>JAMZAV010000042.1:0-600000 GCA_024449915.1 Sweltsa coloradensis | reverse complement strand
ATGTACCCGTCCTGATGGTCTAGTGGTTAAGACGTCCACCTGGAATGTGGGAGATCCGTGGTTCGATTCCGGTTGGGGCGGACTTTTTTAATTTCTGAATTGTAGTAAATGAAAACAATTACAACCACGGGAGTGTTTCCCGATTAACCAAATCGAGAAATGTGCAGAAAGATGTAAATATGTTAATTCTCGTCAAACCCTTGCTTTTTGCATGATTAATTTGATTTCTGTGGACATTTAAGTGACTCCGCTTTGATGAAGGAAAAAAAACTGCGTTAGTGGAACACATTTTATCGTTGACGTACTACATTATTTTCATTGTAACTTATCAACATTTTCAATCACATAACTTTATTTCTTATTTTTACAGCTCTTTTCTGTAAATTATACTCATTAAGCACATAATTACAGACAAACAGGAATATTGGCCTTTGTGGCTCATATACCGCAGTGATCTTATCCCCTATAGAATTAAAATAGTAATACAAGGCAAGTTATAATAATCTAAATGCAAGGGGGGAGTGATGAACGTTGGGTCATTGCATGATTTACTTTATATGATATTATTGATTAGAAATTCATTAAATAATTGAGCCCTAATGAAACCCTTAACATACATGTTGTACCGGTAAAATCTAAACAACTGTCCCTGATTCAAAGCAGTGGTCATTACCATCGACGTTGTATTAAGTAAATATTAATTCAAGGATAACACACTTAATTCTGTATTTGAGGACTATGCTCGACATGTTATTTGTAATGATTATCTAGAAATTATTTAATTACTTTATTACTGGCTCTACTCCTGCTTCCAACATAAGTCGGGGCACACAGAGTTTATAAACATCGGCTTGACAGGCCTGCAATGTAAATACAAATAAACAAAATCTTATAAATAATTAATTTAAAAAAACTTAAATACTAAACCAATGAATGTATTTAATAATGTAAAATAAGTTGAAGTGTGACAGAAAGCAAAGGTTATAAAAAAGTTTGCCTTCTTAGAACACTTAATTTAGCGTTGCAACACTTGGAATCCTCTTAACTGAAATCTTGTCTTTTTACGTCATATCTGAACGCTTCGTTGATCAGATTAACATTTATGAACCCCCCGTCTACTTCAAAGCCGTAAGCAGAGTGACATTCAAATAAATACCCTTAGAGCTACAAGAAAAATAACCTTGGAAAACGATGGAATCGCGTGCTTTAGAAGCATTAAAGCTCATTTTATAACATAAATGAAACGTCTTACACTTGGAAATAAATTACAGACGGAACAACCTTTGTTGGAAACGAAACATTGATGTTTTTAAACGACATGGACAAGAAACAAACTTAAATCTTGATGGAGCATTAGTTAACAAAATAAAACTTAAAGTATAACTGAAGAACATGGAAATACACTTATTTTAATACAAGATTTACAGAGAATAATAAATAACTAACAATTTTTCAGAGCTGTAGACAAAAAAATGATCTTACTCAAATTAACTACATGAAAATGCTAAATTATTATATGAATTGGAAGCATGTAATTTGTAAATCAAGCTCTAGACATCAATAAACAGAATACGCCTAGGCCGTTTAATGATCTTAATTTATCATACGTATAGGCATTTATATTTTAATGGCATAAAAAGATAAGAAGTATTTACGCGTTCGAATTTACTCAAAACAGGAATCACAGCTAAATTAATCAATTGATCGTAGAAAAGTACAAAAATAAAAGTAATATTTCTTTCTGCCGTTTAAATAACGTTGTTGGTGGAGGCGCCGGGTCTCAAGAGGGTTTCAAAAATACAAAAATGTTTCACATTTAAATAACGTTGTTGGTGGAGGCGCCGGGTCTCGAGAGATAAATAATAACAAATGTTCCGCGCTTATTTTACCATGCAGCATCAACCATATTTTATAAACAATTCATAGACAATGCTAGAATACAATGAAGAAGTACATAACTCCATATTTATGTATTGTTTTGTCTTGTCATATTTCAATTTAGACATCAAATAATAAAGACGGATGTTAGGAAGACCACAATAATTTACACTCTCGTTTTTAAATAAATCTTATTTAAAGTTCTTCTTAACTCAAATGGCAAATGTTGACTTGGCATCAAAACGTTATAGGCCATTCCCCCTAACTATTTTCATCTTTGTATGCACGTGACATCATAAACATTGTTGGCTGACATATTGCCGTACATCAGGGATTGCCTTCTCAATATATAGCGGCCATCTTCCCGTACATGCAAGCATTGTTGAAGACGAACAAATGACGTACACGAATATAAACAAGCCTTGAGAGTATTTCCTAAGATAAATGTATTTATTGATATATATTTATTTTTATCATATTGCTATTTCTTCCTAAATTAAAAGACAAATAGTGAGATTGATAACCAAAAGTAAGGCTATTCTCTCTTAACTTTTTTCAAACCCAATATTTTTAACCTTGACAGGGCTTTCCTAAGATAAATGTATTTATTTATATAAACAGGAAGATAATGTACTCTACATTATTCCGGATTTCTAGCTCGTGTCAGCCGATAAAAAGGGCGAAAACGGGGCGCTTTAAAGCTTCTCATCAAGTCCTCTGTCTGTCTTGGCTGTCAGTACGGTCCCTTTGTAGCTGGATGGGTGTGAGTCAAACTAACCGGCTTCGCATCGAGTTAGACAGACGGACAGACAGACATAGACAGACAGACAGACAGACATACGGATCGTTGCCATGGTTACCCGGGTCAGTTTTCTACGTCTTACCGGGAATTTTCCAAGGGCAGAGAATGTGAGAGGTGGGTTATAGAGGAGAACGAAATTTTAGACTTTGTTACATAAAGTGAATTCTGAAACTTCTGGTGAGAGTTACAGGCTAGCATAGGGGCCTTGTCAGTTAGATGGGTGTCTAGTTAACTTGGTTTCTGCGTCCAGGTTCGAATCCTGACCTGGACATTGTTAATTTCAAAGCTTACCCAATCACTGTTTCGATCGGTATACTTTCTTAATTAAATAACTTAACAAATAACGTAAATATATTCGAGTTTAGAGCCTATACCACAAATAAACACACAAATAAATTTTTAACCTTTCTTTCGTATTTTCCTTTCAAAATAACTGATTTGATATGATTGGATGAGCGTAGCGAGCGATGCGAGCGAAGCGAAGATTCCATTTAACTACACTAAAGAAAAAAATCCGGAATGTTTTTTCTCCTGTATTTTTGTGTGTCTTTTAACACGATTCTGGCTAAACCGATACTCCAATTGCAATGAAATTTTCTGGAGTCCTTCGAAATCTCTGAACTTAGAACTGCCACGTTTTTGAGCGCAATCGAAAAATTATTTCTCATAAAATCGCAATTTTACGATTTTTTTCGATTTTTTAAAACTTTCTTCGACTTATAACACCTACATGCTTTATCCGTTGTAATGATTTTTTCACAGAACCTTAATTTTATGAATTAAGATATTCGTGTGAAATTTGAGCGTAATCGAAAAATTATTTCTCATGAAAATCAAAATTTTATGTTTTTTTCTTTTTAAAAACAATTCTTTGACTTATAACACCTACATGCTTTATCCTATTGTAATGATTTTTTTACAGAACCTTAATTTCATAAATTAATATATTCGTGTTAAATTTGAGCGAATCGATAATTATTTCTTATGCAAATTGCAATTTTACGATTCTTTTCTTTTTAAAAAATTACGATTAATTAAAACAATTAAGTTAATTTTTTATTTTATTTAATTTAATTATAAAAATTAAGTTAATTTTTTATATAATTTAATTTAATTAAAAAAAATCTTCGACTTAGTAATGATTTTTTCACAGAACAACAGAAAATCCGCATAGCACATGGCAGCTCAATACACCAATTACGCTCATCCAACAACGCGGCGGGACTAAGCGTTTTCCTAGTTTACCAACAACTTATGTTCTTATTTAGTACCCACTTTCAAAACACGTACAATTAGTCAATATAATAGTTAATCCAATTTCAAACTCACGCGTCAAAAAAAAAATCCGGAATGTTTTTTTTTTCTCTCTTTCTTTCTGTATTTTTGTGTGTTTGTTAACACGATTCCGGCTAAACCGATACTCCGATTGCAATGAAATTTTATGGAGACCTTCGAAATCTCTGAACTTAGAACTGCCACGTTTTTGAGCGCAATCGGGAAATTTTTTCACATAAAAAACGCAATTTTACGATTTTTTTCGATTTTTAAAAAATTTCTTCGACTTATAACACCTACATGCTTTATCCGATTGTAATGATTTTTTCACAGAACCTTAATTTTATGAATTAAGATATTCGTGTGAAATTTAAGCGTAATCGAAAAATTATTTCTCATGAAAATCAAAATTTTATGTTTTTTTTCTTTTTAAAAACAATTCTTTGACTTATAACACCTACATGCTTTATCCTATTGTAATGATTTTTTTACAGAACCTTAATTTCACGAATTAATATATTCGTGTTAAATTTGAGCGCAATCGAATAATTATTTCTTATGCAAATTGCAATTTTACGATTTTTTTTTTTAAAAAATTACGATTAATTAAAACAATTAAGTTAATTTTTTATTTAATTTAATTTAATTATAAAAATTAAGTTAATTTTTTTTATAATTTAATTTAATTAAAAAAAATCTTCGACTTAGTAATGATTTTTTCACATAACAACAGAAAATCCGTCATAACTCATGGCAGCTCAATACACCAATTACGCTCATCCAACAACGCGGCGGGACTAAGCGTTTTCCTAGTTTACCAACAACTTATGTTCTTATTTAGTACCCACTTTCAAAACACGTACAATTAGTCAATATAATAGTTAATCCAATTTCAAACTCACGCGTCAATAATTGACAAGTTTCATTGGATGAGCGTAGCGAGCGTAGCGAAGATTCCATTCTTCTACACTGGAGAAAAAATCCGGACTGTTTTTTTTTTTTTTTTTTCTGTTTGTATTTTTGTGTGTCTGTGAACACGATTCCGGCTAAACCGATACTCCAATTGCGATGAAATTTTCTGGAGACCTTTGAAATCTCTGAACTTAGAACTGCACGATTCGAAAAATCAATCGAAAAATTATTTCTCATGAAAATTGTAATTTTACGATTTTTTTCGATTTTCTTGTTTTTTTCTGTTTGTATTTTTGTGTGTTTGTTAACACGATTCCGGCTAAACCGATACTCCAATTGCCATGAAATTTTCTGGGGGCCTTTGAAATCTCTGAACTTAAAACTGCCACGTTTTTGAGCGCAATCGAAAGATTATTTCTCATTAAAATCGCAATTTTACGAAATTTTTTCGTTTTTCTTATTTTTTCTGTTTGTATTTTTGTCTGTTTGTTAACACGATTCCGGCTAAACCGATACTCCAATTGCGATGAAATTTTATAGAGACCATTGAAATCTTTGAACTTAGAACTGCCACGTTTTTGAGCGCAATCGGAAAATTATTTCTCATGAAAATCGCAATTTTACGATTTTTTTCGATTTTTAAAAAAATTCTTTGACTTGTAACACCTACATGCTTTATCCGATTGTAATGAATTTTTCACAGAACCTTAATTTTATGAATTTATATATTCGTGTGAAATTTGAGCGCAATCGAATAATTATTTCTTTTAAAAACCGAAATTTTTCGATGTTTTTCTTTTTTTTTAAATTATGATTAATTAAAAAAAATGGTTTATTTTAATTTAATTTAATTTAATTTAAAAAAATCTTGAACTTAGTAATAATTTTTTTACCGAACAACAGAAAATCCGCATAACACATGGCAGCTCAATGCACCAATTACGCTCATCCAACAACGCGGCGGGACTTAAGCGTTTTCCTAGTGATAGTATAAAGTGGCTAGATTTTTAAGATACTGATTTCAATCACTTCTCCAATTTAATAATAGATTTCAAGTAGAATCTTTATTAAATTTTATCTTCAAATAAAACTAATATTTTGTTAATTTTAAATTACGTACGCAAATCCATGAATGTGGGAACGAGTCTAAGAACTTAGAAAACAGGTTTTCAAAATAAATCAATTGAGTAATAACATTATTTTTGTCAATTTTGAGAGAGGGTTCCTTCTTGAATAAAAAAATATATTTCCCCGCTAGGATTTGATTGTTTTTCTTGTAATCCCAAATCTCAAACCTGAAACATGTTCAGCGCGCACTTAAAACCACGTTTCTCGTATAAATCCATTGATATTAAACCCCTATAGTAGGCTAGATTAGCAGTCTCCTATACCTCCGCACAGGCGCGAGCGTAGCAAATTGAAGACTCAACCGGCCCATTTCAAGATGGCGATTTGGTGTTTTAATTTATGCTTTTTTAATGCAATAAAGTATTTTACTGGATTGTTTGATATGGTTTTAGCTTGTGCAGCATGGTATTAAACAAAAGAAACAATACGAAGTGATTGCATAAGGGAATTTACTAATCATTTGGTGTTAAAGGCTAGTATGCTTACCTGTCAACCTGGCGGCAATCTTGAGAACTATTTGGCCACAAATCGCTCCCATTTGATTAACATGTAAACTGTCATTTTAAGATGGCTTCTAATTGTACCGGAAGTGGACCACCGACTGCTGGTCTAGCCAATTATATAGGATGTCTATGTATAAATCAACGTTGTAAATAAAACGTCAGCGAGGGTCGCGCGACGTAATTCTCCGCCTCGATGTGAGCGAAGCCTACAGCACAGTCATGACGTCATCGGCAGGGTGTATCCATCATTTGAGCGCGGTTTCAGCTTTCGATACGAGATATTTACGGCTCGTCCATCACTCAAACGTGAAGTATTGCCTCAATTACCCTTTTAAAAACACGAAACATATTCGGGAGGGGAACGAGAAATAAGTTTTCAACATTTTGCGCGAGTTTACAATTTTATTCTATATTAAAATATAGCTAAAATCGGGGAAAATATTCTGAAATAAAAGATTTTTGATCACTGCAGCATAGAAAAGGATGAAACCAAAGATGAGAACTTTACTTGTAATAAACCAATAATATAGGTTTTAGATCACTGTTGGTTGTAAAGATTGCACTTAAATAAAAATTAAAGGTTTTCCTAGAAATCCTTTTCACAAAACAAACTGTACCTCTGGTCATTAATTATAAGTATGTTTTTAACCGATATCCTATTACTGAGAAAAATATAGTGTAAATCCTACTCTCAGTATTGTCAGTTACTGGAATCGAACCAGCGACCTTCTCAATAAGTACGTTAAGAGTAAGATATTGACTGTGAAAACATGAAGTTGAAAATAAGTGATTGATTTGAAACATAAGTCAACTAATTGTACAACCTAGCCTAGAGAACAATATACTACACTGAACCCAAGATTAGTGAATACTATTCGAACCTCCCTAAAAATTAGTGAAGTGTGTTTTAACAGAAAAACAGAAAATAATTGAAAGAAGTTGGGAGGTTATTGGAATCAAATTGGACCAGTGAGAACGTCTTAATTGAAAGAGGCAACTAAACTTTATTTGATTACTCCTAAAAAAAAACTTACTATTTTTGTGTGTTTGTTCAATCTATACCGGAGAAACAGCTGTTCGAATTTCTAGAAAAATATCAGGGAATCTTTATATCATCTATATTTTGACCCACCACGTTTAAAATGGTTTCAAGCTATATGCGGTGGCACATGCGATTAGGGCGTTCCGAAACGTGTGGCTCTACGAGGACTTGGTTTCGAATACCGCAGGAGGAATGGTTTTTAGTAATCGTCTATACCCTTATCTATCACCACTCATCGTCTCGAATAGCCAAAGTGCATTACTTTGCGACGCTCAGCAACAAAATCATCATCATCATTATTAAATTGTGTCAAAAAACTAATGAGAACTGTCATGTACTCTAGATTTTACTTCGTATTTTTTTCCCTCTTAAAACGAAGGGGTTTAATAATCATTACGATTCTCTCCGTCTTCAGCGCGGCTCTAAATCACGTCCCCAAAGATCCAGTGTGATAACCGAGTGTGACGCCTGGAAGCGACCGCCAGAGCTTAAACCAAAGCACTTGAAGCTGTCCTAAGTGCGATTGAACGTTGGATGTGGACCTCATCTATCCTAGGATTTCTTTTATCAACTCCGCGGGGACTAAATCGAAAGCCGGGCTTTAATCATGTCGCATTTACGCTCTTATTTTAGAAAAGTGTGCGTTTAGTCGCTAGAAAACTATGACGCTTAACTTATTAATCAGGATATTACGTTACATTATAATAACAAACAATATTTGACTTTTTTAAATTTTTACTTTCTGCCTCAGTCTGCTCCGTTTAAAATCTTTGCAAAGAACTTCAGATAATTATTCGCCTCTACATAAAAGAAACACGGCAATAGTAATGGGTTAGTCGACGTTCACATTATACAGATTTATTAGTCACATTTAGCAAATCATATACAAATTTTTTTAAATATTGTATGGTGTAAACAAGGTTTTGAAGGATTTTTTTTTATAAAAAATGGGTGCTATATTGCCTTCAAGTTTTTAAATTAGATTAAATTGGAATAAATTTCAAATGTAATCGTAGTTATAAGTAGAGATACGTGAAAATAGCGTTTTATGAATAGATGCTACAAAGCGCTATTTTTTCACTTAAAACCTCGAGTCTTTCAGACTTATTTTATTTTATTTTTGATAGTATCTATAATTTGTTTATACACATTTGTATTTAGTTGATATTAATTCAATCTTGATGACCAAATTTCAAATTAAAAATATGCAAAAAGTTTATACACAAGGTTTTGAAGGTGGCCAAAAATAGCTGCTACAAAACTCTATAAAATGACACTTGATAATGCTATATGCACGTACGTACCTCTACTTGTAAGCAATCAACGTTTATTTTATCGAGCAAGGGTACTGAGCAATTGTTTCGACATAGACAGGAAGTCCTTTTCTTTCAGTTCGGTAGGAAGTGTGTAGGTTTGTGCGTGCTCTAGCCTCTCACACAGTCTTTACGTAGCTCCACTCAGAGTTATCGCGGGGCTTACAATGCCTTATGTATTGGAAGCAGGAAACAGCCACGCAATGAATCAATCCGTCATAGACAGACGCCCTGGGAGAAAGAAGTGACTTTCTTACTTCGAGCTTTCTCAATGTCGATATCAAACAATGTCTTTGCCAATCATATTGAGGCTTTTTGTGGGGATATACTTTGTAGGACCGACATGAGTTTTTCCCAGTATGACTCTCTTCAAGTGACTATTCCTAGGTTTGGGAACAGCCTATTATAATATAAATATATTTAAAAACAACATTGTACATTTAACTGTTGTTAGTAGCATATTTTAATAAAATTTAAAAATTACTCTTCAACTACTTTAGAGCATTGTTTTAAGTTGAATAAAATACGTTAAATGACCAATGATTTGAATTCAATATAAGCTAAGTCACTAAAAGTGTTTTGATAATTGTGAAGGCAATGTCGGAGAGCTGTTTAAGAGCACTCAATCCCAGCATTCATCTTAATGACTGTAGTCAGACAAGATTATCGGTGGTGGGATTTGAACCCGTGGCCTCCAGAATCAGTGTCTCGCACGTTATGCATGAGCTATCTCTGTCGGTGTCACATTGCATATTCTATTTATTTACTTCTAACGTTTTTACTATTCAGTTATTAAAACTAAATAACTAAAGAGAACAATTTTTTTTTATTATTTGGTGGAGGTGCCGGTTCCACGTATATTCCCACGAATATTTCATTTCTTTGCTGAGATCGAAGAAATTAGGTTTCAATTTAAAAAGAACTATTTTTATAATGTTGTAAATATTTATTTTAATACTATAGATACTTCCGTCATCAGGTTTTGGTCAAACAAAAATATAAGTATCACAGACATATTTTTTAAAAAAGATTTCGGTTGTATACGTTTTAATTCAATACAAATATATTATACTCTTGTAAATACATAACCAAAGTTATTGCGTTACTTTAGTTTCACAAATAAACTTGTTAAAAGACAGCAAAAACTTACCCACTCTAAAGAATAAACATCTAAAAGTAGGGCCAAATCAATGTACACCTTGAATTTTGAGCGCTCTAAATGCGTGAAATCTGTTCGCCCCTTGACTGCATCCAGTCGAAGCTGCATTGCGAATTTTATTTGCAACTTTTCTTTTGTCTTCTTGGTATATTGTGTACCTTATGGATGTATGTTAACATGGTTTTATATGCGTTGGTATATAATATGTCAGAAAACATAATAACAAAAAATATAATTTTATATAGTACAGTACTACTTTTTTCTTTATCAAACGTGGCATGTGTGACAACAAAAAAGTATTTACTTAAGTTTTTCATCCTCTAGCCGACAACACTTTAGCTGATGGATCCATTAACGCCACAATCTCGTTTTCTTGCCCTTAAAATAACAATATTTCCCACTTTTCCGCTTTCACATCTTATTTCGATATTTTTCCGAAAGTTTTGACGGAAAACACTTTTCCGTTAGAGGAAGTGAATCGGAGAAAACACGGTCTTGCTTTCAAAATGTCCTCGAATTCAAAATGGCGTAAATAATTGGAGATAACAGATATAACACAACAAATTTACCCTTGAGATTCTCCGATGACTGGAAAGTTCACCAGAACAGATATATTTTCAGGTCACCTTCACAGTCAGAATAATATTACGAATCATAAGCACATTATGTAGTCCATATACCTCGTACATAATTATTGTATAGAAAAAGTTTCTAAGTAACTGAAAAATATTTTGAAACACATTTTTATTTATGATTTTGTATTTGGTAAACGATTTAGAGTAACGGAGCATTATTATGTTGAATTTTGAAACTCGAAAACATGATTTAACATTATTTTATTCAACCAATCCGCTTAGATTGATTACATATTATGTGTGTCTAAATATAACGACATTCCTATAATCTTATCTTAGTTTTAGCAAACTTGAGTTTGTGTAAGATTGAAAGGACATTATATACACTATAAATTGTAATTTTGTAATATAGATTGTGCAATATGTCATAAAAATTTGGAATTATAAAATTTTTAAATGTCACAATTATTATTGTTAGGTGCACATTCTTACTTATTATAAAATTATCAACTGCGGCTAACATCTATTGTTCTCTCCACTGGACGTACTTAGAGAAATTATTAGCTCTTCTTTCACCTCATTACAACAAGCCTAAGATTAAGTATTTGGTATGTGCAAGCAGTAAAAAATGTGAGAAATGTAATTTTTCTTCTTTTTACACTATAATAAATTAAAAAATGATGCAAACTACAAAATATTAGGCAAAAATAAAAACCAATTATCATGTTAATTTACCCAAACTAGTATAACATTTATGCTGTATGTCTTTTGCGCTTGAGGAATTTAAATTCAGTTGCAAATATAGTATTAATAATAATATAAATATAAGACCTTAAGCTCATTAAAAACTCAATTTGACTTCGTATTTATTCGTATCGTTGAACAAAAAATGCATACTTTGAAAAAAATGTATAATTATGTTCTTCCTTCGATTTATGAATCTGATCCCCGTAGAAACTGACATAACAAGTATTACGTTATATGAGACCAGTATACAAAGAATCACATATTATTTGGAATTGAAGTATCGCAAATACGAAGAGAATCGAGAAATACGATACAATGACGACTGCCCTAAGGGGCTTAGGAGAGAATGTTGCCAACTTGTTAGAGAGAAAAAGCTTAGCCTTGTTCGAAAAGAAACTCTGTAGTAATGATATAAATAACTCGGGAGTTATATGGCGGATTGTTATGTTGGTACTTCTTATACACAGTTGGTTTCCGAGCTAGAATCACGAGAGCTAGGATTGTTGTGTTGGTACTTCTTATTTACTAGGGATCACCGAGCTAGATCCATGAGAGTTATTATTATTTTATTGGATGTATTTCATACAAACTCGGTCTAAACCGGAGCTAACATGTTGTAAGGACTGACGTCAAGTACTTCAACATGTACCTACATTACACACATTATTATTTTGTCTTAACTCTAAAATAATCCATTTTAAATATTGTTTTAAATTGTAGATGATGTTTTCTTTCTGCTGTGTACGGTCGTGGCCGATTTCTCGTCGCCATCCTAGCAGTTACTTTTTGGACTATGGAAAACCACGAAAACCACGTCAGGATGGAAGCTGCTCGGAATCTCGAATTATCATTCTTAGTTTAAAAATATACGAACTATTCTACATAAAATAACACACACATACACGTAAACACATAAAATACACATAAAATTATCTCATTAAAGGATGATAACAATAATGTTGACTAGATGATACAAACAAAGATCTAGTGAATGTAGCCGGTTTCAAGATCCAGTATTGATAGCATAATCGTCAACTCTAGGCTAATCAGGCCACCAGTTGATATTTATATACTCGAGATGGATACTTAATGTTGTTTGACTTTGGTTGAGAACATCATTAGTGACTCACTAAGCCTGGTTAAAGTTAATGGAAACTGGGGGCGAAGTTGTTTGTTGTTGTTGTTGAGGGAGATGAGGAAGCAACGTGTGATATTGTTTATGTGGTAGGAACATGAAGGGAGGAGATAGCATGACGTCATCATAATCCTCGCCAGATTGAACGCCGACATATTGGTCAGCACCGCAGCACGTAGCACGGCAGAGACTTACTGATAGTCTCGAACCCAAAGTCTTTTAAGTTGTTGATTTTCCAAAACAAAAAGCAGCTTAGTTAAATTTTAACTCGTTTTTCTCTCCCTTATTGAATTGTTATCATCAATTCCAAAATATAATTCCAGTTGTTAAAGTGAGGCCAGATTGGTCAGCCCTAACCTTCAAAACTTCTACGGTTCTTGACACCGACACAGAAATATAGCTGTATCTGATGTTTTCCTTGTCTAAAATGGATATTAAAATATTCTCGATGTGGCAATCCTTACCAATAATGGCATAATACCGTTACTCTTATAGTACGAAATTTTCGTTTTGGGGGGAAATCGGGAAGTTTTTTCGATTTTGTTTTTATTAAGACCACCTTATATCAATTTCGGCAGTATTTATTTTTGAAATAATTTTTTGTTATGTTTTATACAACTGTATGAACACAATAATTGTTAAACTGTCACCTGATGTTATCTGAAATGCTTTTGAAATTATTATTCGTTGTAAATTAATACATAACACTCTCCGCTATATAATAAAGCTTTCAATACTACTTGGAATTAAATTTTTAAAGTTGATAATTTCAGCGTTATTCACTGAAAGTGTGATTACCTACATGATTGCTTTCATCTCATATAGGGTTTTTCATCTTTACCACTAACTTATCCTCTCTACTAACTTATTTGCATAATCAAAACCCAACATGTCCAATAATGTTCATAACCCATTTCCCTTCAACAAAAAAAAACACGCAAGATATTACTAAACCACCGCAAATAACCAAGAAAGATATAAAAACTCCTAAACCAGTACGATACATGCAATAAAACCCAGCTATCACGATAACGACCGAACAAATTGCGATATCGCCATAAAAACCGTTGATTCTGAGCTTTTTGCCTCGTAGGCTTTTCCTCAAGTTAGCCACAATGGAAGCTATCATTATGAAAGGATCTGGAAGGTAGAATAACAATATTGTGTGGTAGTTAAGGCGGTGATATATTACCCCTGTACGCTCCGCAACCAGCCACAACGCAACAGGTTGGGGACGCGAAGGTTTTTGCAGATGGCTGAGGCAGCTGCGTGCGAGAAGGACATAAGAGGAGGGCTTTGACAAAATCGTGTTTAATGTCGAGACACGAGTGTGTAAATATAAAACCTTTGGGGTGTCTTTGTTCTGGTCAAGAGATATTTTATTGATTGAATCATCGCAGTGGCTATTACAAAATAAGTACTTCCAAAGCTGATTCAATAGTTGTCTAAACTAGCTGTTTTATTATTGTAGGTGTATAAGGTGGATTTTATTAAAAAATTCAATCCAGAAATTTTTAAAAGAGAATCTGGACCGGGCTGAAAACTGAAACTGTGGAGGGTATTTTTTTTTCTCGCAATATGAATAAAAATTAATCACACATAATTCCTTTTATCAAAATGTTACTACTCCATAAATTAATTCCCACATGTATAATTTATAATTCTGTTTTTGAACTGTTGCCTACTTTTGATTTTATTCGTAATTTTATAGCCCAATGTTCTTAATTTGTTGGTATTCCATTCATTTATTATTTCATTATAATACATTATATTCACCACCTTGTGCATCCTTAATTTAAGTTGTTACACCTTAATTATGTACAAGTTCTAAGTACTTATTAAAAAATTGGAAAAAGAAAAGGAAGTTAACATTGCAATTTCTCAATTTATTAGATCGACACACGAATTAAACTCTTTTATTAAATAAGATATTTTAAAATCGTTTTTTTGCCATAAGTATTATGGGGCTTGATATTTTCGATTTTATTTGATTGAAATTATCTTTAGGCGTAATAATATATCACTTAGTACCACTTCGTATTGTCGGGATCTGGGTGATCGTTAGTAAACGTATATTTGCCGCCATTCTCTCTCTCTGCACGTCCACTTTAGTTATTACTCTTGTTTATAAGCTTTACGAATAATGTAGAATACCAAATGGTTTGTGTAATTAATTAATTATCTAACTCATACTACATAAAACTAAACTTTGTGTTTAATTGCTAATGCACTTCAGAAGGCAGGTCATGGTTATGGCTAGTTTTTGTGTTAAAATAAATACATAATATACCCAACCAAACCTCGATCATTATTTTCCCAACTTTCCGAACTGGAACATAAATTATATCTCAAAGAAAATAACAACTTAACAAAACCCTTTCATAATTAATATGCTCGGAGGTAAATCGTATATTGGAAACTGGAGCAAAGTGGAACTTAATATTAATCTTGGAGAAGAGTAAAGTTTCTGGAGGTATTTTTAGACCGTCCTACTCGTAGAATGTCAATATCGATATTGTGAGGTTATATTGTGTTTTATTAGGACTGTTGGAATGTTAGACTTTTCCTTCCTAGAATGTAAACAAAACCTTTATTAACTTTTTGTGTGGAATATTTGGAATGTGGGTAATATATTATTGTGAGCGTAACAATGATTTATATTTAATCAGTGGCTGGTGAAAATAAATTGCATTTTTGCACAAATGGGCGAATAGGCGGTAAAAGTAATTAAAATGTTTGTTGAAAGTCCCCACCCCCACTGCTTTGAATAATGTAGTAGAAATTTGGGACCAGGATCAAGTTAGGACTTACATTTAATTGTAGGTTTGAGTATTTAGAGCAGGCATTAGTGGAAAAAATAAAGGTCAAATTAGTTTTTATTTTGCAAAAATGCGATGAAGTTTTCATTTCTTGCGGAACAAAATTGTTTTTACAATAAATATTTGACTTTGTCTATTATGATTAATGAATTATAAAAATTATTTTTACCATCAAAGATTTACAGTTAGTAAGATTTACCTAATGAGTGTTTAATTTCGCCAATTTCGCTAATGTATTTTGGCTTTGATTGAGGTCCAAGAAAATAGAATGTCCTTTTGTTATATTTCGTGGGAAAACCGAATGCAATTTATGGTTGGGTCCCTTTTAGAAAGTAGACCATCAAACGGAGAGTTTTTGAGACTCTTCTTTTAAAACCTGCTTCATCATCCTCATCTATCACAACTCTTCTTCTCGAATATCACAATTTTAGTCTATCCACGGTTAAATAACTTATTTTCAGTAGAAACTTGCATTTAATGCGGACCATTCCAACCTTGTGGCACCGACGCCATCGAGGAGCGAACAATGGCCAACCAGGGGCCGGTGTTTTAAATAGGACCATCGACCCGACTCATTCGGTTCGTTAGGCACGCAATAATCCACAAGGGTAGTTCGGAACGTGTTTATAATTTATTATGTGCTTCATTGTTAATGGCTACAAAGTCACCTCACAGCCATAAATACTAATAAACAATGATCATACCTTACCCTAGAATTATTTGAAGGATGTTAGTCCATTTTTTTTTACTAATCGGGTTTCGAACCTGGAACTTTCTGAATGAGAAGCAGAGACGCTTACCACTGGACCTATAATCTATTTTTCTCACATTTTTTCATTTCTGCATTTTTCTTATTTTTATATTCGCATATCTAAGATTTTATTTCGTGAACATGATAATAAGTTTTTTATTTTTTGTTATAGGCAACAGTTTTGAAGTTTTATCTATATAATTATAAATGGGTTTAACTTTAATTGCTACTAAGAAAGTTAGGGGTTAAATTCGTTCCGAAATGTATTTGATTATTTATGGACAGCATCTGTAACTACCATACATTTATAACGTTTCAACGGCCGCACGCAACTGCCAGGCGAGTTCATCTGCCGCCCCCCCCCCCCCCCCCCCTCCAACAGTCAACCGTCAATGCCTAGCTCCACCGGTCCACGTGAATAATAGAAGCTAAGCGAAGCAATTAGGACAAACATTTGGTAGCTACGCCGAAATGTTCTAAATTTTCCCCTCGTCGTCAACAACGTAGAGAGAAGTAAAATGCTGTTACATAGGACGTTGTACACTCCTAAAACAACGCAATGGACCTGTTGAAAAGTCGATATTTATTTTTATTTATGTTTGTTCTTTTTCAAAGGAGGAAAATTAAAAAACTTTACGTTCTTAAAATAAACCCAAAATAATAAATGTTATTTGACAAAATTTCGTAATGATTATATATCAACAGTGTACAACAAAATTATAGTTATGAATATAAATGGAGAATACAAAATCTAGAATTAAATCAATTAATAATTTAGTTTTCTCAATTAAAATTAATTTTAAAAGCAATACGAACAAAAAAGCGTTTAGTTAGGGGAAAAGTAAATAGAAAGGATTAAGAGGAAAGAAGAACGAAAAAAAAGAAAGAGGAAACCGTAAAAAAAATGAGAAAAAAGGACAGAAACTGGCTATGCTGGAGCAACATTTGTACTTATGTATGATGAAAAATTCTTGAATTGCATTTTATTAAGTTCTAGCTTTAATTAGGTACTAATAACTTAATAAGACAACTTAAGCTCTGTTTTAATGTATTTCTATGAGTCTGTCGATATTTGTTGCAAGTTTGCATTCATACTAATTGTTTTCACATTTTTTAAAGTTTGTCTCCGTTCACACAACTGCTTCACAACAGCCTATGTAGATTCTAGTGATACAATAGCAAGCCGTATATTATTATATATCCGATAGTTCGCGACAAAAATATTTAAGCCCGTTGAGTTTTCGGCGCCGCGCCACCAACTTGCAGCGTTACGCCTTGATGTTATCAACGCAAAAAGAACATACTTTCAAAACATATTTCCCGCGCGTCCTATGCGTTACAAGTTTACTGGGTTCAACTCTTCTTATCTTCTCGGTTTGCTCACTTTGGTGTTGGGGCAGATTACTGTTCACCATGTTTGCACCAGCGTTGCGTTTGTTACACACTTTTACACTCCTATTCTCTGCAAGGGAAGTTGGAGTGAAAGACATTCTGGTGTAACCTCCTTGGTGCTAGCCTGCGTTATATGGGTTGTTGCTACCTACATTATAAAAATTATACTATATAATGCTAGACGGTTTTTAACATTACTTTGTATAGTCGCGTTGATGGATGAATTAATTAGCCTCTCTACATTCACACAATATGCTGGGAAATCGTAAGTGAGATTTCAGTGAGAAATACTTCTTAGATTGTGCATTAGAACGTGGAAGGTAAAAGTTCAAAGATTTCAAAGGTAACCTAAAAATTTCAACACTATATCGAAATAGCTGTTATTGATCCGATAGAGAGTAAAACAACAGGCAAAAACAAACAAACAAAACACCCGAGCTATTTTTCAGGTTAGTAAAATTGAAGTTTCCATTCCGTTCACTAATATCATCACTCTAATTCAATACAATTTACAATTTCTAATACATGTTTATGTCTAACATTAATCATAAACTGCTTATGGTATGGAACAATTTTAAAAAGCGAAATTAAGCACTAAGGGGACATGTTTTTTTTTGAATTCCTTAATCGTCATCCATCACCACTCATTGTCTCGAATAGACATTGCGTTAAAATCCTCAAATCAGCAATGCGTATGATAACGATATTATATATTAACCAATGCTAGTTCAGGTCAGTTTGCCCATAGTTATTGGCAAGTTACTGGAACAAGCACGAGTATGAGAGAACACAAACGAGGAGAGAAGCTTTAATTAATAAATTATTATCGAAGAAGGATATAGAATTAATAAACTACCTCAAGTTTTAACCCATTTTGGTGGAGGTGCCGGGTTCAGAAAGTTTTCCCATTTTGTGTGAGGCTGGTGCCGCCCCTTTGACCCCAGGGTCACTAAAACATTATGTATCATCCTCGTTGAAGGGAAGTGTCAACGAAAATCATGTGTCAATTTCGGTGGTCGTGTTTTGTTTTTATATTGACACGTGGCACACGCACAGACGGACGGTCAGACAATTAAATAATGTATAGAGGTGAGCTCGTTTGTCTTTTGTGTGGCTCGTTGGTCTTGTGGTTAGCGTCTCTGCTTCCAATGCAGAAGGTTCAGGGTTCGATTCCCGCTAGAGTCAGAAGTTTTTTAACTTCTGATTTGGACTTCAGTCCATCAGTTCTTGTCTTAGGAATTTGGTAACGGTGACTTTTGAGCCGTTCTTGCAACGAGGCACATAATAAAAATATAGTTGTTCTGAATCGGCCTTGTTGATTCTGGCGTTGATCCGCGGGTGTTCGCACTGTCCATACCTTTGATTGCTATATTTCCTATTTTTTTTAAAAAAAAAACGATCTTTGGTTGGTTATCGCTCACTCTTCGATTGCGTCGGGGCCTACAGGGTTGGCTTGGTTGCTTTGGTTTACTGTCCCCCACTGAAAATTAGTTATGTGACTGAGTGGGTAGACTCTAAAAACGGATTTATTTATTTATAGCTTCTAATATAATAAGTCGTCATGACCACGGTCACTATACCGACTCGACGTCGACTTGTGCCACTCTTGCACGCACCTCAACGGGAGTCTAGCATCGCACAATCCTAAGGGCACCTTGTCATATGCGACTAATGGCCCCTACAAGGAACCGATATATCGATTTCCATCCCCATTAGAGGTAAAGTTTACATAATGTCTCGGCGTCGTCGACGACGGTATTGCTACACATTGAGGCCTTTTCAGAAACCCAATGATTTCCACTCCAGATATTGCCTGGAGATAAACATTGCCGGCATTGGAATTCTTCACGCTTACGTGGCGAGGGGAGTGAGCTATCACACAACACAGTAGCGAAATAAAATAACTAATCTGAATCTTTAAGAGAAAGGACTACCGCCAACATCAAAACCACGTGAAATTACTTTATTTTTGTAATATCTAACAAAAAGCCACGCAAAATCGAAAAAGTAGGCCCCATGTAGTTTTGTTAGAATTATATCATGCAAGTATGTTTTTTTTAAAGTTATAATCAGTGTCGTTTTGAATTACAGAATAAATATATTTAATTTAATCCGTAATTAAAATCACTACTGATCAAAATATTTTAAAAACATATGTCGCAGTGTATAGTTGTAACGAAACTACATGGGGCCTTTTATCCACTTTTTCGATTTTTCGAGGCTTTTTGTAATATATTACAAACAAAATGTAATTTCACGTGGTTTTAATATTGGCGGCTATCCCTCCCTCTTAACTAACAACAAAGTACAGGCCTGGAGTCTTCAAGTTGAAATGTTTGGGAAGTAGAATGTTAAATAACCGATTATATTTTGGACTTTCCTGTTTAATTAATAATCTGTATTAATTGTTAGCATCAAACATGTTTTATTAGGGACGTAAGCTCCCATGCATGCATTCATAATTTTTTTTTCAATCTGCATTAAATACAAACATTAACCATGAAACATGAAGTTGAAAATAACTGCTGTAGAGCCTTTTTACACTCAAATTCGTGTATTTGTTACTTATAAGACGAAGAAAATATTTTAGAGGTTTTTTATTTTTATTATTTTTATTTGAGTAAAAGTAAAGTGTGCTGAAACGCCCTGTCAGTTGATAACCGACATGAAAAGTACAAAGGGCTAGGCGCTCATAGCGTGGTTCCCAGGCCTATTTTATGCAAGTCTTGACTATACAAAAATCAATTACAACGTCCTATTTTTTTTTGTATGCAGATATTTCAAAATACAATCTAAAATTCAATTATACAAATTAATATTCAAAAACAGCCAATATACGATAATTTTAGCATGCACTTTCCGGAGTACTTCGTTTTATTTTAGAAGTAATTTACTAAATAAACAGTCGATATTAATTGGAATATTGTAACATAATTTAACAGCGGCAGAAACTGAATCTAAGAAACGAGTTATTTTGTACTGCTTTACATCTTAAGGATCACCCTGTACAGAATTTTAGAGATTAATATTTATTTTGCCCGTCAAGCCTGTTAGAATATAAAAGTTATATTAAATGTGGAAAGTTAAAATTAAATCTCCTTCACAACGTATAACGTTACGTTTTGTGGAGCTTAAATTATATAAAACGTGTATTAAAAAAACTTTTAATATACTCTCCGAAATTCGTGACCCCTCTTCTCAACGTTGCTCGTGGTAAGGTCATATTGAGCGTTGGTTTAGAAATACATTTTACGGAAGGCAAAACAATAGGCATTAGTAGTATCGTTGTTTCAAAGACAAGAATATAAAGCATTTTGTGAGGACAAGTCGTTGTAATTACAACATCAATTAAAACAAATAATGATTAGAAATTCATTTGCATATTGAGTTTACAGACTCAGTTTCAAGTAATTATATCGAGTCTGGGTTAACATTGTGTTGAGATTCGATTGACAACCAGTGTACTTACATTCGAAACTTGACTCCTGAATTACGGATCTTGACTCCTGAGTTAGGAATCTTGACTCCTGAATTAGGAATCATTATTTTACAAACCAACTCATCGCTAAAGAATCGTTGTAGAAGCCATCTCAGATTCACGCAATGTACTGTATGAATTTTTTTTTCATTTAAGAAAATTGTAATTTTACGAGGGAGCGCAGCGACTGAAGTCTACAATATTCAATTCAATCGGCACAAGATCTGTTTTTTTTGTCTGTTAGAGAGTGAGTGAGTGACTTCGCTCCAGAACGGATTGAGCTTAAATTTTAAAGACATCCGGTAGTAGTCTTTAGCGTGCAGTTAACATAATGACCAAAATCAGTTGCTGTTTAAACTCACAAGAAAAATAAATTGAAAAATAGGCTCAAAATGTGTTGGTGACGACAATGGTTTTGTTCTTCAAGAAGTCATTGTTATAGATTCATGTTTGTCAGGCCGTGAAGGCATGCAGTGACTAAGGTGTCAGCAGTTGAACTCCGGCAGTCGTCGTCGGGGACCTCTTCCTTTCTACTTGCCGACCTTTCCCGACGACGACATAAGAACCTTTCTTCCTCCTTATTGCCTGCGGATTAATCTGTCCAGCACGGTTATGTCGTTCAAACTTTCCCTTAACTAGCGTGGTGCATTGTGATTTGTGACCATAGATTGATGCGCTCTTAAACCAAATAATCTTTCAAAATCAAATATACTTATGGTCTAAATATAATAATACAAAAATATCAATACATTAATCAAATCAATAAGGATTGTCGTGTGAACACACAGATAATAAAAATAAACGTTTCACTTGCATGTTTTTATTCATACTTGTTACAAAGAACCAAAATAAAGAATCCAGTTTCATGACGGTAATTTTTTATTCTTGCATTTGGCTGAAAATGAAATTAACGTGATTTAACCTTTTTCAGAAAATCCTTTAAAACCTTTTGATTTTATCGAATGATAAACCTTAAACATTTTTGGTACCATTCGATTTGTGCATTGTATCTTTACAGTTTTTCTTCTAGCTAAAACATATTCTAAGTATTCAGAATCCTCCATTTTCTTTTAAAAGAGTGTATTTAATTTTATAATGTAACTAAGGTTTCAGGCATCTTAATTAATTTGAAAGCATTTTGATATTGCATCTTACATGTTTCTAGTAACAAATTTAAACAAAGTTGAATATATTTTTAACTTTGACAGTGTATTAATTACCAAAGATCTCAGATAAGGCAACCAACCTACCATACACCTAGACCGAGTCCACTTCTATTATCTCAACCATGCTCATTAAAAGCTCAAAGTTGGGTTGGCTTACCTAAACAAAAGAGAATATGAGAGCAATGCCACTTCCAATAAGGCATGCTCCTAGAAATTCATTCCGCTTGATGGATAGATTTTTATTCTGAGGTCTATGATCATATATCTCGTCGCTCCCCACCCCTACCCACCCCCACCACCGTGCGAGTGGCGCCTACGACCCATCGCGGCCCTGACCACTGACTTTCCAGACTTTCCTCCGCCGTCGCTGTCAGAGCTACCGTCACAGCCACAGCTGCTACTTCCCGCGTCATTCTCACCGCCTCCTGTGTTCGTCGACTGTCTTCCGTTAGACTTCTTTGACTTCCTTATTCCGTTCCCACCTCTTTTCTTCTCCCCTGCTTGGCCGGCAGAGTTCTTGCGACGGCTTATCTCGGAAGGATCGGCCAACTCAGTTCTGGCACCTTGAACTACGACAGGCTTGCTGTTTTGTTTTTGAGAACTGTCTGGTCCGCCAGAGCTATCACCATTCGTTTTATTGCATTTCGTTTTATTATCTTTTCCATCTAACTGACCACCTTTGTCGTAGTTTCCTTGCCAAAAGCCACCAGACTGTCCACCTTTTGAAAAGGTTCCATTCCCAAATCTGCCAGATGCAAGCTCCAAATTTATTTTTTCCTTTCCAAAATCCACCAGGCTGGCCACCTTGTGTCATGTTTCCTCTCCAAAATCCTCCAGGTGGAAAACCATAATATGTCGTATTACCATTCAATCCCCCTCTAGACCATCCACCTTTAGTATTATTGAATCTTATCCAAAATCCACCCGGCTGTCCACCATTTGTCATGTTTCCTCTCCAAAATCCTCCATATTGTTTTCCTTCGGTCTTATTGCCCATCCATGAAAAGTCTTTACCTCCAGATTGATTATCTTTACCCTTATTATCATTATTCCCTCCAGATTGATTATCTTTACCCTTATTATCATCCTTACCTCCAGATTGGTTATCTTTGCCCTTATTATCATCCTTACCTCCAGATTGATTATCTTTGCCCTTATTATCATCTTTCCTCCAGATTGATTATCTTTGCCCTTATTATCATCTTCCTCCAGATTGGTTATCCTTATTTGGCGCTACTGCTGTTCTGTGAATTATCTTGGCTGCCATTGGCACCATCATTCTTCTTGTCTGATCCTGCCGTAACAACTGGTGAAGACGTAACTGATGTGATATTTGCTGTTGTAACTGGTGACAAGGAAGCCGAAGCTGTTGATGTAACAGAATAAGTCTGTGTGGTTGTTACTGATGGCGTCATATCCACAACCGTGAAGGCTGATGTTGCTACAGATGCTGGAATTGATGACCAAGTACTTACAGAAGGAATTGTTAAAGGAAGCGAAGACGTTGCCGCTGAAGTTTCTGCTACGAGTGACGATGTAGCTACAGGATTCGTTACTGTTATTGGTGCTAACGTAGTGACAGGTGACATTGTTGTAGTATCGGATGGCAGTACATCTACAGAACTAACTCTTGAACTTGTTGTTGGTGAAGTGGTACCCTCCGGAGTGTAAGTTATTATTGGTGACGATGTAGCAACGTAAGTAGTCGTTATCGGTGACGAAGTAGCTACATAAGTAGTAGTTACTTGTGACAAAGTACTTACAGGCGCCAATGTTGTTGTCGATGAGATATCTGTATAAGTAGCTCTGGTCGACACTGGTGGCGGAGAAGTTGTAGTGGTGAATGTTGGTATTTGTGTTGGTGGTGTACCTGGAGATTGGAAAGTAATTGGTATTGATTGTGAAGAGGCAGTTGAAGACATCATTGTGGTTGTCATTGGTGGTGATGTTATTGCAGAAGTAGTAGTAACGGCTGGTGTTGTAGTTGTTGTGTAGAGTGAGGTTGTTGTTGGAGTAGTTGTGGTTGTTGTTGTTGCTGGTGTAGTTGTTGCTTGTGTTGTTGACACTCCAACAACTCTTGCAGTTGTAGTTGTAGGCATAGTAAACATCCAAGCTGGCATTGTTGGTAAGCGTGTTGGTACTGGTGGTAAACTTGGGAATGTTGCTCTAGTTGGCATTAGTGTTGGAACAGGTGGTACACTTAGCGGCGTGACTATAGTTGGCAAGCCTGTCTGAGCTGGTATTGAAGCTGAAGGGAACTTAGTCCATATCGTCGGGAACGGGTTTCTCAAACCATTTACTGATACATTTGTGTTGTTATTAACAAAAGTCCAGTTTTGTGTATTTGTCCAGTTAAAGTTATGACGACTATTCCACCAAGTCCAATTTTTGTTCCTCTCGCCGTTTCCGCGTTTACCGAAATAGCTCCACCAAGAGTCGCCGGAACCGTCTGAGTTTTGTCCACCACCCCCACCCCATCCCCCTCCCCACCCCCCACCGTTCTCTCTGTGGTGGTGGTGATGATGGTGTTCGCCTCTACTTGAACCTCCGTCTCCGCCAGATTGTCGGGAGTCCGTGTTCCTACTCCTACCCTGAGAGGACCGGGCAGCCAAGTCGCTTCCGTCACCTCCGCGGGTGCGGTTACAGTGGTGGCGCTTGGTTCTGTTGAGGGTTGTGAGCTGTGGGTCTGGAACACTTTGAGACGATGCACTGTCCAGCGCAAGTGGGCCCTGAAACAATGCGGTCATATTTACAGCTCATTACAATTGTGTCAAGTAATTTCTTAAAATCTTGCTTATTTAGTGTCTCACAAATACGCCCGTAATGGCTGCATTCTGAATCTCACTTTAACACAAAACTTCTTCCATACATTTTAAATTGTTTTTGATTTGGGCAAGTAACAGTATAAGTAATGGAAATTAAAAAAATAAATAATTTTTGTGGGAAGCCTGCCCAGAGTGCATTTCATGCCCCTCTTCAGGTGTCTAACTAGGTATGCTGAGGAAAGGACAATTGTGAGGGATGTCTGAGGGCTGTTCAAGAAGACTCAATCCCTTACTTTCGCGTTAGCGACTGAGGAAAACCTCGGAAAAAACCTTTAGTCAGGATTTCCGGTCTCGACGGGATTTGAACCCGGGACCTCCCGAATCAGAGTCGCGCGCTTAACGCTCGAGTCAACACTGTCACCAGCAAAGGAACTTATGTCCAGTGCACTCTTCGTGTGACAGCATTTCGTTTTCTATTGTACCATTCTAACCTCCATTTCTTTACACAAATTTGGCATTTAATGAGATGTTAAGAGAGCAGCTTTCTTTTCTTACCTGAGATTATGTACCTGAGTGTGTATGTATAAATAAGTATGCAACCTGGTGGTTTTATCTTGAAGTAAGATTTGAGCTTTACTCACTTTATGCAACTACCGTTTATTAAACGAGTGGAGAGAGCTTTTGTAAACGAGAAGAAATGAACTCTATTTAGTTTACTATTTTTGTAAGGAAATGCTTGGAAATGGGAACAGCTTGATGTGTTTTCATTCTTATTCTTAAAGTCGTACCCAGACGGTCGTTTCATCTCCTGCCATGGAATAACGAGCTAAACCAGATGATGTATTCAACTTTGTGACTGTTTTGGGTAAAAGAGGGAAGGGGTGCCATTGAGGGCTTAACCATAAATCCATTACCATACTGATAATCATACTGATCCGTTACAATACTGACTAACATTTGATCCATTACCATACTGATAATCATAATGATATGTTTGCACTTTATTTTAGTTCTAGAAGTTAATTGTAAAGGGGTGTTTTATTGTTTTGTTAAATATGGTGTATTGTATTTGTGGGACATGTGTCCTGTTGTAATGTGGTAATCTTTAACACAATTTTGTGAGATACAGTTTGGGGTATTATACATGATATATTTGCTAAGACTAATGGGGGGGGGGGGTGTAATGTTTTTAATGTGTTCAGGTGATTACTTTGTTTATATGAGGAACGGAATAATAAATTGTAAATACGTTATGGTGAATATTAAATGAGTTTTTCCAGATAATATCATTTTGATTTTAAAAGAAACTAAAAGTGGTAAAATATATTTAAGAAAAAATATATTACCCCTATTTAGTCTTGTGGTACGAAAAGATCTCAAAAGAAGTATTTATAAAAATGTATTTTCTTGTTATAAATATAAATCATTGAACTTTTTAACTGTTAGTTAACAAAATATTTATTTAAATGTGATATTTCGATTTCTTTCCAGAAATCTTTATCAAACAAAATTAACAATTAAAAAACCATAACAGACAGGACAAAAAACATTTCACAAATTATTATAAATATGGCTGTGCATTAGTACCAAATTATTAACAAAAAAGTTTATTATAAATAAAAATAAAAAAAACAAAAAACAGAACATTAAATTGACATGTTGGACAGTTATTGATGTATGAAATAAAGCTATTAAACTAGTGATGAAATTGATGGACAGAAACTTTTTGAAATGGCTGGATAATTAACACTAGGCACACTGATTGTATTGGCCACACACGACCTCAAACCTTGATAACCTTGATAAAACCTTGATAAAATGTCGCCCGTGTATGTGCGTGTGTATGCTCGCGATCCTAGACTGATATATTGATCGACATGAATGAGGCTGGAGAAAATAGAATAAAGCCGAGAGGGAATGAAAGGAAATCGAATTTTATTTCAATATCCTGAAAGATTGAATCTTACTGAAATAACATTTTACAACGACGGATTCCACTTTATGATATTCATGATGAAGTTTATCAGGACTTACTCGAACCAAGGACTCGCTTGCGAGATCCGAGTCGAGTTAAGCGTTTCTCTGGGCATTACCAAACAATATCCTTCGTGACTTTTAGTTCGGTGTGATCAAATTCTCTTTCATCTTTGACCTCAAGCTTTGGGTAAAACGGGAGCCAAAAAAATAAATGCTTTCTTTTAGCTTTTTTTTCTTGAACATTATATATTTTATAATGATTTAGAAAGTTACTTCCAAAATATTCGTTTAAAAATTACCCGATCCAATAGGGAATTTGCATAAGTTCCCAATAATCTCCGAAAGCGAGTAACTTGATATATCGTTACGTGATTGGTTGATTGGTATCATGAAAGCTGGCGACGTATGACCCGTTGTTTTTCGCCAATATATGTAGGAAACTTTCACCCTTATTTTATAAATGAAAATATTCTCAAAATCAAGAAAATAAGATATCTTTGTGTAAATGAAGGTGGCCTTAACCCAGTAGAATCGTTAGAATAATATTAATAATAATAATAATATTAATATTAATTATTATTATTATTAATTATTATATTAATATTATTATTATTAGTAGAATAATATTGTGTAAAAAATTTTGTTAGTGAAACGGCATTCGTACCCGAAACCATCTACACCTTGGAAGTAGGGAGTAAAACGTTTGTTTTAACGTGCCACACAAAACTAGTTTTAAAGTAAGATCCCACTCACTTCAACTCCTGTCTTAATCTCGTCGGTTGGTGGCGTGTCTCGCTTCGCTCGCTCAGCGGTGACGTTGTTTCCTCCATCAAGAAGGCCGTGGTCTGTTATCTCGAAGCAGCGGCAGTGAGCAAAGAGCTTGAACACAGAGATGAAACAACTAACGAAACTACTGGCTTTGTCATTCTAAACGTAGTTTGTCTACGGACTTTCAATAGAACTGGTGGGTCTTTCAGCACTGAATATACATATATTATAAACCGACATTAGCAGTCTTGTTCGTACCTTTAATCTATCGAACGAATTGGTTCAAAATGTCACGTTTACCAAACAAATTTAAATCCCCAGAACCTATTTTTAATAACTCAACAACAAAGCATAATGCAAACATTTAATTCATTCGCATGCTAAGATTCTCGGCAGTGTAAAATTGTAAAATTAATTTTACAAAGTTTATAAAGCCAAACGAATGCATAGTTGGCCTACACAACATTTCTATAATAAAATGATATTAAGTTCAACAATAATTAAAACGTATGATTGAAGATGGAAATGACTACTAACATACTACAAACACAACTAAAATAACATTTTTACAATAACAATATTATAAGCAATATGATAAAAGTAAATGAAGAAAGGAATATATGTCAACAAAGTGTCAAGACAGGAATTTAAACTGCAAAATTATCACCAAGGAATTATATTTAAGAAGCATCGTTACGATTTTATATTATATCGATAATAACAAGTTAATGGAAAATATCAGAGGAGTAATTAATAAAAAAAAACATGTCTTGCTGGGAAGGGTGCAAATACGTAGCGGATAAACAAGATGGATCTTTCATGATTGGTTGGGACGTGTCTGGAGACAGTACATACGTGTCGTCACTCCCCTAACGGGCCCAACCTCCCAAACGTAATGTTAGTTCTTGAAAGTACGGAAGAGTACCCGCCAAGTTTATACAGGTCGTCAACTACAGATGAACCACATGGGGGAGATTTCACCAGTCAGTTTAAACTTACTCAACAACTTTTATCAACCCTGCCATTTACAAGCCCAAGGAAGCAGCTCATAACGTGTACACTTTAGCACCAAGGCGACTTGACATAAGCGAGATTATTAAACGATGTCTTATTGCATTTCGGTGGTGAATTAAAGAAAAACGCGAAAATCGTTGTTAGACAAATGAGCGAGCAATGCATTTACCGCCTGACATTCGATAAAAGTTATTTCTTCAAAACAAAACCATTGTTGTACAAATTCTCAGCCTATTATCAATTTATTATTTATTGTAGGTTTAAATCGCAAGTAACGTTATTGATTTTGTTAGCAGTTATCAGTTTACTCGTACTGGAAGTCTGTTTAAAATTTCAGCGCAATCGGTTCAGCGATTCGCCCGATATTTAGCGTACACACTCACTCACAGATACTTGTGCAGGAGAAGTGCCGTTTGACTTGAATTGTAAAACAGTCGCTCTCAATTAACATCTATGAGTTTTTTATTTTATTATTGAGACTTAGGAACCATTTATTTCTGCTTTCTTGAGAAATCTGCCCTGAAACTAACGTATACCGCTGGTTAAAGCAGATGGAGGGTTCGAGAGTTACGTGTAACGGCTTCGTTCTCCTCGACGTCTGCTCGGCAGTCCGGGTTAGTGGAGGTATCTATATGCCTGTCAAAGTTACACCATCCTTTCGGATGGGACGTTAAGCCGTTGGTCCCCTTGGTACTTTTCGAAAAGAGTAGGCTACGTGCCAGTACCGGGTTTCCCCTCCTCCCTTCTGTTCATACTTCATCCTTTCTGTTCATACTTCATCCTCATCGTCTCGAATAGCCAAAGTGCTATATTCAATCATTTCTTGAGAAAATTGTGAATAATTTGTAATGACAGTAAAACGAGAAAACAGAAATTAGCCATGTATCTCAATTTAAATCAAATGAATATTAGTTCTCTGACTAAGTTGATATTGTAATATATATTTCACGTCAATCCTATTCAGTTATAAAAACTGATTTAAAACGGAGGAAACAACAAATCCCTAAATACAAATACATTTTTACTGCAATTCTTCAAGTGTAACATTCTTTTTCATTTCCTTCTGCACCAATGTACAACAATTGAGGCAAATGATCTACCCTAGTAACACTCCATTATAGACTCGGTACAAGCTAATACGGACGGCACGTAACAACGTAATCTAGGTCACACAGAGTGGATGGATCGAATACTAATTTCCAGTACTGATTTCAAATTTCCCTCCCAATCATCAATGATTACATCCCGCTAATGGGAACCGGAATATGAATCCACCGGGTTCTACTACGTCACTGTAGTAGTTACACCACAGCGGAACCCACTTAGTAACTTGATCATTTGATTGTAAGCAAGTGGCCACAAGTCTGTTCGGGATGTTACATCACGGGGAATATATATTGTTATAGCTCATATTACATAATATAAAATAATATAATATAATATAAAATAAAATTAATATAATATAATATAATATAATATAATATATAATATAATATAATATAATATAATATAATATAATATAATATAATTTTTTAGTTGTAAGCTTACCTCAAAGCAAGTTCAATCCACCAAAAAGATTATAGTTGGTGAAATATATTACTTTCGCATTCTTCTTCCACGATCTGTGGATAAAGTAGCTTCGCTCCCTGTTTTTGAACTAACGTATCCGTGTTTGTTTCAGTGGGAATTTTTTAAAATTTTATCGTTTAATAAAACTGGGGAATTAACTCACTGACCGTTAAACGTACTTTGGTTAAACCGGAACTTTGTCAGTTAAGTGAAAGGTAAAATGATAATCACATTTTATCCTTGTACGTTTGTGTATTTGTGTATAGCACATCAATTGTATTTTACGCTCCGTCAAAAGTCAGTTTTTCACAGTTTTCGCACTCAAAATTCAACTATGGAGGTAATTTTGTTTGTGCGCATTTTACACTTAATGTGAGCGACGCACAAAGTAGATTATTCCGATTTCCGAATACATCAGTGACCCCTCCATGCATTGAAAGTCACACACGCAGATTTGTAAAAATGTTACCGCCAAACAGAAAAAGCGCACGCAAAAAGAAGTTGAGTATTGATCACTTTAGTAAAGCGACTTTACGCATCGTTTAAGGCGCTGTTGCATGATAACATGAAAATGTGGAAGAGAGAGGTATTTTTATTTTCTTCTACATTTCGTACACTTATTCTACCAAATCAACTTGATACTTGATGTGGTGCATTAAGCCTAATTTGGCCTATGCTGGAGGTCCTTTTTTATATTCTTATCAATAGTTTATTTCTTAAAAAAATTCAAAAACATTAATCACTGAATTTAATATCGAATTGTGATTGGTCCATCGGCTTCTAATCATCCATTTGTTAAAATGTTTTATTATCACATTATAAGGGTACAATTCTTGTAGTTAACGTTTTTATAGATTCTGTATCTGTATTTAGAGGATTTGGTATGTAATACAAAATTATCCTCATATCACCAGTTGCATCTTGACATGTCTACTAATAAGTGATCTAACTTACAACTTGAATTTCCAACGCTCTCATCCGGTCTCCAGTTTAATTTTTAAAGCTGCAATGAGGGTAGATTTCTTTTGCGCATGCGTTGTTAAAAGAGCTTTCTTTCCTTGCTTTTCTTTCTTTCTAAAGTGGTTTAAACTGTTGTTTTGAGTAATTTGCTGCGAGCTAGTAGATTGAGCAAGGAAAGGAAAAGACTCTTCTAACCGGGAACAAATTGCACGGTGTGTTTCGTATCTTTTGTTTCGTCTTTTTGTCTTTGACTTTCTGCTCCTCTTTTTTGTTCTGGAGAATATCACACAATAATCTCACGAACTGTTTTCCGGACAAGATGAGCCCTGCAGGCTTTAGAATACTGCCCTTGTAGTTTGTCCGGGGGAGGGTGGGGGGGGAGCTCGTTCGTAGCTTGTCAAAGAGAAAGACAAACGACTAATTTCAACCTAAAAGCACCTTGCACATTAAACAATGCATTTCTTACATCAAAGTTCTTTGAAATATCATCATCAATTGAAATTCTTTAGTTTATTTAGAATAGGGGCGCGTCAACCGTTAGGTCATAATGCACCACTCTAGCTGAGGGGATGAGAAGGAGTGGCCCGTGCTGGTCAGAACCTGTCATGGGTAGGGGGAGGAAAGGGGGGGGGTTCTCACGTCGCGGTCGTCATCGTCGTCGAGGAGGTCGTCAAGGGAAAGGGAAAGTGTCCCCAACGACGGTTGCCAGAGCTCGCCTCTAGTTTCGGAGAGTTAGCTGATGTTTGCGAGGTGGACTTTTTCTCTTGAATCGACTTTTACGATTAGCAGAGCCATGCTCTGGGCCAATTCTACCCCGGGCCCAGACGGGGATGTAATTAACTTATAAACAATAAAAAAGTTATTCATTTATATTCCAGCATTTTAACGCCTATCAATAAACCCCATTTATTGACATTTTGGAAAATATATCATTATTTATCGTCATCAATTCGACATCTCACAAATCACTCATCAGCTAGGCTTTCGATTTTAAACTATTATTACATTAATCCCCATTTTGAACTTTCGCGCCCCGTTAATATTAAATCAAAGGTGTAAGAGTTTCCGGTTATTTCGCCGCGTCGCGAGCTACTTACAGAGATAACGAAACGCCGAGGAACGTACAATGTCGGAAAACATATTTTGCAGCCCCTTCGTTTTTGTTCTACACTCTCTAATTTTGTTTTTTTTACTTATAATTTATTTCTAAGCATCAATTACAATTTGATGGAGCATGGCAGAAAACGACATTAAATTGAAATTAATAAAATACATTAGCAATTTGAGTTTATCTACTCAATCTCCTAATTTTCAGCTGGGGACTTAAGTTAAAAGCAAAACTTAAGCCCATTCGACGCTGACGCCAACAACAAGCGAACAACGGCCGACTAGAGACCGGCCCAGCCTCACATACGACAGTGTCTCACTAGCTCAAAACTAAGAAACTTAGAGATTTAAACTTTGACTCTTGCCTAACTTTGGATGCGAACAACTTGAAAGATAACATTATTTTCCAGTTTGGGCCAAGTATTTAAAAATATTTTTCTCATAGATAGTCATACATCCACAAAAATCCGTTTTTTTCGTTTTTTTTATTTTTTTATTTTTATTTTTCATTTAAGTATTGATTATTTTATTTTTGACTCCGTTAAAATATATTACAACAAATAAATATAGTAGTTGTACTTACCACTGCCAGACATACTAGCTGAGCACCTCCGAACTTGGCCATGACTGTATCACCTAGTGACTGATTTCCCACAGCTCCGATATCAGAAATAATCAACACGTGAAATGCAATTCGGGATCACATGAGCTCACTAACGACCCGAATACAGGATGAAGTGTTCATTACCCCCCCCCCCCCCCCCCCCCCCCCCCCCACGCAGTGGCGCAGCCTTCCGTGAAACTTCATCTGGTATTTCCGATGGGAATTTCACGCACCAAAACACAAAATATGTTTTAGATGATTTATAAGTTTGTGCGACTAGTATGACATAAGCTTGTGACTGCCTTTTATACGTTGTTTTTGGTAAATTTCATTGTAAATTTGCTTGGTAGTTAATGATTGTAGCATTTTAAACCCTGATACATGGAAGAACTTAAATATCTGGGAGTGACTCACTTTTCTGTCCTTCCGTTTGTGTGTGTCACGTCTCACGATAAAAAAAGAACAACCTCCAATCGTCATCAGTTTTTCTGTTGACATTGACATTCAACAAGGATCCAGCATAATGTTTCTGTGACCCTGGGATTCGGTGAAACGGGGATATCATCACACAAACGCGTTATACAACTTGGCACCTCCACCAAAATATCAACGCTTGATGAGTTTTGTTTTATGTATCCTGTATCCTCCGCATGAAGTATCTCATCTTCATTTTATGTCCTTTTCTGTACCCGTGCTTGTCTTTTAAAATCATCATGTTTTTTTTTTAAATTATATTTGTGGGTGTTGTAGTAAATTTAACTCGAATTCAATATCTTTAATTTCCCTAAATAAGTTTCAGTTAAATATATTGTTGGGAAAATATTTGCAATTGTACTTTTATTTTGATGATTAATAATTTTCAAGTGCAACGGAATTTAGTATTTGTGCTTAACGTATATTATCGCACGAAGGCTATTCGAGACGATGAGTGGTGATAGATGATGATGGACTTTTACAAAAAATCCATGCCCTATGCGGGACTCAAACCCTCATAGATCCAAGTAAAGCCATAAGCTTCGAACCAGTGGCCTAATCGTATGTGCTGCCGCGGACAGCTTCTAGTACTTGTGATTTAGTGGATGGACTATACGTATATATATTTGAGTTATGTAACTATGTGTGCTCAATTTATTTATTTATTTAACGTCTATCTTATTCAGTTAAAAACTGATTTACAAAGGAAGACAACTAAATAAATCTAATTACATTAGTGCTGAGACAACAATGAATCAACAGTGAGTAAAGTTTGAAAATAGTAATATTACAACAATAAATAATAAACTAGGAAAACGCTTAAGTCCCGCCGCGTTGTTGGATGAGCGTAATTGGTGCATTGAGCTGCCATGTGTTATGCAGATTTTCTGTTGTTCTGTGGAAAAATCATTACTAAGTTGAATTTTTTTAAATTAAATTAAATTAAATAAAAAATTAACTTTAATTTTTAATTTTTTTAAATTAATTGTAATTGTTAAAAAAAGAAAAAATCGTAAAATTGCGATTTTTATCAGAAGTATTTTCTCAATTTCGCTCAAATTTAACAATATCTATTTATTCATAAAATTAAGGTTCTGTGAAAAAATCATTACATCGGATAAAGATGTAGGTGTTATAGTCAAAGAATCGTTTTTAAAAATGAAAAAATCCAGTAAATTCGATTTATGAGAAATAATTTTTTGATTGCGCTCAATTGCACACGATATATTATAGATAAGGTTTCTGAGTAAAATCATAACAATTGGATGAAGCATTTAGGTTAAAATAGAAATTTTCAAAAATCGAAACCAACAATCGTTAAGTATTGCCGAATTTAAATGAGAACTAATTTTTGCGCGGATTGCGCTATAACGTGCATTTAAGTTCATGGAGATTCGAAGCTACATAAAATTGCATCGCAATTTGGGTATCTAGTTTTAGCGAAGTCGTTACGTACAAACAGCATAAAAGAAAAAAAAAAACGATTATTTTCTCGTGAGAAATGGAATTTCGCTTCGCTCGCTTCGCTACATCGATAATGACACAAAAAGGTTGGTACAAACAACAACATCAACAAGCTCGAAATGGTATTTAATGAAATGAACCAAATATAAAAAATAAGTGTAAATAAAAAAAATACAAAAATAAATACAAAAAACGAAAAGAAAAATGTGAAATTTGTTTAGACGATTAACGAATGTGAGGTTTGCCAAAAATCAGGACTAACAAATCAGGGAATGAACATACTTAAGCAGAAGAAACCACCGAACGCTAATCTTCATCTTTCATTATTTTAAAAGTGTGTAGGCTCGTTGGTCCAATGGTTAGAGTTCCTGCTTCCAATGTAGAAGGTCCCGCGCTCGAATCCCGCTCCGGGTAAATGGTTTTGTCATGGAATAAGATTCGTCAATACTTTGCTTGACAATGAGTAAACGGTGACTTTGTATGTCCTAGAAACGCAGCATAAAACAAATTGTGAGGGTGTTCCTAATTAGTCTTGTTGATTCAGACGTCGCTCGCGGGTGGATCGTGTCCATCTAGTTTGGTCGATGTTTCCTATTATAAATACCGTTACCTGGTTTACCGTTATTTGCTCGTCTTGGCGTCGGTGTCGATAGGGTGGGCTTGGTCTGCTTTAAATTTGAGTCCTCCACGGATATTGATAGACCAGAAATAAGATATGTATTTATTTAATTTGATTCAGTTATAGTTTTGTAAATACATCCTATAATTATTACCTTTTTTAAGTGTAAATCCACAATGGGCCAAAATGGTCAGTTTCACTAATTAATTAATGTATTCTAGACCCAAAAGTCTAAAATGTGTAATTAATATATTTGTTTACATATACATTGTTTCTTCAATTTAACCAAAATTTAAACCTTTAAATGTTACAGACATCCACAATGTAAATAAAGAAGAACAATCAATTGGTACAGTGAACCACTGAATAATGATATCTACTTTGTTCAATCATGTGATCCACAGCTTTGACATAAACGTTAATGAACATACGTTATAAACACATTTCAATCGTTATCAGTTTTAAACAACCAACAAACCGGCACTAATTCAATTAGTAACTTTATAAATTTTGGTTGAAATAAATTCACTGACTAATAGGTTGAATGAACGCACAAAAGGATCAAAGAGCGAAATACAAACGGTAAAAAAATCAAAAAACAAAAACAAAGCGTATCATGTCAATTGTATTTCGTCAACAGTGAGGATGTGTTTACGTTATGCCCGTAGGTTTGAGATGAAACGTCAATCAAATCATTGGTTGACGTGTTAGTGACATTCAAAATACAATGTTACGACAAACGAAATTATTTTTTAATAATCGCTGATAGAAGCCAAAATCGGTAAACGACTTTATCATAATTGAGCATTTATCTTAACAATACCGTAAAACGTATAACCAGTGATTATTTAACAATAAAGAATGGGAAGGAACAGAGATTGAATTGGTTTGGTTTTAATGAAATACAGACAATTTCTTTCAATTGAAACATTAATTTTTTTTAATTTTAATCGTATATAAAAAAGTTTTTTTTCAATAATATTACGGAAATAATATAACATTAATTGAAAACTTATTAATTTTTATGTTTGAATTTGTATAAAAATGTAGAAAAAAATTATCTTAAATACGTGGTATAGTTCGAAGAATAAACCTGTTAACATGTTATCTTTGAGGTTGAATGTAGTACGATATGATGTGTAATGACATTGTAATATAATCAAATATTAAACTAAAACGTTTTAGAGTCTTGCAAGTTTGGTAATTGTGAAATTTTCCTGTTCTTGTTTCGTATTTGTCAAAGTTAGAAAGAACAGGACCCTTGCCGAAGGCTACACAATAGAAAAAGTATCTCGTAAATAAGAAAAAAAACTGTTTAAGATTTAAAAAATAAGGTTTATTTGAAACGCCCAACTAACATTTTATAGAAAAGTAAACTTAGCGTAAAACAATACTGGGAATCATTTTAAGATAATGATAGCAAGTCCTGACTTAGAAAAAACACGATGTTTGGAACTTTCAAAATTACGAGAATGGACTACTACACAAAACAGCACGAGTAACAAAATTGAATCACCCATATATTATTTCAATGCATATTATAGATGCTACATAAAGAGTTCACAGAACAAAGTTAAATATATTCTCATCTCTCTATTACCACAAAAAGGTTATTAACTGGAAAAGATTCAAATTTGTAAATAACATTTTGGACATTCCATCATTGACATAGGGTCGAATTTACCATATTATAAGCTCCAGTTCTTCTAACTTTGATCTGGACTTAAAATCCAGTTATCACTGGAATATTTGGAACAGGCCTTTAATGTATTAATTTTCTTACAAAACAAAATTTAAAAAAGAATATATTTAATGGGAACATTGTATAGTTTATTTTGTATCTTCTATGATAAGCAAATGATTAGAATTTTCTTCACACATACATGTAGGTATAACAATTTAATGAAAAACGAAACGTCTCTTGCTCGTCAAGTAGTTTGTATCTATTCACTATCACTTCCACTTCCACTTCCACTGCCACCTTTCTTTACCTGTTTTCCACTTTTACCGGCACCTTTTACGCCGTCCGATTCGTTCCCATTTCCGGGGCCTCCTTTCGTTATCTGTTTTCCCACTTTTACCGGCACCTTTTCCGCCGTCCGATTCATTCCCATTCCCGCCTCCACCTTTCCCTTTTTGTTTCCCACTTTTACCGGCACCATTTCCGTCGTCCGACTCGTCCCCACTTTCCCCTTTGCTCCCGTCCTTAGACTTCTTCTTTTTCTTCGTCTTCTTTTTCTTCTGCTTACTAGGCGAAGTTCCTCCTCCATCCGATTCACTCCCGCTACCCCCACTACTCCCCTCACCCTTCCCTTTCCCACCATTCTTTGAGCCCTTGCCTTTACCGGAGCCGCTTCCCCCCTTGGAATCGTCTGGTTTTTCCTTGTCGTTCTTACCACCACTGACTTCCGTTGGATCTGCGTCTTCCTGTTTGCCATTTTTCTTCCCACCATGTCTTCCCGCACCCTTACGTTTTCTCTTGTTACCCTTATTCTTTGTATCCGTCGTCTCGATTTCTTCACTTTCTGGTTTATTCTTTCCACCTCCTCGATCGCCATTTTCTTTCCTCTCCTTCATTTCTTCTCTGTCTTTCTTTTTTTCTTTCTTTTATCTTTCTGTTTCCTCTCTTTCTCTCTCCCCTCTTTTATTTCTTTATTTTCCGATTTTGACTCCTTTTCCTTCTTTTCTTTTCTCTTTCTTTACCTCCTTTTCCTTCTTTTCCTCTTTCCTTCTTTTCCTTATTGTCACTATTCTTCCCCAATTTCTTGTTTTCACCTCCTGCCTTTCCACCTTTGTTCTTTTCATTTCCCGGACTTTTGGGGCTTCTCTCTCTTGGTTTTGGCACCCCCTCCCGACTTCTCTGGTTTGTTCGACTGTTTCTTGGTTTGAACTCGTGACCTGTCTGGTTTTGACTTCTGCCCTCCTTCCTTCTTCTTCACAGCAGCTAGCTTGTACTCCACATACTTGTCTATACCATGCACGGCAGAATGGCGTCGTTTCCTTGTCTTTACCTCGTGAGCAATGTGTCTACTTTGATCGAAGTCATCATGGTTCTCAACAGAGACGGCCATCTTGATCCCACCGGGAACATCCTGGAACATTATCAAGTAAGATGAGAACATTTGGTTCTTCGGAGACGATTCTCACTTCTCAGCATCACCGGTGCCCTCTATCCTGCACAAAGTATTTTTGGAGAAAGAGATTTGATACCCTAATACTCAGGTCAGACTGCAGACAGTTTGTCACACATACACCCAAGCATATGGCAATTAACGTGGAAACTTCATTTCTCCCATATAATATAATGCTTTATGCTCGATAAAGACGGCCCTTGACATTATAAAAGTCGTGTATTTGGGAGTGCATTGAATTAATTCCGGCCGCCGACTATCCTGACTGATGTATTCTCGCACGAGTTTGGTTTCCAACAAATAGTATAAATTGCATCATTTTAGATCACATTTTAACAAGGTATATACGTTTTCAAAATATCCATCACAGCACACTACACGTCCGACTACTTTCAAATTATTTTCAAACTTTTACGAACACTACTTTAAGGTTTCTTCAATACCGATATATCTACAGCAAAATCCCTAGTTTCTTTTGGCTCGAAACTTTGGGATCTTCTTGTAATAGTTTCGTCTAGGGATCAGGACCTATATACTTGCAGATTACCAGTCTGAGTAGGTTGAAGGAAGGAATTGAAAAGATAGTAGAAAGATGAGAGGAAATTCAGTTTCGTTTATAACTATATCGAGGGTATATTATATCCAGAATAGGATGGAACGTTTTGATCGGAATAACAGGTAAAGTTTTGTGAACAAAATGTAAGGAAGTAAAATTCCCCCAATGTAATGTTTGAGTGAATATTTATCTACATACTATTGATGATCTCCTTATATCTGTTCACATATTGAATCAGAATGACACTTCACTAGAGGTGTGTGAAGATAGAATTTCAATTTTGTAAATATAGCATTCTTACAACTAACAAGATTGTGGTATATATATTTTTAGATAGCATTTTTAAATTAGGGCATGAGTTTCATTAAAGCATTAAAATAAAATTGAGCAATACAAATTTAAATGAATCTTAATGTAAATCAAATAAATTCAAAACGTAAGAACTTTAAATTAAAACAATACAATTATGCATAGACAGTACTTGTTTACATTACAACTAGGAAAACGCTTAAGTCCCGCCGCGTTGTTGGATGAGCGTAATTGGTGCATTGAGCTGCCATGTGTTATGCGAATTTTCTGTTGTTCTGTGGAAAAATCATTACTAAGTTGATTTAAAAAAAAATTAAATTAAATTAAATTAAATTAAATTAAAAATTAACTTTAATTTTTTAATTTATTAATCGTAATTGTTAAAAAAAATCGTAAAATTGCGATTTTTATAAGAAATAATTTTTCGATTGCGCTCAAATTTAACACTAATATATAAATTCATAAAATTAAGGTTCTGCGAAAAATCATTACAATCGGATAAAGCATGTAGGTGTTATAAGTCAAAGAATTGTTTAAAAAAAGAAAAAACCCGTAAAATTTCGATTTTTATGATAAATATTTTTTCAATTGCGCTCAAATTTCACAAGAATATCTAAATTCATAAAATAAAGGTTCTGTGCAAAAATCATTAAAATCGGATAAAGCATGTAGGTGTTATAAGTCAAAGAATTTTTTTAAAAATCGAAAAAAATCGTAAAATTGCGATTTTCATGAGAAATAATTTTCCGATTGCGCTCAAAACGTGGCAGTTCTAAGTTCAGAGATTTCGAAGGCCTCCATAAAATTTCATCTCAATCGGAGTATCGGTTCAGCCGGAATCGTGCGGACAAACAGACAAAAATACAAAAAAAAAAAAAAAAAAAAAAGAAAAAAAAAAAAAACATTCCGGATTTTTTTCTCCAGTGTAGTAGAATGGAATCTTCGCTTCGCTCGCTACGCTCGCTACGCTCATCCAAAAATCTAAAATCTAAAGTTCAAAACATATATTTTACTGATGTAGCATTCCAATTCCCCCTTTACCACCGGCCTTGGACTTCTTCTTCGTCTTATTTTTCTTCTTCTAACAAGGTGAACTTCCCCCACCTTCCGATTCGTCCCCTCCACTTCCACTACCCCCTTCCCCTTTACGCCATGTTTGAACCATTGCCTTTACCGGAGCCTTTCCCCCTTTGGAATCATCAGGTTTTTCCTTGTCGTTCTTACAACTACTGACTTCCGATGGATCTGCTTCTTCCTCTTTGTCATTTTACTTCCCACCCGCACCCTCGAGTTTTCTCTTGCAACCCTTATTGTTTTTATCTGTCGTCTCCGTTTCTTCACTTTCTGGTTTATTATTTCCACTCCCTCGATCTTATCCTTCCTTCTTCTCCTTCATATCTTCTCTCTCTTTCCTTTTTTCTTTCTCTCTATCTTTCTCTTTCCTCTCTTCTTCTCTACCTTCTTGCATTACTAGCTTTTCCGGTTTCGACTCTCTATCTTCTGACTTATCACGTTGCTTTGACCCAGTTTCCTCACCGTTACCTGTTTCAATACCATCTTTCTTTCCCTCCTTTTCCTTCTTTTCCTCTTTTTTCTTCTTCTTTTTCTCTTCCTTCTTTTCTTTTCTTTCCTTCTTTTCCTCCTTTTTCTTCTCTTTCTTCTTTCCCTTCTTTTCCTTCTTGTCACCCTTCACCTCTGAGTTCTTGTCATCACCTCCTGTCTCTTCACCATCTTCCTTAATGTTTTCAGACTCTTGGGTGTCTTCCCTCTTAATTCTGGCACCACCTCCCGACATCTCGGATTTGTTCGGCTGTTTCCGGTTTTTAACTCGTGACCTGTCAGGTTTTGACTTCTGCCCTGCCTCAGCTAGCTTGTACTCCACAGGCTCGTCCCCACTACGCTGTTTCCCTTGTCTGTGTCTCGTCAGCAATGTCACTACTTTGGTCGAAGTTGTCGTGGTCTCTAAAAGAGTCGGCCATCTTGATTCTACCAGAAACTTCCTGAAACATCATTTAGTATGTCAATAAATATTAGTTGTTTTATAGAGGTTGTATATGATTTTCAGAAACTCCAACGGCCTTCGCGGGCAAAGCATTACGGGTAAAAGGGAATTAATACGCTAAATATAGTGGTCCCAACGAAAGAATGCAGGTGGCTTGAAATTGTTTTCCAAACATAGCAACTTTGTCATTTCTATTCACGCTAGCTCAGCGTGGATCTAGCACAGATAATTTTGCTTGTGTTGGTAAAATATATTTCTCTTTCATACACAAAGGCGACATTCCTTTTACCGCGCATTCATTCTACCCCCACCACTACCAAGCATCTGCATTCTTTCGTTGGAGTAAGTATACCATATGATCAAGTGTGTGACGGACTCAGTCACGCACTCCCTTTCTCCCATAATGCTTTGCGCGCGATATAAAGGGTGCGTTCGGTTCTAAAAATCGGACGCCGGATCTATACCAGCCGCCGACAAACCTGACACATTGAATATCTCTTGACAATTGGTAAGAAACAACATAAATGATTGAACTATGTTAGATCACATTTCAAATTCTATAAACGACAAGACGATACATCCGTTTTCAAAATATCCATCACAGCTTATACCCATCCAACTTATAAAAAAAAAATTAAAACATTTACGATCACTTCTTTAAGGTTTCTTCAATACCGATATATCTATAGCAATCCCTAGTTTCGTTTAGCTCAAAACTTAGGATATTCTTGTAATAGTTTCGTCTAGGGATCAGGACCTTTATACTTGCAGATTACCAGTCTGAGTAGGTTGAAGGAAGGTATTGAAAAGATAGTAGAAAGATGAGAGGAAATTCAGTTTCGTTTAAAACTATATCGAGGGGATATAATATCCAGAATAGGATGGAATGTTTTGATCGGTGGAACAGGTTAAGTTTTGTGAACAAAATGTAAGGAAATAAAATTCCCCTAATATATTTTCTGAGTGAATATTTATGTGTACTATTGATGATCTCCTTACAAATCAGTTAACACAGTGAATCAAGAATGACACATACTAGAGGTGTGTGATGATAGATTTTTAATTTTGTAAATTTAGCACTGTCTTCTTACAACTAAGAAGATTGTGGCATATTTTTTTAAATCAATTCTAAAATTTGCATGTGAGTTTCATTAAAGCATTAAAGTAAAACAGAGTGATATAGATTCAAATGAAACTTAATGTAAATCAAATAAATTTAAAACTTGAACATTAAAATAATACAATTATGTATTGACAGTACTTGTTTAAATTACAAAAAATGTAAAATATATGGAACAAAACATATATATTTTACTGATGTAGCATTGTATAACACAAAACAAAATTGCCTTTTATTTCAAGTTATTGTCAAACTATATCTATTAATAACAGTTCCAGTTTTGTAACATATTTGGTAGTTGTGCAGTTTCTTCACAGAGATTGTTTAGAATTTGTCAACGTATCAAACAACATGGCTGGTGCCGAAGACTACGCAATAGAAAATTGTCTGGTAAATACGACAAAAACTGTTAGTGGGAATTTAAAATGTATATTTGAAACACCTATTTGTAATCATACGAAGGAAACAGCGCGAAACAAGACAGGGATTTATTTCAAGATGATGATTCCAAGTCCAGAATAAGAAGACAACACAATGTTTGGAACGTAGACAATCACGAGAATCAACCACTCCAACAAAACAGCGCGAGTAACTTAATTGCACATACACTACATATTATACTATTGCAATGCATATGATTTAAGCTACACAATCAATACACAGTATATATCTTCTCTCTATTTCCTTTTTCTTTCTCTCTATCTTTCTCTTTCCTCTCTTCTTCTCTACCCTCTTGCATTTCTATCTTTTCCGATTTCGACTCGCTATCTTCTGACATCACGTTGTTTATGACCCAGTTTCCTCCCCTTTACCTGTGTCCATATCATCTTTACTTTCCTTCTTTTCCTCCTTTTCCCCCTTTTCCCCATTTTTCTTCAGTTCCTTCTTTTCCATCCTTTCTTTTCTTTCCTTCTCTGCCTCCGTTTTCTTCTCTTCCTTCTTTACTTCTCTTTCCTTCTTTTCCTCCTTTCTCTTCTCTGCCTCCTTTCTCTTTTTTTCCTTCCTTTCCTTCTTGTCACCATTCATCTCCGAATTCTTGTCATCACCTCCTGTCTCTTCACCATCTTCCTTAACGTTTCCAGACTCTTGTGTGTCTTCCTCTTAGTTCTGGCACCACCTCCCGACATCTCGGATTTGTTCGGCTGTTTCCGGTTTGAACTCGTGACTGTCGGTTTGACTTCTGCCTGCCTCAGCTGCTTGTACTCCAGCAGGCTCGTCCCACTACGCACGGCAGAATGGCGTCGTCCCATTGTCTGTGTCTCGTCAGCAATGTCACTACTTTGGTCGAAGTTGTCGTGGTCTCTAACAGAGTCGGGAGTCTTGATTCTACCAGAAACCTCCTGAAACATCATATTATATTATGTCAAAAAAATTAGTTTTTTTGATAGAGGTAGCATACGATTTTCAGAAACTCCAACGCCCTTCGTGGGCAAAGTATTATGGGATAAAAGGGAGTAATACGCTAAATGCTATTTTATCGGGTGTGTGACTGCTTGACTGCGTCTACCACACATGCACGCACTCTCTTTCTCTCATAATGCTTTACCAGGCGCCGACAAACCTGACGCATTTAATATATCTTGACGATTGAATGATGACCTATGTAAGATCACATTTCAATTGTTATTAACGACATGGTACTTACGTTTTTAAAATATCCCTCACAGCTCACTACCCATCCAACTTATTTTAAAATTATTTTCAAACATTTACGATCACTACTTTTAGGTTTCTTCAATACCGATATCCTACAACAAAATCCCTAGTTTCTATTTGCACGAAACATTGGATCTTTTTGTAATAGATTCGTTAGGGATCAGGACATATTTACTTGCAGATTACAAGAAAAGAAAAAAAAAAGATGAGAAAAAAAATAATAAGAAAGAAAAGATGTCTTGGAAATTAAGTTCCGTTTAAAACTATCGAGGGGATATAATATCCAGAATAATAATAATATAATAATAATAATAATAATAATAAATGAGTCTTTATTTTTAGTTTGGCGAAGCTTAAGGCCATGAGGCCTTTTCTTCTGCTTGACCAAACATTTTGGTTACAAGTTTACAATTTGGAGACAGAAGATACAACTTTACAATGTAAATATGTAAACTTAAAATAGTATAATGAGATTACTAAGTGGAACTACAACTAAAGCTATATCTAGCACTAACTATAACTAAACTAAACTAAAGTAGAGTATAAACTTAAGTAAACTGAACAGGTGTATGTGTCTGGTTTTGTTAAAAGTAGCATACAGGAAAATGGTATAATTCGTGAATTCCGTGCACATACACACCGAAGATAGTAATGAAATCTATTAAAACATGTTACTAATTACATTTACATAGCTGTCTAAATTTACTAATAGGACTAAACTAGAACTTAATTTAACATTGCACACTCTTAAGACGTGTCCTAGGAAGCACACTCTACAGTTACGTTTCATCAGCAACACACCTTTATTGTGTACTTTCACATTCAATTGTCGACGTACAAGCTTGAGAATATATTTTTATATATTTTGGAAGAGAAGTGTTAAGTAGGAGTAGAATTAAGAATATAAGCACGGCATTTTTGTCTAAAAGCTACAGATGACTTTAAAACTCGCGTGGAAGGGGGGATTGTATTCCAAGCACGAGCGATTGCTACTGGAAATGATTTGCTGTATTGCGATGTATTATGTTTGGGTATTTCCAGAGTCATGTTTGAAATTGAACGCGTGTTTGGATCGGCAGGAACAGGTTACATTCATTTTGGTTAACAAGATTAAAGGAAATAAAATTCAACTTATGCAATTTGAGAATAAATATTGTATTACAAATCCTATTAAATGAAGATTTTATATCTTTTGACAGGTAATTAATCAATATTACACATTACTAAAGGTGCGACAAAATTGCATTTTTTAAAACATCCTTTTCATTTTAAAACGTCATTTTCTAGTGTTTTTTTTATAACCACTTTAAAAAAAATGTTAGTTGGTTTTCCGAAGCTTTTTTTTAAACTTTTTAAACTATGTGAAGGAAATAAAAATGTAAATTTACTTGTAGAACGTTTATCTAGGTAAGAACAACGCCAAAGTTGTTGAAAACGATTGAGCGAGCCACGTTGAGTGCCCGGTAACATTCCATCACCTCCCCTACCTAAGGCTGGATCCAGCATGGGTCTTTCCTCCCTAGCCTATCATAGACTAGAGTGGCGCATTATGGCCTTACAGTTGACACGCACTTATGAGTACCATAATATACCATACCAACTATGTATACTACCTATATATATACTATAATATACCAACTAAACTCAAAACCGTACCATTTATACCTTATATATTAATCAACTTCAATGCAAAAAATTTTCTCGGAATCTTTACACATGACTCAGCACTCACTTGTCTCACAACGACTTTGGTATTTTCCTAGTCTAGTTGGCTAACTAAGGTGCCTTTATAGCCGGAATGTGGGAGACCTAGGCTTAAACAACGGAAAAATATACATAGAACATGTTTAGAAATGCAAAAAAAATCAAAACACATTTGAATGTTGTTGCATTTTTAGTGTTAAACGCTGTTTTCACTTTTATCGATAAATTACAAACTATATCTAAGGGTTTTATTCAATGTTGTAATACTCATGAGCGGTCTCACAATCACTGTGCCTTCCCAGCTTAATTAAGAAGTTAGTGATCATGATACGTTGAATTCTTTACACAAACATTGAATTCTTTTTACCCGTGTGCCTGCCCCTCTTAGCTCAACTTACAAACTGACAAGCATATTCTACGACATAATCTAAAATATCTTAGATATTATATACAGGCCTACTTACAATGCCATGTTCGTCCACGGACCGTTCCACCCTCTCCGCTCGCCCATCATCAAGGTGGTCGTCTTCATCACGAGATCCAATGTGCTTGGCTTCAACGCACAGCTGAGCAAAGATCTGGAACAAAGATATATTCATCAATTTTAATTGCTCGTTCTATAAATCGCATTGCATTGTGGTTTTTGTATTGCATGCCCCGGGTTCGAATGCCGTCGAGACCGGCAATCCTGACTGAAGGTTTTTCCGAGGTTTTACTCAGTCGTTAATGCGAATGCAAGGGATGTAGTCCTCTTAAATAGCCCTCGGACATCCCTTTACAATTGTCCTATCCGCAATATACCTATAGTTAGTCATCTGAAGAGGGTCACACCGGTTAAATCTTAGATGTTTTCTCTACAGCGGGAATCCTACAATAATGTATTTATGGCATAATAATTTCGTTCTCGCGAACGTACATCTGAATATTAAATAATGTTATCTTTTGATAATATATAATAGTATTGATCACATGTTTGAACAATGGAAAAATCAATAAAATATATAAATCAAAATTAAATTCTTCTTAAGACATTGATTTTATAATTTTACTCATGCGCGCAGTTTTGTTTCAGATAGGCAAATATTTTAAATAAATGCTCCACTATAAACACAATAAAATATCATATCTAAGAAGGGAATAAGAAGAAATGTAATAATACAAATTCATATGTATGAAGCAGTATGAACTTGAAGATATTATGGTCGTTCGTGTAATTATAGTTTGTGTTGTACGAAGCGTTCCAGATATGGTACTTGTATGTACGATAATATTTTTTAAAGCATTAATGTTACAATAAAAACAACGATACAGGATACAGCGTCACATACGCTTTTATATTCATTACATTTTTTCTCGTACAGATTCTGCATGACGAGAACTGTGATTAGATTGAGCTGATATGGAAACTGCTCTCAACTCGTATTTCTATATCTGCTTGAATTATGTTTTTTCCTACTAGTTACTGATGTATTTCAAATTCAGTTGACGGATTTCTTAAATTTATTTAACCTGTACATTTGTCTCAATTATTTTTTAAGTGTAATAATTTGTATATGACCTATAGTATGTGTTGTTATTTTGCACGTTTCATGTAGTTCTTATTTGGAACTGTAATATTTTAAGCTATAAACTTAATCTGACATTAAATGGCCTTAAGCTCACGTAGATTTGAAACTGAATCTTCAATGATTTAAATTTTACTACTGAGCAGTAAATTTGACGGATTAGCTGATATAGGCCCTACTATGCACACTTCATTAAAGTATTCTAATGTGCAGTGTACTATATATATTATTTTTATATGTACAGATCAAATGGTGAATAAATTGTCTTATCTTATTTGTGTTTGACCTGCGACAAACTAATAGTATTGACTTGAAAGTAATTAAACTGGTTAATGACCTCATCAAATATTATATAGTTTCCAAAGTATTATTTATGTTGTTAAATACTGTCTTCTATCAATTGCGTTACACATGGTTGGTTTTATGCATGCTTCAGATAGGGGCTCTTTTTGAAAGAATTGCATTATGTATTTGGGGAGGAAACTCTTTTTCACCGCGAGATGACTTTATAGTGTGAGGGGGGGACGGAGGGGGAAAGGGAATTGTTAAATTCTCCCTTATATTATCCCTAATATTCATCACTATTCTGTACGTCTAAACTTGACTTACATGAACCGAACTTGACTTTCGATTAGCAGGCGTTTTTTGTTGTTGGCATTGCCCTTCAAAAAAGGTTTTTTTCAGAATGATTTTCGTTATCATTGTGGTTAAAATGCGAGGCTAGTTTCCAAAAAAGTTTAATTATCAACACCTCCACCATCATTGAAAGTCAGAACAATCGTAGAACATAACGATAAGCTTATCTCTTTTTGGGGGGTACTCGCCAACTTGAGCTAATGCAACTATACATGTAAACGGAAGTATACTTGCTCCAACGAAAGAATGCAGATGCTTGGTAGTGGTGGGGTTGAATGAATGCGCGGTGAATGGAATGTCGCCTTTGTGTATGAAAGAGAAATATATTATACCAACGCAAGTAAAAATTATCTGTGCTAGATCCGAGTTCCTCCGTGTGCAAGATCCTCGCTGAGCTAGCGTGAAAGAATTGATAAAGTTGTCATGTTGGGAAAACAATTTCGAGCCACCTGCATTCTTTCGTCGTGACCACTATAATGATGACAATAATTACGTTGAAAGTAATTAAAGTGATATAGTAATAATAACTCACCAGAGTGACAATGATTGTCGCTGTAGCCCCGAACTTGACCATGGCGTCCGGCGTGTGAAACAACCGCTGTCATCTGAGTGTTACATTACCTACAGAGAGCTAGCTACATGCCGAGCGAAGTGTACAGCATCACATGGTCATGACGGACAATGCGGGGGTCACATGCGATGCCGTGGCTGAATCACGACAATTGTTTACAAAAAACTTTTAAAATTTGTTATGAACGTCACGAGATAGGATGGGAAATTAACCATGCAATGAGTAATGATATATTAATCATACCAAGTCACCTGTCTGTATAGTTTGCGTGGTTTCAATTATTTTATTTACAATGATTGACTACCTAACGCGGATTTATGTGAAAATCATGTTTTAAAATCCATATTGCAGGTATGCAACGATTCTATGTGAAAGTTAGGTTCTAAGTAATAATAGATTTATAAATTAATACTATACACAAATTAATACCCACCAATAACACTTGTGACTAAAGCATCTGCATTCTTTGGTTGGAGCTAGTATAGCCACACTAAAAATATGACACTTTAACAGCTATTTTCAACCAGACATATGCCGTCCTGGTATCGAACCCTGGCCTTTCGCTTAGACGTACCAACTCACCAAAACAAACAATCCATAATTATATTCACTATAACATTCTCCCTAAAGCACTGTTCAGCTTACGATCAAGGTGACATTGTAATAAACAAAGCATCAGTCCACGTTTGAATCATGTAACAGATATTGCTAGATTACAATATTATTAATGCAATCCAGAAATTAAATAATTATCTCGGAGGGAATTGAACCTGGGTCCCCAGCTTGTCGGGGAGAAGTCTTCTTAGTTTAAATGTATAAATTATGTTGCCTGGTTAGGAGATGAACATCCTTTCAAGAATTTTTTGGCCGTTGAGTTTTAACCAGACATTTCGCTATAAAAACTAATATTTTATAAGATTCGTGAAAAAAAATTTAAATGCCTTTTTATATATCAAGGTCAACCCTAGAAGGGCGTCTTATTTTAAATAATGGGTAAACAGAACATGTTGTTAGTACCAAATAATTCATGTGAAACCATCATTATAAATGTTAATATTTGCTTGGAAAATATGAATCTTCATTTTGTAACTTATCACATTGACAATATTTATTTTAGCGATGAAGATGTCGGACGCATAAAAAGATTAAAACACATTAAATGTGTTTAAATTTTGAAATATAATATTTTCTTTGAGTATGGTAACACGCGCATCGACATAAAACAGTAAAAGATGACAAACAGTTCAGTTCAAAAACAAATATTCTCAAGAACAAAAAGAGATACATGATTCATAGGTAAAGTTTACAAAAATTAAAACAACTACAATATTAATATACGACATAAACTTTGAAAAACTTACAAAGTTAGTTTACTAAAGCTAAATACCAACACATTTGTAAATGGTTTATTTTCTAAGTAATGTATATACGACATTACAATGATACAATACTTTATTACAGTACATAGTTTTAATTACATAATTTTTCAAGAACAGTAACACTTGATTTTTTAAATGGACAATGGTTCTGCTCTCTTATCTTCTCTAATCACTTTTGTGCCCACCTCTGCCACATTTCTTCTTCTGTTCACGTTTAGCGGAACCTTTCCCGCCGTCCGACTCGTCCCCACTGCCCCCTCTCCTCCTGTCCTTGGACTTCCTCCTCTTCTTCTTAGTCGAGCGCCTCCCACCATCCGATTCACCCCCACTACCACCTTCACCCTTCCCGCGTTTCCCCTTTCCCACCATTATTTGATCCCTTGTCTTTACCGGAGTCATTTCCCCCTTTGGAATCGCCTGGTTTTTCCTTGTCACCATTGACTACTGTTGGGTCCGCTACTTCGGGTTTGCCAGGCTCCTTCCCGCCTTGTCCGCTCGAATCAGTAGGTTTACCATTGTTATTGTTGTTGTTGTTGCTGCTGCTGTTGTTGTTGGTTGTGGTGTTATCTTTGTCTCCCTGTGGTTGGGTGAGATCGTTAACAGGTAAAGTGTCGGAAGAAATCGAAACATTGAAATCTGTACGATTGCCGGATTTTTGATTATTTGACCCTACCCCATTATTAAGACCACCCCCATTAGAATTACCGCCACTAGAACCACTCTCAATAGAACCATTCTCCAATAGAACCACTCACATTAGAACCACTCCCATTAGAACCAACTCCAATAGAACCACTCCCAATAGAAGCACTCACAATCGAACCGCTTCCACTGGAACCAACTCCAATAGAACCACTTCCATTAGAACCACTCACATTAGATCCACTCCAATTAGAACCACCTCCACTAGAACCACCTCCACTAGAACCACTCCAATTGGAACCATTAACATTAGAATAACCCCCACTTGAACCACTTCCACTAGTTCCACCCCCATTTAAACCATCAACATTAGAAAAACCCACACTAAAACCACTTCCATTTGGACTTCACCATTCGAACACCAAGTTTAGGATACCCGCCATTGTAACCACCGAAATTAGGACCGCCAACATCGGAATTCCCACCACCGGGTCCACCCCTATTAAAACCCCGATCATAAGAGTTATCCCCATTGCTTCCTCCACTAGAACTCGAGCCAGCCCCGCTAGACGACCCTCCACCCTGTACGGGAATAAGAGGCCCCAGAGGGACAATATCTTTCTCTCCTGTGTCTAGTTTGATCGGCTTCTGATTTGAGTTACCCCCACTCCCAGACCCAGGCGATGTTGCTTCCCTCTCTGTGTTGTTCGAAGCTCCCGGCTGCTGAGTTTCGCCCTTGGAATCCTTATCTCCCGTCCAGGGTTTAGTGTTGATGATCAGAATTACGTTTGGCCTCTTTTCCTTCCGCCTATCGTGCGCTCTCTCTCTCTCCTCTCTCTCTCTATCCTCTCGCATCCGTTTCTCTCTTCTTTCTTTCGCTTCGTTCTCTTCCGTTTTCGAATTTCCACTTTCTGTCACACCACCATCGTTTGACCCGATATTTTTACCCCTTCCAGACTGATGGGAATGTTCAAGCTTCCCTGTATCAGATTGTGGCTGTTTCCCTACGGCTCTGACTTGCCATTCATCCTTACCCACAGGTTTTGTGTCGCCTTTGCTCCTCCGAATATTGCAATGTTCACCTTCCCTTTATCCCGATTTGCATCGTTTCCACTAATGTCATTCCACCTACTGTATTTCCAACTTGCCCTTTCCTCCACCGAATGTGAATGTCACCTTCCTTTTTCCAGTATGAGGTGTTCCAACGTCCATTCCACAACTGTTTACCAGTTCGCCATTTGCTCCCAATGTGCAATTCCACACCTTGCCCTTCTTCCAGAATGATGGGAATGTTCCACCTCCTGTATTCCACAAGCTGTTTCCACGTCCCTTCCTCCAATTCCAGAATTGGGATTTCAACCTGCTGTATCCGATTTGAATTTCCCTAATCGATTGATTCCCCAACTGTCATTTCCAACTTCTCTTCCACCAGCTTGCTTCCAAACCTGCATGTTTCCAGCTTGCATGTTCCAATACTGTTCCCTAACTGAAATTACCACCAAGTTCAACTTGCCCTTCACAGATGTGGGAATGTTAATTTCCCTGTTTCCAGATTGGTGTTTCCTAACTGCATTTCACCAACTGTCAATTACCCAGGTTGCCCTTCTCCCAGAATGATGGAATGTTCAACCTTCCCTGTATCCAGATTTGAGATGTTTCCACAACTGGACCAACTGTCATATTACCAAGGTGCCCTTTCCCCTTCCAGATTTGAGTAATTTCACCTTCCCCTTTTCCAATTGCTTTCCACTCAACTGGTTCCCTATCTCTATACATGCAGTTCCCTTTGCCTTACCAGATGTGGAATGTTCACCACGACATTCTCTTTCCTTCAGAGCTTTGCTCACCTGCTTTCCCAACTGTATTTTCCAACGGTTCCCTTTGCCTCTACAATATGGAATGTTCAACTTTCCCTTTATCCAATTTTCTGTTGCCATTTTCCACTAATTGCATCTCAACTTTCATTACCAAAGGTTGCCCTTTGCCTTACCAATATGGAATGTTCAACCTACCTGTATTCCAACTGTATTACCATGTTGCCTTCCTACCAGATATATATTCAGTTGCCCTTGTCTCCAGATGTGGATGTTCAACCTTCCACCTATTCCAATTGTGACTTTTACTGGCATTCCACCAACTGTCATATTACCAACAGGTTGCCTTTGCCTCTACCAGAATGTGGATGTTACCTTCCGTTCCTTGTATTCCGTTATTGGCATTCCACAATTTTCCAACCACTGCTTTCCCACTTCCCATGTCATAATATGGATGTTTCCTTGCCTGATTTGATGACTGCTTTCCCAACTCATTCCATGCCCTGTCCATTCACAACGGTTGCCTTGCCTCACCAGAATGATGGAATGTTACCTTCCCCTGTAACTGATTGAGCATTTTCCATAACGATTCCACCAACTGTCATGATTGCCAAGTTCCTTTCCCTTACCAGAATTGATAGTTAACTTCGCTTTCCACATGTTGAGCTTTCCACTAATGGCAATGTCACCAACAGTTTCATTCCCAAGTTTCCCTTGCCTTACCAGATGATGGAATGTTACCTCACTGGATTACCAAGTTGCCATGTTCCCAACTGGGCATTTCACCTTCCTTTTCAGATTGGTTTCCACTTGCTTATCCAAATGGGATTTCCAACTTCCCTTCTATTCCAAGTTGGTTGCTGTTCCTATTGGCCTTTCCAAATGTTGATTCAATGTTTCCGTTGCATTCCACAACTGCATTACCCTTCCCCTTTTCTCAGATAATGAGTGTTCACACTGGCCTTCCCCGATGTAAGTTGTACCTTTGCCTCTCCAGAACTGTTATACAGTTGCCTTTCCTCTACCAGATGATGGATTCAACCTTCCCTGTATCCAGATTGTGAGTGTTTCCAGCTTGCCCTCCAGAATTGGAAATTTTCCCTTTCCTTTCCAGATTGGAATCAGTTCCCTTTCTCACCAACTGTGGATTTCCAAACTGTCCACTCTGTTCTATAAATGGTCCTTTAGCCTCTACCATAATATGAATGTTAACTTCCCTGTATTCCAAATTGTTCACTTCCTTCATGTTCCACAGATTGTCATTTCCACTTCCTTTGGCATTCAACATTGGAAGTTATTCCCGTTTCCATTTCTATGTTTCCACAATGTATTTCCACCAACGTTGCCCGCCCTTTGCCTCTACCAGAATGATGGGAATGTTCAACCTTCCCTTGTATTCCAGATTGTGAGCTGTTTCCACTAACTGGCATTCCACCAACTGGCATACTACCAACAGGTTGCCCGATTGTCGTTTTACCCTCCGTTTGACGAGTCTTTCCAATCTTGTCTTTCGTAACCGTTTTCAAACGTGCATCTTCAGTTGTATTTGAACCGATTCTTTTAACCATTTCAGGTGATCTATCTTTATTCAATCCTAAATGTTGGTTGTCTCGTTTGGTCCTTCCACTATTTTCAAGCGAAAGGATTTTTATTTCGGTTCTAGAACTTTCTTTCGTCATTGGAGTCCTTTTAATGTTCATAGCAGATCCAGACCCCTCGGGTATCATCGGCTGTCTCCGGTTTCGTTGACGTAACCTCCGAGAATAATTCCTCTTACCCCCGCCTCTCTTTAGGGCAGCAAGTTCGGAGATGCCAACAGTAGCATCTGTCTTGGTTGTGCTTCTAGACGCGCGATCCTTGTGGCAAAGACGTGGTTTTCTTGTGTTTGTGTCGTATTCGATCTCAGAACATTCATCGATGTTGTCTTGGGAGTCGTCAGCATGGGACGTCCTTATTCTGCCAGAAATACCCTGCAACATGACACAAAGTGATGAAAAATAATAATTGCTTTTACTGATATTTTTGTTTGACAACACTTTCCGTTTTGCAATCTTTGCTTTCTTTGTTTTGCTTTTTTTAATATCTTAAATTGAATACATAAATTACATTGTGATGGTTATTTATATTTTATTTGTGGTTTAGTTGTCAAAAGGAGCGTTCAATATTAATATCCAATTTATTGTGAGAAACATAGCTTATCTTTTAACTTTCCTAGAAGCAATATATCGTAGAATGTATTTGTCGGCTTGATGCCGTCTGCCGTGGCACATACGGTTAGGGCGCTGGTCAGAAGCGTATGGCTCTACGAGGACGTGGATTTGTATCCCGCATATGGAATGTTTTTTTTGTGCTTCATCGTCATCTATCACCACTCATCGTCTCGAATAGGTTTAAGTGAATTACTATGAGACCTTCAGCAAGAAAAATCAGCCCGTCGGTTCCGAAGAGCGCTGAAAGTTGGTTAAATCCACCTGCGTTCGACGCTCGTTGGCGCTTGGCAGGAAATGCTTACCTCGACGAGGTCTGGCAAACTCAATTGTTGTTTTGTAATTATTTTATCATTCTCTATTCAATTGTTAAATAATCTTATTTTGATTCTCAAATTATTTTGAAATGTTTGAATGAACCTTACAATAGTCATTGACTCGCACATCAATTTTTTCACTATTCACTAGATTCACATTTTCTTCGCCGATTTACAAATATTCAGAATATTACATTTTCTACGACTTACCACTTTCAAATACTCTGAATACTCGAATGAACTTTACTGCCAAATTGCTTCCATTTCAATATATCTACTGCAAATCCCGTCGTATCTATATCGGCTCGAAACTTTCAATCGTGTTGTAATAGTCCTACCAACGACCAGGCCCTGCATGCTACACTTTGAGAATTGTGATTTGCTAGTCTGAGTAGGTTGAAAAATAAATTGAAAATATTGTAGAGGGATGAGAGTTTAAAAGCATATTGAGAGGATTCAGGTCACTATCCGGCTCTATGCTACTGCATGTTTTACATTCAGAATGTATTGCGAAAATAATAACGTGCATTTGTTAGCCAACTGCAACTTCGAATTGTGTCAGATAACTGATGTTCTGTGACAATGTATCAAAGCTCAAAGCTCTAAGGCCACTACATATACAAATTTTGAAGCCATTCATCAAAGCTCTAATGACTTTTAATGAAGCTCTAAGTCAAAATCAAAGTTCTAAAGCCATACATCAAAGCTCTAAAGCCACATATTACAGTTATAATGTCATATATGGCCACATGTTACTACCACAATGTCATATCAAAGAATAAAGTGTAATCTAAAGTTGCAGTTCATATTCACAAACAAAGACAATAAAATAACAAGGATTTTATCAACGCACAAACACAAAACACTAAAAATGAATTTGACATTCTAAATTGAGCAACTATTAAGGGGAGCAGGAATGAAACTTATCGTCAAAGTTGATTTTTTGAGTTGAATATGTTTTTGATTTTTTTTTTTTTTTTTTTTTTTTTTGCAAAAATTTAATTAATTTATGTTGCTATGACAACCATCGTATATTAACGACTTAAAAATTAATGTATATAAAAAGAACGAGTAAATTCTTTTAAATGAATTTTAAAATTGTTAGCAAAAACTCTAAACTGCTAAATTTAAAAAAATCATATCTCTAAGTTGAATACCCTCCCTAAAAATTGTACCGGAAATGTCATAAGTGCACATGAAGTACACATAAAATATTAACTTTAACACCCGTTTACTCAAAACTATACTTTCTTAAACTTCGGTACATATAAGTTAGGCAGTTTGAAGCTAGAGCCTTGAAATTTTGAGGACATTTATTCAGATATTTTTGACAAATAGTAGATAGGAAATTTTGAAAAAATTATCGGGATAAAATTATAGCGCATGCTTAGGTCTTAAATTGCCCAATTTTTTTTGACAATATATTATATATATATATATATATATATATATATATATATATATATATATATATATATTGTTTAAACTTGGCTTTATAGTAGGTGACTATGACGCTTATGTTAGTACTTTAGACAGAAATTAAAAAGTGACTACGTTATATATATATATATATATTATATATGTCTAGAATATACAAATTTAAAAAAATAAAAAACTACCTACTATTTCTTACTATTGGCTTAAGCTACCCAAAAAATCAAAATTTTTGTCTCTAAGTTAAATAGTGTTCGATTAAATGGTACCGGAAATCTGCAAATTTAACATGGGGAACATAGGCCGTTCCTGCTCCCGATGACTACGTAGCATTGAGACAGCGTGTACTCACATTGCCCGCTTCGTCCACGGACCGTTCCACCCTCTCCGCTCGCCCATCATCAAGGTGGTCGTCCTCATCACGAGATCCAGTCTGCTTGGCTTCGACGCACAGATGAGCAAAGATCTGGAACACAAAGATATATTCATAAGTTTGTAGTTTTCTTCAAGCCTAGAATCTGATCTAAAATGATTTGTTTGAGAACATTGCGAAACACAATGCCGTGTTTCATCACTCTTGGGATCTTGGAGGCTATTGTTTCTATCTCAGCAACTAATTCTTTTTTTCTCTGCCGCCTTATATTGTGCAGTTTGAAAAATGTATAGTTATATCAATTATTTATAATACCGCCACCATAACTGCCAACTTAACCATCACGTTCTACTAGAAGTACTTGTAACTTACCAGTATGCCGCTTACCACCACCAGTGCTACCAACTTAACCACCACGTTCAACTAGAAGTACTATAGTAACTTACCAGTGTGCCGCTTACCACCACCAGTACCGCCAACTTAACCATCACGTTCTTCTAGTGAGAGACCGGCCGGGTTCAGGGGTTTATATACGCACCAACTGTCGAAACAATTAAAAAATATGGTTACCTTTGTTTCATGGAAAGCGGTCTCTTAATCACGTCAATAATCAACGAACCATGAGAACTTTATACCTGTTTTCACATTTAAATTGTTAGTAAATTCGCGTTTTGAATCATAAACATGGGCACTGATGACTCTACTTTTGAGTGACCTATAAAACAACACTAACGAACTAACTAATGAATCATTAACTCCATGTAATGATGAATACAACCTTGTTCCTCTGTACTTAGTTTGTGTTAATTTGTGTTTTCTTTTGTTTACTAAGGTGTTTAAAACATTTTTTTTAAAATTAAAGGAAATACCTAACAAATCCGTAGGGAAATTGTTGCAAAATGGTTGTCAGTATACAAGAGACTGTCCGAATTTCGTCTGAATTGATAAATGTATTAACATAACAGTATTTAATAATTTTAGCTGTCACCAAGAGATAAGACTAACAGTGGTTGAAACCGGGGACTGGGTGATGCTGTTTGTTATCATGTCGTTTTACAAAATTATCCTCATCTTTTATAATACATTCTCTCTTAAATTTCCAATTTTTCTTCTGCTACCCCACCATTCATCCCCTATGAATTCCCTTTTGAAGAAAACCATTATTCCTCCCCACTTTGGAAACAAATGCGTTGGTAAACATACTGATCCATCTTAACAGCGAGTAACAAAATGAAAATAAAACAGGTCTAATTAAAGTATTGTTATGGTAAAGTCATGACCTAGGGCTAGAAATTGTGCGTAGAAAGAAGCCTCCCAAGAAGCTCCACAGTGCATTTTGTTTTTCAATACGTTGCAACCGAATTTGTGTTGTTAAAGTAGGTTATGACTTATTAAAATTCAAACATTTATCCTGGTGTTTATCCTGACACCAACGAACGAACAAATAAAATAGACCAAAAAAGCCCCGCAGGGCTTTTTTTTTAATTTACCACTTTATATCAGATTTGGGGTTGTTGAAATAAGTTTTGGGTTGTTAAAATAAGTTATGAATAAATTAAAATGAAACAGTCATATAAAAAGTAATAAACCCAGGTTAAAGTTCAGTTGTGTGGTTTTATAATATACGTTTCCGGGTAAATGAGTTATGAATTATTTTTCCTGGTGCAAAATTTATAATTTTCCCTGAAATCCAGGGGGGGCAAGCGCCCCCCTTGCCTCCCCATCCCGGCGCCCATGAATTTGTTGACATTTCTTTTCAACAATGATGGTAAAATAAAAACGTTTCCGGTGACCCTGAGATTAAAGGGTAACTATGAATTAATATCCATATTATAGAATGTTTACATAATCATAACCTCCACCATCAGAGTTCAACTTTGGAACAAGTGAGGTATATTACCTAGAGTTTCGCTTCTTACTTTAGACACTCCCGTACCCGACATTGATTTTTAATAATAAAAGCTTTTTTTTATCAAAAAATGCGTGGGCCGGTTTGGGACCGTACCCAGGTTCTTCGGTTTATGTCTACAATGTTATTTGTCGATTGATATCACTGTTGTGACTTATCGAGATCAAATAATCTAGATAATCTATCTAGATAAAATTCGTTATCTATTATCTTATCTAGATAAGATTTTATGTTATCTTTTTTCTATTGACTCTCAATATAACGTTTGTTATCTAAGCTTTTTAAGCTTAAAGGTAACCTTTTTTTAGATAAAATAATAAACATTTATGTCGACAAAAATATAATCCTTCTACTAGTTTTAGTTAACTATGTTATCTTAATCGTTTGAAAATTCTTCTAGATAGGCATGTCAACTTGTCAAGTATAATAAATATTACGATTGACAAGAAAACTGCTGTTGGGAAAAAAATTATACTAAAAAAACGTCAATCTCAAAAATTATTATCCTTCATATTTTTATCCTTTACCTTATCTAGATAACATTTTAAGCAGTTATCTTTATTTTTATCTAAATAGAAAACAAAATATCTAGTCATAATACTGATAAATATAATCATTCCTTAAAACAGGTTTGAGCTTACGCATCAAACCAATAGAATCTCGTAAGAGATAACACTAGTTTTTTGGCGGAGGATTGAACCCAGGTCTCCAGCTTGCCGGGTAGACTTCATATACGTAGTCCAAAGATGATAAATATACATTCCTTGGAGATGAAACATCCGTCAAGAACTTCCATGCATTTCTTGATGAAATATCTCATCTAGGTGCCCGTTAGGGCGCCGCAGCCAAGCCGCGGTGCACTACACAATCAGGCACCTTATACAGCAAGCAGAGTTAAGGTGATTTCGAGGTGTCACCCAGCCATCATGAAACGTGATGTGAACTTGAAAATTATCAAAACAGAAGGGATTTAGGTACCCGACAACACATGCCAAATTTGGTTGGGGTACGAGCATTCCTTCTTGGTGAAAATATGACTTGAAACATGCTCAAAATCACTTTAAGGACGTTAGTTACTACTGGCTACTACTACTACCACTACTATCTAATTCGTCAGTTTCAATTGCCCAGCGATTCTGACCAAACGGGTGGGGCTACAACGTTCATATTTTACATGGACATTAAGGTAATAGTGATGTAATTCCCTTTGAAAGAAAAAGTTTTAAAAAAATGCTGGAAGGCTTCCAAATAAAGGTTTTAAAATAAGCCTTATACAGGCATACAATCAACAAGTAACTATAGTTACGTGACAATAATCGCCTACATTGTTTACAAAAAGCAAGTCTTTGTACCACTATATTTTTTCATTCTATTGTTAATTGGACATACCATAGCAATTAAATCGACTTTGATAAATTTATTATATTTTAACAAATAATTTTGCAATGGAACTTGAAAAAGTAATGAGATCCCACACATAACAAAAACTTGTAAAAATACAGCCAAACCTTACACACTCAAAAGAAATGAAATCTAAAAAAAGGGCCAAGCTCATCTACCCTTCCACATTTGCGCATTCTTAATTCATAAACGTACAGTGTCCCGTAACAACACCCTTGAAAAGCTTGGCAAAATAGAATTTGCATGACCATTACGTTAAAATTAATTAGAAAAAAAGAATTTGGATGAACTATTACGTTTTAATTAATAGTTGCAAATTCTATTTAGTGTGTAAAGCTTGGCTGTATTTTCACAAGTTTTGTTATGTGTGGGATTAAAATTATCGTAATCAAAAACCATAATCCGATGCATTTAAAAATAATTGGCGGCATTCTTATCGGTTCACCGTGGAGGGGCGTTCCGTGGACAAGATAATGTATGATATAATTTATTAGATAACATCATAATAAATATTAATTTGTTGACTTATGAATCTTAATATTATATCCAAATAACGTGTTAGTTGGAAAAGTGTGTGCATAAAGTACATGATTGTCAACACATTTTTAAACGGATTATTTTCAAAATCTTAAAACAAAAGAGATAACATACAATTTTATTAATAAATATAAAGGTCACAACTCACAACGATACAGCTTGTTTATTAGAGTAAAATGCGTTCGATTACATAGTTTTGTTACATTTAATTTTTTTAATGAAACTTAATGCTTGTCTCTATAAATTGTGTCCATACCTAAACATTTTACTTGCTGTATGTTCATATTTTAACAATATGATGCTTGACAAATAGTTTTTCCATTAGTCACTTTTGTTCCCACTTCTGCCTTTCTTCTTCATTTGTTCACTTTTAGCGGAACCTTTCCCGCCGTCCGACTCGTCCCCACTCGCCCCTTTACCACCGTCCTTGGACTTCCTCCTCTTCTTCTTTGTCGAGCTCCTCCCACCATCCGATTCACCCCCACTACCACCTTCACCCTTCTCGCGTTTCCCCTTCCCACCATTATTTGATCCCTTGTCTTTACCGGAGTCATTTCCTCCCTTGGAATCGTCTGGTTTTTCCTTGTCACCATTGACTGCTGTTGGGTCCGCTACTTCGGGTTTGCCAGGTTCCTTCCCGCCTTGTGCGCCCGAATCATTAGGTTTACCATTTTTGTTGTTGTTATCTTTGTCTCCCTGTGGTTGGGGTACATCGTTAACGGGTGAAGTATCGGAAGTAATCGTAACATTTCCATCTGTACGATCGCCTGGCTTTTGATTATTAGAACCTCCCGCATTAGATCCCCCACTATTAGGACCACCTCCGCTGGAACCACCTCCATTAGTAGGACCACCTCCACTAGAACTACCCCCATTAGAACCTCCATTAGTGGACCACCTCCACTAGAACCACCTCCACTAGAACCACCTCCACTAGAACCACCCCCACTAGAACTACCCCCACTTGAACCACTCCCATTTGAACCCCCACCATTAGAATCACTCTTATTAGGACCTTCACCATTCGGACCACCCCTTTTACGACCTCCGGCATTGAAACCACGCCTATGAGGACCGCCATCATCGGAATCACCACCACCGGGAACACCCTTATGACGATGTCCGCCATTGAAGTCACCTCTGCGGTGACCACCTCTTTTAGGACCCCGATCATTAGAGTCGCCCCCATTGCTATCTCCTTTTCCTCCACTAGAACTCGAGCCACCCCCGCTAGACTCACCTCCACCCTGTACGGGAGTAAGAGACCCCGCAGGGACATTATCTTTCTCTCCTGTGTCTAGTTTCATCGGCTTCTGATTTGAGTCACCCCCACTCCCAGACCCAGGCGATGTCTCTTCTCTCTCCTTCCCCGGTGTTGTGTTCGAAGCTCCCGGCTGCTGAGTTTCGGCCTTCGAATCCTTATCCCCCGTCCAGGGTTTAGTGTTGGTGTTCGGTGTTCCGCTTGGTCTCATTCGATTCCTCCTGGCTTGCTCTTTCACTCTCTTCTCCCTCAAAACTTTCTCCCTCATCTCCCTCAAATTTTTCTCTCTCCTCTCTTTCGCGTCTTTCGTATCCGTTTTCGAATTTCCACTGTCTGTCACACCGCCATTGTTTGGCAAGATTTTCTTTCCCCTTCCAGAATGATGGGAATGTTCCGTTTTGTTCTTCATCCACGAATTTGAGTCCCCTTCACCTAACATACCACCAACGCGATGCCCGATTTGTTTGTCCTTTCAGAATTCTGGGAACTTTCCGTTTTGTCCTTCATCCCTGATTTTGAGTCCCCTTCACCTGTCATTCCACTAACACGATGCCCGATTTTTGTTCTACCCTCCGTTTGACGAGACTTTTCAATCTTGTCTTTTACAACCGTTTTTAAACGTGTTTCATCAGTTGTACCTGAACCGATTGAACCAATTCGTTTTACCATTTCAGGTGATCTCGAGTTTTCCCTTCTGTCTTTATTCATACCTAAATCCTTGTTGCCTCGTTCAGTCCTTCCACTATTTTCAAGCGATCCAATTTTCGTTTCGGTTCTAGACTTTTCCTTCATCATAGGAGTCAGTTTGGTCCTCGTACCAGATCCGGACCCTTCGGGTATCATCGACTTTCTTCGGGTTTGTTGCCGAGACCCCTGAGTATTATTTCTCTGACCTCCGCGTCTCTTCAGGGCAGCAAGTTCGGAGCCCCCAACAGTAGCATCTGTGCTGGTTGTGCTTCCACGTCCTCGATTCCTGTGGCAATGGCGTCGTTTTCTTGTTTTTGTGTCGTAAACGATCTCAGCACCTTCATCGATGTTATCGTGGTCGTCTTCACCATGGAACGTCTTCATTCGGCCAGAAAGACTCTGGAACATGACACAAAGTGAAAAATATATAGTTGAAGTTATTGATATTTTTATCTGACTACTTTCCGTTTGCAATGTTGTTAATATGCTTACTTTGTCGTACTTTTTTGTAAATTTAAAAAACTTAAGCTAGGTATTTTTAGTGATTTGTTGGAAAATAACACCTTATTTGCTATCTTGTCTGAACACATAAAATAAATTGTTTCACTCTATTATCATAAGCAGTGATCGTTCATTGTGTTGTCATAAGAAGATTGTTGTTCATACTGAACGACAACTTACGTATAATATGGTGAATTTTGATGAACCAATACATTTCTAAACATATTATACACTTATGTTTTGTGAAATTACGGCAGAGATCTTTCATCCAAATTTTGTGTTCGAACCAACCATTATAATAATTTTGATTGAATTTTGTTTTCGAAATGTTTCAACATTACAATAGTCATTGACTGGCCCTTCGCACCGCAATTTTTACACCGTTGCCTAAATTAACATTTTCCCCACCGAGTTAGAAATATTCAGCACATTACATTCTCTACGACTTACCACTTTCAAATACCCTTCAAACTTTTATGAACACTACTTCCAGATTGCTTCCATTTCAATATATCTACTGCAAATACCGTCGTTTCTATATCGGTAAGAAACTTTCAATCGTGTTGTAATAGTTCTACCAACGACCAGGACCTATATTACACTTTGAGAATTGCGATTGCTAATCTGAGAGGGTTGAAAATAAAATGAAAATATTGTACAGAAATGAGAGATAATGTGGTTTCGTTCAAAAGTGTATTGAAAGGATATACTATTCAGGTCACTATCCGGCTCTATGTAACTGTATGTTTCACAGATCGAGAATGTTTTGAGAAATTAATGATGTATGCATTTGTTAGCCAACTGCAACTTAATATTGTGTCAGAATACGGATGTTCTGTGACCAGACATCAAAGCTATCAGACCACATATCAAAATTCTAAGACCATACATCTAAGCTTTCAGACCACATATCATTCACTTTTATTATTATATATCACAAGGTTTAAGGACGCGTCAATTGTTAGGCCATAATGCGCCACTCTAGCCAAGGGGATATAGGGAGAAGGGGAAATGATGTCCAGAACCAGCCACGGGTAGGGGGAGGAAAGGGGGGTTCTCACGTCGCGGTCGTTCGTCTTTGTCATCGTTCGTGGTGTCATTGTCGTCGTCATCTTCGGATAGGTCGTCAAGGGAAAGGGGCAAGGTTTACGACGACGATTGCCAGAGCTAGCCTCTAGTTTCTGGGAGTATTATACTTCCCTATAATAGCTTAAGATGGACTTTTTCTCTTGGATCACCTTTAACGATTAGCAGAGCCATGCTCCGGGCCAATTCAACCCCGGGCCCAGACGGGGGAAAACATTCCTAATTGAGCAACAGTTTAGATGACTACGTAGCATTGAGACAGCGTGTACTCACATTGCCCGCTTCGTCCACGGCCCGTTCCACCCTCTCCGCTCGCCCATCATCAAGGTAGTCGTCCTCATCGCGAGAACCAGTCTGCTTGGCTTCGACGCACAGATGAGCAAAGATCTGGATCACAAAGATATATTCATAAGTTTAAAGCAAAAAGTTTCACTAGAGAGCATGTGAAGCATGTTCTTTCATCGGATCGTGGATGCTATTTTTCCTCTGAGCAACCACTTCTCATTTCTACGCTTATTTATTCTGCATTTTTTTTTTAGAACAATTGCATGTTTATGTATTTAAATATATTCATAGTTTATTATCTTGATTTTGATTGGTGAGAACAGTGATAAATTGGAACTGATTTCAAACTCGAAGTTTTTCTCAATCTCATTAGTATTGCATGAATTATGATTTGTCAACTGATAGCCAGAAAATTTAACGCGTGGATATGTTTAATATGCTTAAACATGTTGCGCGAATAACTACAATGTTTACGCGCCCTTAAACATTAATATCATCATCACACGTGTTCATCAATAATGTAATTAACCTACTTGTACGTTTGTATGTGTCATGTTTGAGTAAGATCATTTAATTATGTCGCGATAATTGAATATAGTTCAACATAATTATATTACACTCCAAGTCAGATTATTTACTTGATAGCTAACACAATTATTTTCCGTGTGCAAATATTAGGATTTAATGAATAGGATATTCCAATTAAAGCTGATGAGCTTAAAATTTAATGACACAACACAATTATCTGTATAGGTACCTGATATTCGTTTGAGTAAAACCGACATATAAATTAGATTTTTCTGTTTTTTCCTGCTTCCTATTATATTTATTTTCGTGTATTTCATTTCACAATTTAATATTTTATGCACATTTATGTTCTTACTTTCCTTTATTGTCTTCCAATGTAAATTAGTTTTTTAACTGAATAGGAAAGACGTAAATTAATCGATATACGTAATAATGATAACGGTAACGATTATGGTCTAGTGATTATGGTCTAGTGATCTATAAAGGACACAGCCAGTGGTGGCTCAAGCTCAAAGCGCGCGACTCTGATTGGGGAGGTCACGGGTTCAAATCCCACCTCCGTCAATCCCGACTGCAAGTGTTTGCCCAGGTTTTCTTCTGTCGATAATGCGAATGCAGGGGATTGAGCCCTAACAGCCCTTGAACATTCCTTTCACAATAGTCTAAACTCCAAAATACTTAGTTAGACTCCTAAAGAGGGGCATGCATTTCACCCTTGCCAGACTTACCACGAAAAACTAACTTTTTAAAAATAAATAAGTACTAAAGTAACTTACCAGTGTGCCCCCTACCGCCACCAGAACCGCCAACTTAACCATCACGTTCTAATAGTGAGAGACCGGCCGTGTTCAGGGGTTTATATACGCACCAACTGTGGGAAAAGGTATTGAAATGTGGTCGCCTATCATACGACATAGAACACTGACTATTACCCTTGTTACACGGAAAGGCGTCTCTTAATCACGTCAATAACCAACGTACCGTGAAAACTATATCTGTTTTCAGATTTTAATGGTAGGAGAATCTCGTTATGAATCATAAATTCCATTTTATGATGAATACAACCTTGTCCGTCTGTCGGTAGTTGGGTTTGTGACTTTTTGGTTTTTAAAAGTGTTTAAAGCATTTTTTAATGGATAAACATTCAAAGCAGAGCTCTCGATACTATCCCTTAAAAAATGTTGTTTGCTTAATGTACGGCAATAATATCCAAGAGTATGACCGAATTTCGAATGATTAGTTGAATTGATGATATAGCCAAGCAGTCACCAAAGATAGGAAAATAGTTACCAATATTTTCGGTTGGAAAAAGATGGAAGACAGGTAATGAAGTCATTTTTTGGCCAAGTAACTAATTGCCAATTGGACACATGTTAGTCATTGATGGCGAATATCTAAATAGATGGCCAAATAATGCCCCTCAAGAAGCTTTGGATTTTACCAATAAAGTTGCTGTTAGCAGTAACGTTTTTTGATTTTACCAATAAAGTTGCTTTAACGTATTGATGCAATTAATGAGCCACAGTCGAACATTAAGCCACGTGTTAGGTTCACTTCGTTTACACCAATATCCTTATGCGGCTTAGAATCCATGTACTTTAGACGAATTTGTAAGCTAGACCTGGTTTAATTTTGAAACCATTGAGGTACGACAACGTTTTTTCCCTTTGTTTCTGTTTTCTATTCTTAAATTATTTGTTGTGCATTTAAATCACATTTAAATTTCAACATTATTAAATAATACTCTTAATATTATATGCATAAATTGATAATCACAATGTGTGTAATTTGTTTGAAATTTGCGTACTACAGTTAATTATTAAAGTGTTTTCATTATTTGTAGTCAAATTTTGTACAATTGAAGAAGATAGAACATTTATTAAATCTAGATAACTCGTAGTTGAACAACTTATAATGGATAAAAATTTTAATAGAAGAAGGGTTTAGTTTTAAATGTTGCCACAAATAATTAAACAGTCAGTAATCTTCATCGTATTTTGTGAATATTAGTGTGACTTTATAGACCAATACAAACTTTGCCTATGCTAATGCTATCGCTTCGTCAAATTCTTGACAAACGTCTTTATCCACGGCAATAACATTTTACAAAGAGAGTTTTCAAAATAACAATCACAATTCGATATAAAGCACAATTAATTTCGAATCATTCAATAAGAGATGTAATTAACTTCTAGTGTTTGTCGATAATCTGATTCAACGAATTATAAAGCAGTCGTATAATTTACTTTAATTCATACACATGCGATTCGCGATACACTGTACAGTATTTACTATAAAATATATTATTGTTTCAGCAAAGATGTAGAACTTTTTAGACATACCGATTAACGTTTACTTACATAACGTTACTTTTGTTTATTTCCTCATCATGTTTTGGAAAAGTGGCATAAGTCCACTCAACACACAAACAATGTAACAAAACTACAGCGAGCGTTATTCATTGTCGATGAAAATAATTATGTCTAATACGCATGAAGGTTTTTGGGGGGAGGGGGGAAGGGAGAGGATATTTGGTTCATCGATTAATAAAGTAAGATTAACGGGGCAGTTTTGGTAAAATAATTTTATTTTGTATAGCGAGATGCTTATTAAGTCGAATTTACATTTTATTTGTTTCATCAAATTTTAAAAAATATCATATTACATTATCAAGTTAAAAACACTAATAATTTAGGGCATAATGAACAATCGAAAATAAAAACACACTTATACACACAAAAAACGCTAAAATAGTTGACAAATCTATAATTATTTCCATAATAATTCGGTATGCAAATTATTGGTCCTTGATATTAAATAATATAACGTGCATAGTGTTAATTAAATATGGTGATTTGCGTGAAGAATACTTTTCATAAAATGTATTCAAGACACTTTTTAGTTAATCTGCTGAACATATTATTTTTAAACAGTGGAGTGAGTAATACTGTAGTAAAAGGCAACAAACAATTTCATGCGCTTACTTCTTCAGACCTGTAAACAGCTCTTCTTGTCAGTCTAACCGAGTAGGGTTAACATTGTATTAACCTAAGCTTTCATGCCTTACCGTCCACCTGGACCCTTCTCCCTCCTCCTTCCTCCCCCTTCCCCCCTTTCCCTATCCTCCTCTCCACCGTTCGGTCTCCTGTCTCTCATCTTTGCACCTCCTTCGCCCCCCTTATCATCCCCACCACCACGTCCCTTCTCCCTTCTCCTCTCTCCACCTTCCCTACACTCATCGTCATCTCTGTCGCCCTTACGCCCCCCTGGACCCCTCTCTCTTCTTCTACCTCCCCCTTCACCCCCTTCCCAATCTTCGCCACCGCCCCCACGCACCTTCTCTGGTCTCCTATCTCCCCTTTCACCACCTTTTCCGCCTTCCCTATCGTTCTCACCACCTCCTTGTCCCCTGTCTCTTGTCCCACCACCTTCACCCCTTTCACCACCATCCCCGCCCCCTCCACGCCCTTCTCCCTCCTCTTTCCTCCCCTTTCCCTCCTTCCCTATCATCTTCACCACCTCCACCGCCTCCACGTCCCTTCTCCCTCCTCTTTCCTCCTCTTTCACCTCCTTCACCGCGTTCTCTGTCTTCATCTCCACCCCCACGACCCTTGTCACCTGACTGTTGCCCTCCTCGGTCACCCTTAGACCCCTTACGCGGCTTCCCTTTACAAGGGTCCTTCCTTCTATCACCCTTGTCATTATTCCTATCCCCTCCACCATTGTCATTGTTTTTATCCTTATCAGTTTTGTTCTTAGCGTTGTACCTGTCACTAGTTACAATGACTGGCTTAGCTTTGTCATTGGGCTTACCTTTATCATCCTTGATATCAGTTTTAACCTTATCGTTATTCTTATCTTTATCCTCCCTGATGGTAGTCTTATCTTTATCATCCTTGATACCCGTCTTATCTTTATCATCCTTGATACCGGTTTTATCTTTATCATCCTTGATACCGGTCTTATCTTTATCATCCTTGATACCGGTTTTATCTTTGTCATCCTTTGTAGTAGACTTGTCTTTGTCGTCTTTGTTTGTAGTTGATGTAGTTACAGTTTGCGCATCTACAGCTATTGTCTGGGCAATACTACTACTAATACTACTAATGGTGCTACTCAAAGATGTACTACTAACACTGGTACTACTAGTACTTACAGAGGTTGGAACCGTGGATTGGGTGGTGCTGTTTGTAACCGTGTCTTTACTTGGAATTGAAGATGTTGTCACTGCTGTTGTCGTGATATTAGCTTGCTGGGCAGCAGTAGTGTCTGTGTTAATAATAGCCACTGTGGCGTTTGCTGTTTTAGTTTCAATTGGTTTCTGGGTGGAATTAGAAGTAGTTATGTTCTCAACTGTTAAAGTAGTCACAATTGTGACTACAGAAGTTGGTAGCTGAGTTGTAGTGGTCAGATTTGTGTTTGAACTGTTAGTATTTGTTACAGTGTTGTTAGTGCCGTAGCACTTGTATGTAACTGTTGTTAGTGCGAGTACAGTATGTTGTTGGGTGATGTGTGTTGGTAGTGGTGTTACTGATTGTGGTCGTGTCGTTATTGGTTGTAGTGGTACTACTGTTGAACCCGAGCGTACCGTTGTTTATCAAGATACCAACACTGCTGTTGTTGATGGAGGTGTTGTTTATATCGAAGGGGAAATATTGGTCGTAATCGGTATCGGTCCTGTTCTTACATTTCGGGCGACGACGTCGTTGAGGCATTTTATCTTCCCTATCACCCCTCATGAAATCGTCGTCATCGTCCGTTTTACGTGGGTCACACTTCTTCCTGTGCCACATTCCATGGTCGTGATAGATATGGGTCTCTTTGATAATGACAGTGGTGGTATTGAATGAAGAACTATTGTTATTGATGCCACCGTAAGTTGCATTAAAGCCACCGAAAGTTGCATTTGATCGGTTGGAGGGGATTTGAATGTCCCATCCCCCTATGGGTGGATAGGTCCAGTTCCAGACTCCTGGGGCGTCGGTTTGGTAGGAGATGGTGGAGAACTCGTAAGTGGTCCGTCTGACGAAGCCTCGCGTGAGAATGTACCATATGAACCCGAGGAGACGTAACAACATACAAGGTCCTTGTCGTACCCGTTGGCCAACTCTGAACTGTCGCTTGCGCTTGAACCAAGACAACATCATCAGGGCTAGACCACCCGGACCCTTCAGTATCTTAGGTCTATCGCCCTGCCACTGCATGTCGACTTGTGGTCGCTGAGCAACGTCAACGCCTCCATCAAACTTTGTCGCTGTTCCACCCTCGACGACCATCGATGAACCACCCCCGAATTTCGACGATGATCCACCTTCTACAACGGTTGAAGATGCACCTCCGACTTGTAGGGAGGAACCACCCTGAACTACCATCGAGCCTCCACCCCCGAATTGCATTGATGATCCTCCATCGACTTTCGAAGATGAAACACCACCGATATTGGTAGACGACGCACCATTGATAACCGTCGATGATACCTTTTCAATTTTCATCGATGATCCACCCTCGATGATCATAGACCCCCCGAATTTAATCGATCCTCCACCCTCGACTTGCGACGATGATATTCCACCGAAGTTCGATGATGAACCACCGTCGTTACTCGTCGCTGAAAACCTGCCGATCTTGATGACTGGTGTTGTTGTCTCGACGACGGTGTCTCGTCGTTCTCCGAATTTCTTACGACACGTATGGCGTCGAGCTCTGGGCTTGGCGTCGTTGGCAAGGTCAAAGTTGGCGGTTTCTATGGGGTCGAGTGACTTGTAGTCGCTCAACATCTTTGTCAGGGACGATCCTTCGAACAGGTCCTGCGAAAACAATAACAAACATTTCGTTTTAAAAAAGGGACGCTTCCTTTTTTTTATAAAATGCGAGGTACATTGTGGCAAGTACCCAACTAATATTTTGAAACTATTATTGTATTAAAAATGTCAACAGTTGATATAACATACTTGACGTCATTTTTTATACAAATCCATGTCATCCAAACACAATCTGAACCTTTAGCTGCGGATTCTTAAAAGCTGTTATGCGGAAGCGAAAAAAGGCGTTAGTAATACTCTTTATATTCGTACTTAATTTTCGGGTATAAGAAATCTATTTTAATCAATTTTATATGTACGCAATCTCCAAATGTTTGGGTGATTATATTTGTATATTCGAAAGACTGACCCTAGGTTCTCTTAATTTATTCATGTAGAAATTATGATGTAATTGGCACTTGACGAATTTCGTTAAATGTTAACATCATTTACAATTAAACAACAAAGATCACTGGAGGTATAACTTAAGAACACACTTACAATTAATAATCACGCAGCAAATCTTACAATTTCTTTCTCTGTGTCTACCTAGATGTATGCAAAAATCATTTCATAAATTTAGATTAAGATTAAGAATATTTTGGTAGTAATTAATTAGTCCAGAAAAGCCGGAAGCCGGAATTTTACAGAATTAATTGAACGAGTGAGCGTAGCGAACGTAGTGATTTCCATTCGACTTAAACGGCCCTTATTGTTTTTCTGCGTGCGTGCGTGTGTGTGTGTGTGTGTGTGTGTACGTTGAAAATCAGCCGAATCGCTGAACAGATTGCGCTGAAATTTTAAACAGACATCCGGTACGAGTTTATTGAGAACTGCTAACAAAATCAGCAAGATTCATGGCGATTTAAACCTACAAGAAATAATAAACTGAAAAATAGACTTCCAATGTTTAGAAATTATTTTAACGACAATGTCTTAGATTTTGAAAAGATATTTTTTGTTTGTTATTCGCCTGGCCGTGAAATGCCGTGCCCCTGCAAGGTCTGTCGAATATTGCACGTCAAGGTACCCCAAATTTCGCTCGTCGATTGAGTAAACCTTGCCATATTTTCACGTATTTCGGACTGGCTATGTTTACCATAGTAGGCCCTATTGCCACATGATGGACTACACAGCGTTATATGCATTTCAAAACATGTTTAATTATTTTTGAAATACAATCAAGAAATTACAAAATCTTTCCCGACCAGGGGATTGAACCCACTTCTTTCACATCTCGGCTACAAGGGCGCCTTAGCCAACTAGACTAGGGAAACGCCAAAGTCGTAGTTAGACGAGTGAGCGAGTCATGTGGTGAGTACCCGGGAACATTTGCATTTAAGTTTGATTATATTCGTATAAATAATAGTTTTTTTAAAGTTTAGTTGGTATACGGGGACGGGCGCGTCAACTGTAAGGTCATAATGCGCCTCTCTAGCCTATGATAGGCTAGGTAGGCCTAAGGTAGGGGGAAGAAAAGAAATATAATCGGGTACTCAACACATGGCTCACTCACTCGTTTAACAACGACTTTGGCGTTTCCCTAGTTATTCGTATACTCTTAATGTATTTTTCAGTAGGTATATGTGGGAAATTTAAAGTTGGCAATGAATTTAATTGTAATGAATGATAAGTCGTTTCATTTAACGAAATTATAACCTAACAGTTACACATAGTCTATACCAAAATATTATTAAAATTTTCAATCAGACAATCCACTAGTATTGAATACAAATTGACAATATGATAAACCGAAAAACTAATGATAAGTACATGTTTTGTTTACGCATATAATCGCACAAATAACACATTTTATAAAAATATTTAATTAGATTACACTCAAATCTTTCCAAAATATTTAAAAAGATATGAAAATTTACTCATGGTTTTGTCGAAAAAATTATGTTGTAAATTAGTATTTTTTTCCTTAAAGTTGTTTGTTAGGACGAATGGAATGTGATAAATTTTAGTCGAAAAATCATTAGATACCTAAATATTTCCTAAATATTATTTAAATTTTCAGTCAGAAAAACCGCCAGTTTTCAATACAAATTGTCAATTTGATAAACCGAGAAAAAACTGTTGGGTACATGTTTTTAACACCCATATAATCGTGCAAATAACACGTTTAAAAAATATTAAATTGTATTACACTCAAATTTTTCCAAATTTTGTAAAAAGGTATGGAAATTAACTCAAGGTTTTGCCGAAAAAATAATATTGTAAATTAGTATTTTCTTCCTTAAATTTTTTTTGTGAGGACGGAATGAAATGTGATAAATTTAAGCCTGAAAATTATTAGATACCAAATATGTTCTTCACGATAATTTCGTGAGCGTGTGTGACCTCCATATAATACGCCACGAGCTAAAAGTGATGCTAAAACGCGCAGACGTGTTTAGAATTGCAAAACTTTTCTCATAGCCGTTGAAGATGGAAAGTTCTAAAATAACTTCTATCAACTCCTCTAGAAAAAACTTTTCGGGCAGCTATATGAGGATCCAATGGGAAAAAACTAGGGGAAATAGAAAGAAAACTGGAGAAAGAATAAAAGGAAATTGAATCTGATTTCAATATGTATCCAGGGGGATTGAAAGTTTTATTGGAATGAGGCTCCTAGCGTTGAACGATTTGATGCCACATCATGCGTGGTGATGTTTATAGGGGGCGGGAGTCGAAGTATGGCCATTCACTTTAAATACTGGGGAGGGGAAACCATTCTCACTTTCACTGACTTTAGATTTACATTTTACTTGCATTTCATTGTGCGTACCGTAAAATTAATGATTGCGCATGTGATCTTGATATTATTTTATTTTTGTACTAAAGTTTATTACTTTAAAAATAGAATTAAATCAACCTAATTTGTTATTTTTTAACTAGATTTTTTTGTTTAAAGCTCGTATTACATTAAATATAAATGTATACTTTCTACAATATTTCGATGTCTAATCAGCCATTTTCGACTGGTTAATTGACAGTTGGCATCACAATATGACCAATATAATATAACAGGATGAAACCATTAAGAACTTAGCTACTTAACCTCAGCTGTTCCATAAGTTTCAATACAATAATGATACAATTATTTCCTGTTTTTTTATTTTTTTATTTTTAATATCGATTCATGGTTTGAGTTTACGTCCAGCTGCGGGACTTTCTAACACTGTTTTCCTAAAGAAACTAAAGTTTTATTCAAGAAAATGTATACATAATAAACAGAATTATTTAATATCTAAACCAGTAGAAGAATAAATCATATAGGCCCTAACCACGTTTATCATAATCCTAACTTTTTATAGAGAGACTAGCATTGCTCAGATACATCGAACAAATTACTCTTAAGATTAAATTTATCTCTTTGAAGATAATTTGCCCATATCTGTGCATAATTAAAAAATTATAAAATATGTTCCAACTTGTTAAAAAAATGCAGTTATGTTCATTTTCCGTCTTTGTAATCGGGTTATTCAACACAAGTGCATAACTGAACACAATAATGAATAGATGTATAATAAGTAGACGTAAAATTATCTATCGTGACTTATAGTTCTTACATTCCCCGCCTCTGCCGCTGACGGCGCCTCGCGCTTCGCTCGCTCCTGCTCCACAGGATCTGTGACGTCATCAAGATCTCCGGCCTCGCTGGTCACGACGCTCAAGGGCCGGGCAAAGAGCTTAGACACAGAGAACACAAACTAGACGTCCTAGCACAATTGTAGTAATGACAACAGCTAGGTGTAAAAAAACAACAGAAAATGGGGTGAAAATGACAACATGTTATATTATATTTTATTAAATAATCACGTATAATATTTTATAGGTAGAATTTGTTGTTACACCAGACAGGAAAACAAAAGTTTACAACAGTTGTTAACATTAATGATAGTGACGTCACGAGTAGGCAGCAGTAGAGCTGTGAGTTAGAAGACTAGACTAGACTGTCTAAACTGCATTCGGATAAGACCTAAATACTCATGTATGTACTTTTGTTAATTATTGAGAATTGCGTCAATGAATTATTATCGATCAGAGTTTCGTCTGTACCAAAGATGTTGTATGTCTCTAGTTTGCAGATTTATTCTGCCCATAAAACTACATAGCTGCAGTTTGTATGTAATTGCTTATCAGTTAAAATATTTTTTTTTAAATCAGGCAATATAAATAACTTGTATTGTAATTAATAAATAAGCATCACATCCACAGTTATACCTACACAAAATAAATCGAAACGAATTTACGTCATGAAAACTTGCATTTCTGCAAACTCAGTGGCACAAATATTTATATATATTTTATAAACTTATAATTAAGAATAAAATAAAATACAAAAGTGAAATAATTAATAAAATCCAGACATAACTCGGCTGGTGTGGGTAGTTGTTGTAGTACGTTTTACATTTAAATTAATACAAACAAATTCACCTACACAAGTGTTTTTCAACTAAACATATCACTATCAGTAAAAAATATTGGAGCTAGTAAAACTTTCAAAAGTTCGCCCATAAATAGAACACAAAACATAAAAGAATGTAGTACTAATTATTCATTAAATATTACTTCGTGATTAGCGTATACAAAATTGGCTACATTACCGAATATTTTGTGTACTAAGAGGTACTAAGAGGCATGTTAATATGCTTGCGTAACCCATCACAGGGCCCCTAGAGTCCCATCATAATTTATTTCAAACTTTCTGGTAAACTGGTTATGTAATAATATAACACGTCACATAAATCGTGTATATTAGCCATTATTTATGCAATAACCATCAAATTTTATATTTTATTTCTAATAATGAATACGAATAATACATTATCATATACCTATGTCCCACGGAACTGCAAACACACGTCATGAGAAATGATTAATGTATTTTTCTGATACTTACCAGGAAAAGCCAAACGGCAGTAACAACGCCATAATTAGCCATGCAATTAGCTCGGCTCCAGTTGGAGTGTGGCAATCGTTCGGAAACTCGCCATAAGCTAGTGCTCAGGATGTCGGCGACTCATGACAGGATGCTGTGACCTGCACGGGATCAGAATCTCTGGAATAGCTGCCGCAGAGATTTTACAGGAACGATTGAAAACACGCATATAACATTTCAAAGAGATGACATTTTTACAATGGTTTCAAAACTGATTGACGGTTGGATATCATTTAGTTTGTAAGTCAAGTGATGTTGTGTTTGACATTGGTACCTTGGTTTGAAGGTCGATATTTGTAAGGGTGGCGGTCGTGTGATTGTCTAGTCTAGCCTTCAATTTGTTTTTGATTTTGAGAAGGCGGCAAGTTTGAAAAGAGTTGTTGATGGAGAGGTATTGACGATATACAGTGTTTGTTAGAATATAACCTTGTAGCTAGGTTGAAAGAGCGGTCTTTTATACGGCGGACGTTATGACTGGCACGATATACTTGTGAAGAATGAATGTAGAGATTGTTGTTGATAGGAAACAATGTTTTGACTTAGGAATAATCCATCCTAGCTAATTAAGAGCCATATAATCATTTATATGGACATTGATTCAAGTTAGGATTATTTCCTTAAAGAAATTATTAACAATGATTAGTTGAAAGCGTCAAATGTACGTAATCTTAAAATAACTAATAAAGCAGTATTCTTAAAAAATCAAGTGAAAAGATTTATTAATAAATCGGTGAATTCTTGTTGGATGTGAGTGGAAATAGGTACGAAACATTGCAGAATTGCCACATAGGACAAAGTGTCGTTTTTACTAAACACTCATATGCAAAAAATTGAGGGTAGACCATACAGAGAAGAATGATCTTTTGGTTTTTGGTTTTTTAAAGTCAAAAATGAAAATGGCTCTAATTTGTTTGATGATTTTTGTTTTGGTTTATAAGTCAAAAAACTACTGGATTATGTTTGTATGTAAAAAGCAACAAACTTACGTGTTGACTGTTGGTTTTATATTTTTAACATGCAATGTGAAATTTAGCTTTATTTAAATCTACAATCAATATTACACATAATTCAAGTGTGCATAGCTAGATTTATATCTTTGTTTGGCTGCTATGCAAAGTTGCAATTAAATCGGATGCTTCCTCACAGTTAGAATATGTTTTTAATGTGCTTCTTCCTCTCGAGAACGAGTTGATGAAACAAACAAGGATATAAATAAATAAATTAATGTTTCGCAAACTTATCCAAAGAATTTACCTACCCCATTGTGACGTAAACAGGTTAACTAAGTAACTATAAGTGCGAGGGAATATCCAATGTAAAACTATAGCTCCTTAGCCCAGCATGTGCCATTTGACTGAAAAACCTTGAAACTTCGTCAGTCAGGATGGCCGTTAGAGAATATAATTCCAATGGCCTTCCGAAGTACAGTTCCACGCGTGACTTAAAACCTCCTGTTTCTAGAGGTGAAGAAAAAGTAATGGAAGAGCTAGTATGTGTGTTGCGATGGTCCGTTTGTATTTTTAGGAACCACCTGTGTAGGTAGTATTTTTCGGGATTTTCATAGTCATAATACCGTTAATTCAGACTTCAGTATTCAGTATTTATTGGCATTAAACATATTAATGTTAATTACATTGCGTTGTACATTATAAAATAAACAGGTTTTAAACGTATTGCATGATCATTTAGTTTTTACATGTTGGTTTGCATACATAAGTCAAAGACTTGTGAGTGTGCACCCTATGTTTATGTGTGCCTTTATAACTAGGAGCTATATTAACACTATATTTCAAGAAAAGTAGGATTTAAGTTTATTTAACTTACAATTTTTACAATTTAGTTTCAAATTTTGTATATTTTTTAGTGTTTTTCTGTGTTTCGGGGCAATAGCATTGGCTGCGAAGATCAATTAAAGTTTGTAATATATTTTACAACATTATATATATTTTCTGTGTAATGTCATAATTTATTGCGTTCCAGCTCAATCTGTATATTTTGAACGACTCGTCATCAAATAAAATAATAACCCTCATTATAACTGCACGATTCCATGCTAAAACTCGCAATTTTCTCACGTTAATTTTCAAAATTGTATCCTGCTTTGTCTTTTGGTAACCGAATAAGGTAGACGTTAATTGACATAAATGAATAAATGGATCCCGCGACAAATATTTACCAAACAATTACTTTATCTGAAACACAATTGGTCCAGCCATAAAGGCATCAAAGAACTCTCCCTATAATTTTATGATCAGCTGCCATCTTTTAAAAGGTGGAAGTAACTAATTATATTATTAAGAAAAAGAAAAAGAAAAATAGCACAATATACTTTTATCGCAATCAAGATAGGTCTTTCGCTTTTATATTATAAGCAAATGATTTTAAATTTTCAGCGAATTATTTCTTAATTCAAAACTCCAGATTTTAAAACCTAATTTTAAATTGATGAACCATAAGAATCTAGTTTACGCATCAACGAATCTCTAATCAAATTTTAATCAATTTTAAGATGAAATCAAGCGAAAATTTTCTCCCGTCTCCCCTGGGGTAATTAGTTACTCCGAGAATCAGAATCTGAATTCTCTGGTCATTAAAGCATCTAATAAATTAATAATCTTCTAGTATATTAAAGTTATAAGGTCTTCTTGACTTTAAAAAATATCGCAGCCCCGTGTTATAATGATTGGGTTTATGGGTAATACTAAGGCGTAAAAACTTGATAGAATGGACTGAGTTCGACTCTAGACGATTTTATTTACCAATCTTCATATTCATCAGTATTGACGGTTATTACCATCAATTATTTTTAAATTAACTTTATCGTTTATTGTTGGAGGCAGAAAAGATTCATGGCCATGCAATTTGTTTATTATTTTTATCTCCATAGATTGTTGTAATTTTTTCATTTGTTCAACTCTCAGTAAGAAAAATATTTTTTAATTAAAGTAGAAACATCACTTTAAACAGATTAAAAGAATAGAGATAGTCTAAAAATACTATTTTAGGTATCAAATACCTGTTCTATTAGTCCCTGTATATCTTTATCGCATTTTATGACTATCTTATTTTTTGGTATAATAAAATTGAGCAAATACTTTACATAGTATTGTTGTTAAAGCTTGAATATAATTTCCTCAACTTCCGCTGAATCAAAAATAGCTGTTGGAATTATAACTTATTATATAAATTTACATTGAAAATGTGTACAGTAAATAAAATATTAAAATTAAGTATCATGAATGGATGTCCCATGTCGCAAATCAATCAGGATTATCGGTTTAGGAACTTTCGGGAAAATAAAAACACAAAGTAAAAGTTACTGACAAACGAATTTATTTTTTTACTACAACATGTAAAATGTATGTATAATAGAAAGGTAAAAATCAATCACTCGGGTAACACAGTTTTCTAGAGGATGACTGCATACAACCTTTTTAAATGCACATAAGTATTAAAATAATTAACGGTTTGTGAAATATAGTACGTAAAACTTGTTTTTATATTTTGTGCTGTGAACAAACTGATTAATATTTCTTAAAAACTATTTAGTGGTTAAAATCTCTTTAATAATATACTTTATACGTGTTACTATGGACTATTCTTAAAAAACGAAAAAACAATTGAATTTAAATTAAAATATTAATATTATTGATCATATATCTAGTAATAACATAATATTTCAAGTGGTTATCAATGGATAATTGTATTTGTTTGCTTAATAATACAGCACCAAACGTCAGCTTTTAAACTAAACTGTCTTGAATCACAGGACTATTTTAATTATTGCACGGGTTAAAAAAACTTGATGTTACTTGATATTTTAAATGCACACATAGGTAACACTTGAAAAACGTTTAATGGTAAAGTGTCACTCAAAAGTACTTTCCTTCAGTGTCCTTATTCAGAGTGCTAAATTCCTTCTTGCTACATATATGGTAGACACTTGGTGCAGCTTCAACCTTGGACGTATTTGGTACACACTTCAAAACAAAGACGTATTTTTAAATCCCCTTCTATTTCTCTACGGGTTTTACAGAATAACAGTGCGTGGTTTGATGTTCTCTCCATTTTAAAACTAAAACCGATCAAAGTCAACTTTCTTTCAAATTTCCACTGGAACCAACAAGTATAAAATAACGCAAGCAAAAATAAGTCAAGTAAAAAACTAAAATGTAAACGAGTGAGTTGTAGGAAGGATAGACCTAGCGCGTATGGTTTTAGAACTATGATTAATTAAACTCGATTAAGTTTAGAGGTTCATAAACTGAAATTAAGTAATTAAATTGAAATACATATAAGTTTCAGGTCAATAGCAAAACGCAGGTAGAACTGGATGTATCCTTCCCCTTGTTTACAATTTACTTTTTATCTTTATCTTTATAATATAGCAACTTCACGAAAACAATGTTGATTGGGTACATTTATCCTCATTCTCTCGTTTTCTTTTATAATACAAAATGCATTATTTATATTTAAAATACAATATGAAAATCGTTCATAACATATCCTAAGGCTTTAGTAGTTTAAATCTTCTACGAAATTCCAGTTAAAATGATGTAATTAAACATTAATTGAAAAACGAAATATTCGGAATAATATTCATGATTGAACACGAAAACAAAATTCCTTTAAGAAATTCTTCACGGCAAATTCCTTATTAATAATTTAATAATTAAGTTTAAAATGTATATTATAAACGTCTAGACAAAGCTTCAATTAATAATTTCCTGGTAATTTAATCACGCTTTAGCAACATTCCTACAAAATTCATATTACCTGCTTTGAGACGGGCGTGCGATTTGTCTATATTATTAATTAAGATTTTGGAGGTAATATTAATTAAATTTACAATATTCGACATTGTTTACGTTAAACCGATAGAGGTATAGCTCTTGCATATGATGAGCCTCTAAATCCCAAGGTCACATTACTCGTGACTGAAAAGTTATTTAAAAACAAAATACAATATAGGATATGTCCTTTATACTATCGCTTGGACGTTCCCTTACAGCGATCCACATTGATCATTGATCATTGATGTCTTTCGATTCTGTTTGAAAAATAAAGTCCAAAACAATTTCGCTCTCTTTATTGTGGTCATTAACATTCCTAGTGATACAATGTTCTGGTACTATTTTTTTCAAAAAACATATAAACACAACAAAACAACTTATTAATTAACACTGACAAACTTCTTTGTTTTGTGTTGGTTCCTGGGAATAATCTTTCCAGATAATGATAAACATTTTGCTAAAATCAAATTTATTGATTGTATTGATAGTGTGCATATCAATCAACAATAATACTGATTACACCAAGAGAGTGAATTAGGGGGGGGTGAGCATAGATATTTGGAGAGATCTGTAGCAGCAACTCTTTGAACTGTGTCTGAAGAGCATAATTTAAGCAGTGCTGGTTTCTTCCCCTCCCTCGTCGGCAGCCTCCGTGGTAGAAGTCGACATCTTCGGGCCTCTCATTCGGTACTTCTTCGGCTTCGGCCTCGCCTTCGGGTCCACCGAGCCAGCGAGGTCGGTCTCCTCTACGTCGCCAGAGCGCGCCTTCCTCGCAGTACCGTCGTCTGCGATGGTGGTCGCGTCCGTGGTGTCGCCACGCTTCTTACTAACACACACAAATATAATAAATATGATTATTCAAGTAACTAGGCCGCTTCGCGAACGCTTTTATTAGTCGCGTTGATGGATGAGTTTTTTGTAAGTTTTTAGTTTGCGTGGGATCTATTTACTTTTGCAAGTGCTTTTTGAACGCATTGTAGGTGATTGTTGTAAAGTTTGTATTGTTTTTTGTTAATTGTTTTTATATACCTCAAAAAACTCATAATAAAACCTTTGTTCTATGGATTCTGGCTAACTTTTTCAACTTTTTTTTTCATAAGGTACTACACAACACTATTACCTTAATGTATATGTAAAATATGAACGTAGTAGTTCTACCCGTTTGGTCAGAGTCGGTCCAAATGTCACGAAAATATCGCATTAAAAATCGAAAAAAGTCGTAAAATTACGATATTCACAAGATATTTTTCTTCGATTGTACCCAAATACGTCTAAGATCAGAGATTTCGAAGGTCCCCTACAATTTCCATCAGGATCGCATATGCCGTTTGCGAGCTAAATTTTTTTGGGGGGTCAGTGAAATTGATATCTTCGCTTCGCTCATCCAAAAAGTAATAAATAAATAAAAATATACATTTACAAAAAAACATTTATAATTACGGTCCAACCTACTTTTAGTGACAAGAACTAAAAATCAGTGGTAAATTTAAATTAAAGCTACTTTAGAACCCCTGTCGACGCCAACGCCACATTGAGCGAATAAAGGCCAATTGGTAATTGTAATTCGAAATAGAGAACCCCTGGCTGGTCACTATTCACCCAAAGATCACAGCTCACAGATACTCAGCATCGACAAAGCTAGTTTGGAACGACTTTACACTATACATCATGTGCTTACTACTAGGACTGCTGAAAATCACCATTTACTTAATATACACTTAGATATATTAAAATAAATTACGCTGTCACTAAAATTGGACGCAATATTTATGCTTTATTTTATAATAAATAAGTAAAAATGTAGGAAATATTAATAATTTGCAAGACTCATTAGTAAACTTACAATAAGGAGCGCAAATACATTAAGAGGGATCACTACCGCTAGTTTTATTACCACTTGACATTGCCTGTTTCTAGTATCGTTTCACTAAACGCTAAGCTAAATCGAAAAACTGACTTAAAAGTTCTTTGTTGTTTAGTCAGAACAATAACATAACTACATCCTACATGAAAAAATATTAATGGATTATAATCAAAAGTGTTTTTGATTACAGGATTAAAAAAATAAAAATAAAACCATTATTTCAATATCGCACTGATAATTTTATTTTTATTTGCGTAGGGTTTTTGTAAAATTTGACTGAAATCAGGTAATAATGCGTGATTTTATATCATCTTTCCTCTTAATAACAAAAATGTTCTACCCGAAACATTACAAATATCACATAATCAAGCTTTGATTCTTTACGTATACAATCTGTGAAATTAATAAACCCATAGAACTGAAAGGGAAAAGTTCACTCGTTCAACACATACAATTCCAGAACTTTCATTTTGATACAGGTTGTTATAATCTACGAGAAACGGCCTTCAACCCATCTAACCAAGAGAAATGTTTGCCTCGCTGTCGTTAAGAAGAAAAACATTTCCTCTATTTCGTTTCTTACTTGCATCTCTTGGGTCTCTCCGTGATGTCGACATCTTTGTTGACACCGTTGCCAACTTCACCCACCGACATTGGCGAGCGCTTGATGATAATCGAGAGGAGAACCGACTTGGGTTTATCCTGAGAAGACGGAGAAATGATTATTATTTCAAGAATGAAAGGGGAACTTTCTACGATGAATTGTTCTCGACTTGTTAAATGTTGCTAGCGGGAAAGTAAACTTTCTGCTTGATTATCGTGAGGGAAAATCTAGGGAATAAGTTTTTAATGAAGGAATAGTTGATTATTTTGTTAGCGATTGGATCACTTACCGGAATACCTAACTGTGCTGACAATGCTGGTGGATTCATTGACATTAAGGCTAGTACTTCACACACACTTGTTTTATATTATTGTGTTAATGTATTGTTTTATTTTTTTATTGTAGTTTGTATTGTTATTATGTTTAGTAGGTTGTTAAGACACTAAATGTGAACGGGGCTATCAAGTCTAAACCCTTATAATACGCATTGAGCATTATTTAAAACAATACAGAGATAGTTTACAAATTATTAAAATAACAAACGAAAATGATAAAATAAAATAAATACAAAATGAGTTTGCGTTGGTTTCAGGGCGATCAAGCGTTAGGTCATAAGGTCAAACTGTGAAGGCTCTTTCTTGTTAACAATTTATTTTTGTGTACAGAATAATATCTTTTTATCTTCGAATACGAAAATCTTTGAAGATTTGTTGTTTGAACTAAATAACAACGCATCTAAAAAACATTCTAATCTGCTATAAAAAATATACAAAATACAATAAAGAACGTAAAGTAATAATGGTTATAACACATCGTCAATATCTTTGTTGGCAAGAAAAAATAAAAAATATTCGTCGACAAATGTTTTGATCGAAAAGTGAAGACTCAACAATGTCTCCTCTCACTATTTGATAATGGCTATTTATCTAAAATGCATAATAGGTAAAATCCATGAAATAAATATAGTGAAGTATAGCACAGTTTAAATGCCACACTAGTTGGGCGACACTGAAGTATAACAACAGCATAACAGTATACCAGCACTTTTTTATATTTTATCTGTGTATTTTACACCTAACGATAAGAGTTACTGAAATCTCAGACATTTAAAGAACGCGATTAATTGTCTTGCACGTTCAAATGGTTTTCCTCTCAGCAACATCTTTGTGTCTGCTTCAATGTAGACGGTTTAGATGCGTACGTAGTGTAATCGAGATCTATTCAACAAATTGAGCCAACAATTAATTGACGACTTTAAATTAACTTTCAAGAACTAGACACAACAGATAGAATCTAATGATATAGTTAGATAAAATTAAATTAAAAAATATCCGTGCCGTTAATAAACGCCAAATACATACACGGAAGTTATCAACAACATTCTATGAACTTGATTTGGTTAAGAATGTTTAGGTTTAGCCTTCACATCCGTTGTGTAAACATCTGAGAATACCTTATGTTATTAAAGGCAAGTTATGTATAGTCACGTTCTAATTAAAATCTAATTTGCAGTAATCGTTGTAACCCACATAAAATACGGCTGAAGAACGTGGAACAACCTAAAGCTTATTATTTATTTGTATATTTAAAGCTAATTGTAATCCTGGTGAACAAGCTACAAGTTGCTCGGAAGATTAAATTGAAAGCTGTAAAAGTTTTACTGGAGCGTAAAAATACGTATCACGTGCTTGAGAATAAACGTGCGCGCGTATGATTATAAACTTTTACTTGACTGAAGTCAAATCATGATGTTTCAAAAGTGTGAACAAATTTCAATTGATTTTGATCGTGAAAAGTGAAGAGAAATCTTTCCTCACATCGTGTTTGTGTTTTTTAAATTTAATTCGTTACTTTATTGACTTTTTCTAGAATGTTTTATTATGTATTCCCATTTTTGAGCACTTTCTTCATTAAAATAACCTATGACAACGGGTCTCAGGCCCAAAGGGGCTAAAAAAATAAATAAAAATGCATATAATAAATAAAGTTAGACAGTATATCAAAAACTAAGTATAAAGAAAATCACTTCATTAAAAATAAATACAATAAAGTAACAACACTGTTTCTGAAATCAATTAAAATACGCTTGAATCACTATTAAAATTTTCACACGAGATCATTCTTGTTTGTTATATAAGAATGTAAGATACAAGAGGTAGATTCAATGAGCTATTCAACCATTACTTTGTACAGGGAGCAAATCTCTCCCATAAGCATCGATTTTTTTTTCGTCCACCCATCTGTGTGTATCACACTTTCCACGACAAAAACCGTTATTTTTGTGTTGACATTCACCTTTAAAAATTTCATTTCATTTATTTACTTTATTTAGCTATATTGCAACTTACAAAAATTGTAACATAATAATTTACATTTTTGTTTTTCACATAAACTCACACACATAATATTACAAATAATTCTCTGTTTTTAATTATCCATTCTCGACATTTTAATTTAAAACTATGTACATATCTTGGCTCCTTTACATCTGCTGTCAATTTGTTGTATTCTCTGATCCCGGCATAACAAACTGATCTTTTGTATGATACACAATGGGTTGGTGATTCTTGGATTCTCCGTGCGGCGCTAGCAATATAAGAAAAATACCCGTACCCGGCACCTCCACCAAATTTCAATGTTCAATTTTTCAAATTCAAACTCAAATTCAATTCAATCAATTTAATCTTATAGATTGAATGTGTGTATGTTAATAAAGACTCGTACCTCCCTATTTTAATTACTTGCGTTCCCTTCCCTATTTTATTTAAGAGGAATTAGGACACATTTGGCAGTTGGCACATAGCTATTCGCTCGGCCAGGATGAATCCGACGTATATGAAACTTTAGTTGTCAATAAAGCATAAATGGACAGCCCCACAGTAGTAGATTTTCAATATTTTACGTTTATCAGCGAGAATCAATCCACAAATGTGGTCAATTTTAGACTTTTTAAGAAAATCAAAAACCTGAAAATCAATTTAATTTTTTAAGATTATTTAATGTTATTTCTTGATAAAAGTGTCCCTTGACAACTACTCAAAATTGTAAACGTCTGTGGTCCGAAGCGTATGGCTCTAGGGGGACGTGGGTTGGAATCCCGCTTAAGGCATGATTTTTGTAATCGTCCTTCGTCACCTATCACCATTCTTCGTCCTTAATATATTAAAAGAGACGTTAAAAAAAACATCATCATATTAGATCTTGACTAAAAGGAAGACTAGTGTATTTGTTGGACTCGTAACTTTCTCAAGGTCACCTGCCGGGCTCTCACTTGTTGATATGTTGCTCAGTCGGGTCCACAGACTCACAGTTTCTTAACAAGACCCTGGTTCTTCACTTTAATAAGTTACCGAGCCTTCATAACTTTCCACTTCAAAGATCGAGTGTTATTATTTTTTGAGCAGATAAGCTCTTCTAAGTGTCGGATCTCAACAAACTTTGTCTAGTTTTCTTAGGTGCTTCTTGTATTAGTAAAGCAACATATCAGAGCGGTGGATATAGTTCAAGTGTAAATCGTGATACTCTGAAACTGGAGGTCTTGGGTTCGAAACCTGACACAGACAATGAAAACTGATTTTTCTTCAACATACCTAGGATTTTCCCTCACAAGTAACCTTATTCTTAAAATACTTATTAACCCTCACAGTCACGAATTAAAATTGGTCTTAATAAGGTTTCATTCAATTCATTTTTCTCATTTTTTCTGAAAAGTTTGATATTTTTCAATATTGTTTAACATGTTTTTAAGGAATTTGGGTCAAATTTTGGATTTTAAACTTAAGCTACAATTTTAGTTTTTTAGTGCATTTCTAAAACAATATATTTTATTATGTTTATCTCAAAAAACAGCAATACTACAATGATATTACATTTCCGAGTTAAAAAAACATTTTCTCATTTTTCGCAATTTTTGCCGATGTGTATTTTCAATTTTCTCTAATAAAAGTACAATTCATCCCATTGAAATTGTTTTCTTTTTTTTCAAATTCACCTTAATTTTTTTTTAAACTGTGGTCAAACTGAAAAACCTATTATATACCCGGATTTAATTTTAAATTAAGAATTTCATGTCCATGATCATGGACGCCATGACTGAAAAGGTTAATACACCTGAAGACGTACATTCAAAATTACCCCTATTCAAGTTTTTCTCAAGAAAATTAAAATAAATGTAGGGTAAACCATAACATATGTGTATGTATTTAATATTTATAACGAAGTTATTTATTTCTTGGTAACACAAAAACTATTTTATGTTTCGTATAAAACCTGTCCAGGACGACTAAACCTATATTCGAAACCGAGACCTCTCAACCTAAAAACGAATTCGACAATTTATTTAAATAACATATTTTTTTAAATGTACTTCATGAACAGCCTAACACTATCATGTCGGACACGATGAACAAGAAATTCCGATTGATGCTTTGTGATTTTTATTTTAACATAATTACAAAGAAAAATACATCAACAAAAGAAACTCTTACCTTAGTACGAAAGGACTATTAATAGATAATATGATACGTATAATAATTACCTTTGAAACGAAAATAACATTCATTCTTACAGGCAATAGTGTTATTCATCAACAACAATAATTTACTTTGATCTATTTTATGTTTTTGTATTTGTACTGCATGACACACTGTTCGTCGCTAATATGTACTTCAAAACGTACTTCCCTTTCTTCAGTCGACTTTACACGACCCTAGACCCTAGAGCGACCCTAGAACGTTGGTAGAACAAAAATCATGATTTTGGTGGAGGTGCCGGGTCGAAATACAAATTCATAATAATTATTATTATTCTGTTAATCTTGGGGCTAAAAATCTAATGCACGTGTCTAAATTTGATAACGAATGTGGGATTGAGTCATTTAAATACCAATACACAATCGACAAGAAGACGGTGGTCGATACGTAATTTATTTAGAAATAAGTGCGATTGCTATGTTTAAATTCACGAAAATTAAACCGTTGTTTACTTATCATAATTGAATCTATGAAACGAAATAATATTTTATGTTTGAGATTAGACTGTTTCCGGAATAGTTGGATGAGCGAAGCGAAGACTTCAATTTCACCGACCCCCAAAAAATTTAGCTCGGGTGTTTTTTTTTTTTTTTTTTTTTTTTTTCGTCTGTTTTTTCGCTCTCTACCGGGCAAACGGCATATCCGATCTTGCTGAAAATTTGAGGGGCCCTTCGAAATCCCTTAACTTGGGGGTGTTTTGTTTTTGGGCACATCGAAGAAATATTTCTCATGAATATCGTACTTCTACGATTTTTTTCGATTTTTAGTGCGATATTTTCGTGCCATTTGGGCCGATTCTGACCAAACGGGTGGGGCTACAACGGTAATATTATACATGGACATTAAAGTTATAGTGATGTAGTACCTTTTGAAAGAAAAAGTTGTAAAAGTTAGCCAGAATCTATAGAAATAAAGCTTTTAATATAAGTTTTTTGCGGTCTAGTGCGATATTTTCGTGCCATTTGGGCCGATTGTGACCAAACGGGTGGGGCTACAACGTTCATATTTAACATGGACATTAAGGTTATGGTGATGTAGTACCTTATGAAACAAAAAGTTGAAAAAGTTAAACAGAATCTATAGAAATAAAGCTTTTAATATAAGTTTTTTACGGTTTAGTGCGATATTTTCGTGCCATTTGGGCCGATTCTTACCAAACGGGTGGGGCTACAACGGTCATATTATACATGGACATTAAAGTTATGGTGATGTAGTACCTTTTGAAAGAAAAAGTTGTAAAAGTTAGCCAGAATCCATAGAAATAAAGCTTTTGATAAAGGTTTTTTACGGTTTAGTGCGATATTTTCTTGCCATTTGGGCCGATTATGACCAAACGGGTGGGGCTACAACGTTCATATTAAACATGGACATTAAGGTTATGGTGATGTAGTACCTTTTGAAACAAAAAGTTGAAAAAGTTAGCCTGAATCCATAGAAATAAAGCTTTTAATATAAGTTTTTCATCCATCAACGCGGCGGGACTTTAGCGTTTTCCTAGTTAATGGAATAAAGTATGAAAATCATGACCCCCAAACTTTGATTCAACAACCAAACTTAAAATAAAATAATAATATAAAAACTTGATTGTTTTATCTCCTGGTGACTCTCTACAATAACCAATAATAAAAAAAATTGGTCTCGTCAAAATGCAAATTAAAATAAAACAACTACTTTAATGCTTTTGGAAATGTACGTTGACAAAAAATGCATTATGAAATTAAAAATCTTTACATAATTTAAATGAGATTAAGATGGACTGCAAAAAATATTCAGTTACTCTGAATTTAATTGACCACAATGTTACAATTGTGTAGTTTTAGATCAAGTGAGTCTCGACTAGTAGAATTGAGTGTCTGCTGCCGCGTCCTCTGTAATGGCATGGCCTGGTCTTGAATACAGAATCAAGGAACATAGTAGTTGGGGAGGCGACCATGAATTAACCTCTCTTCCTAGGTCCATTGACAAGATCACCATTTACAACCTAGTCCCTCAATCTCTTGGTTTATTTGCCGTAACTAAACTAAAACCATTCAGAGAAAGTTGGAGATTTGCGTCTAGACTGGGAGTTTCAACAGAACTTTACTTAACCACACGTAATATGTCTACAACAATCTTGGCTACAAACTTGTGTCGACATTATTTTAAGTCAAAATACATCCAAGGAGACTAATTAGAGTGGAAAATTAATTAGTGTGTTTACAAAATAGTTAAGGGGCGACCGCAGACAAAAATCACTGAATAAATTAAAATTTTAGAGTAGGAAGGAAACGATGAAATAAAACTTAGCACTAGAAAGATTTGTGGAAGTTATTCTGTATTGTAATGATAATTCTATCACAAATAAATTACTTAAAAAAATTAACAAGTATCCTACAGACCAGTCCTTCAGCAGTCGACCTAAACACTACCGAAATGTATTGATCATTTAAAATAACTTAATAATCAAATAAAAATACAGAAAATAATCGTATTTTCTATCAGAATTATTTATTTATGCACAATCGTGGGAGCAAATTATTTGATGTGAGAAACAAATTATGAATATTGTGAATATCAAATTAGAAATTGTACTCAATACATAATTATTTTTGTGGTTTGTTAAGACATTTATCCTTCTATTAAATGCTGCATTTCAAGTAAGAACTTGTACTTAAACGAAGACCAAGATCAACTTAAACAAAGAATATAATTCAGATTTTCCTTAGATTATTCTACCTCTACTTGTTTCTGTCTGCTTTTATCTCTAACTCTTCAGTTCTCAATTCTTTAAATTCTCTCTTCCCTTGAAATAAAAGATTTTCTTTTGATATAAATATAAAATCTTAGACCGGGTTCATTTCTTAAACCCCTTTTACATCAAACCCAGGATAATTTCCATCAACTGACGCCTTCCACCTCAGTAAATATCGTTCACTCTACACTTTACTATTTTCCTATAACCTACCCGCAGTTTTTATTTAAAACTCCAGAACACCAACACAATACCTTCTTTACGGTGGCTTATTCGCTGTCGTTTAATGTGTGTTTGCACTTTGTAGCTGGCACCAAATTAATATTAAATGTTTTGCCTGGAGACTTTAGAACGAGAACGCAAGCAAAGCTTTCCCTTGATTCTCATTAAACTTGCCTCAGCGTGCTTGCTTGCGTGCTTGCTTGCTGCGCTGTGAAATATTCTCTTAAACACAACTTGGATGTATCCATTGATTCCAGTAAAATTTTGTCCTTCGTTATTTAAAGATAAATATTTGTATCCAGTCCATACAATTATTTATAATACAGCGGTACCAAAAAGAGGCAGAGGGTCTATTAAATCAGCAGATAGTCGAAGAAGAATACAAAAATAAAATGATTCGACGTGTAGATCTTTTTGGTGGTAGTGCTTGGTTAAAAAAATACCATAAAATATGTGTCTGGCATTTCTTTCATTCATTAATGGCGGAGGTGGGAAACACGTGAATTTTTTAACTTTATGGAGGCTAGACACCCCCCCCCCCTCCCTTTCTCCTAGGGTTACTAAAACCATTCTGTATCAGCATTGTTGATGGGGATGGCAATAAAAGCGCATGTCGATCGGAAGTTTATTTGTTTATTTGTATTAAGGACGTTTCAACCGTTAGGTCATAATGCACCACTCTTGCCTAGGGGATATGGGGGAAGGGGCCCATGCTGGTCAAAACCAGCCACGGGTAAGGGGAGAAAAGGGGGTTCGTCTTGGTCATCGTTCGTTGTGTCACTGTCATCGTCGTCGGGGAGGTCGTCAAAGTAAGGGGGAGGTGTCCCCGACGACAATTGCCAGAGCTCGCCTCTAGTTTCGGGGAGTATTATATACCCCCCCCCCCCTTTACTAGCTGATGTTTGCGAGGTGGACTTTTTCTCTCGAATCGTCGAAGTCGTGTTTGGTTTTTGTCGTGAGCCGAGACGCCCACACAGACGAACGGAATGACATACAGTAAAGTGGTGCTCATATCGGAGCATTGCTCCAACAAAAGCAGGGATACATCCATTGATTCTACTAATATTTTTTAAATATCCAATTAAAACACTTTAAATATTTAATTTGGCTTAAACTATGTGCTTATTTGAGGATAAATGAATAATTTCATAGTTTACTCACTTTTTAAAGTCTCCCTAGTGCCAATGTCATTAATGTGCATATTATACGTAATTGTTCGTAGCTTTATTTCATTCAATCCCTAATATTAAATTACAGTGATAAACTTTTTGCTTGATTATAAAATAGTCAAAGTGTCTATTTGCACCTTGGAGGTGCACTGAGGGGGATTTATTTTATTTTAACAGAACTTCTACGCATGCGTCCTACAAACTCATTTTAAAACAGAAACGTTAAAAGTTTTTTTGTTTCTTTTTGCGTTTGCTGCATAATTATATAATGCATATTAACCGAAAAATTTACGAAACAAAGTTGGATCCCCTCAACCAAAGAACTTTCATTATCTCGTATGACTCTTCGCGTCGGTGCAAATAGCTTATTAACTTCTTGGAAACAGTGACGCATGCGCAGAACTTCGGTGAAAAAAGAATAAAACCTCCGAGGTTCAAGGGAGCGAAGCTCCGCTGTCACTCTTCACATATCTATCCGTCCCTCCGTCCAACCATCTTCGCGTGTGTTAAGTTTTAATTTCAAACCCGAACACGACTTCCGATTCATATTTATTTTTTCAGTTGCCTTGACCTTTTAACAAAGATGGCATTGAATAATTTTGGTGACCCTTGTGGTCAGGGGAGGGGTCAAGGGTCGGGGGTCAGGGGGCGGGGCTAGCAAATTATAAAGTGAATTTTCCGTAACCGGCACCTCCACCAAAGAAATCAATAAAGTTGTAATTTGTTTTTTTTCAACAAGTAACTTCACGTCCTATTTTGCGTATTCTCGCAAACGTCCTTTTAAAATATAATTAATATCTAATATACTTTGTGTAAATATAATTTAAATTGTACCTGAGTGTGGTAAATTGACAATTGACTACCAATAATCTGTATTCCGATAGAAGTATCAGATACTACCCTGGGGAGGTTTCGCTTATCGGAAGCTTCCCCCCCCCCTCACGGCCGAGCTCTTTAATGCATCGTTAGCAAACGAAATTAAAACTTCTGCTAAATCGACAATATTTATCAATGTTCGGTGATACCAGAGAAGGAGAAAATGCAAATGAAGCTGAATATTAATTAATATGAGACTGCAGTTTTACTTTCGTACATATTATACTGAGAAACATCTAGACAACTTTTAATGATGGCCATATTTACATGTCTCAATTTTGTACAAGGTGACTAAAATGAGCTAGATAGTAATAATTATTACCATGTATTGTATGTGTATGTAAGCTCTGTGAGAGGTCACCGTTATATAAGCACATCATTATATAACGGTTGACGCGACCAAATTAAAATTAGAAAGGTTAAGATCAATGATGTTAGCGGCTGAAGGTCAAATATTATAATTTCAAATTGGTCACTTTTATTATGTACTACGTGTGTAATATATTTTTAAGAGTTGCTTCTCAACGCTATACCAGCGACAACTCTAATATAGTATAGTGGTTGTATGCTTGAATCTTAAATATTTGTTTTCTTAATATTTCAGAACAAACAATACAATACAATTAACAAACAAAGTGTTGGCTCGAGCGTTATAAGCGCGCGACTCTGATTCGGGAGGTCCCGGATTCGAATCTCGTTGAGACCGGCAATCCTGACAAACTTTTTTTAGAGGTTTTTCTCAGTCGTTAATGCGAATGCAAGGGATTGAGTCCCATTGAACAAGAACAGCCATCGGACATCCCTGCACAATAAGTCCTAACTCCAATACACCAACTTAGAAACCCAAATTGGGGCATACATCGCAACCTGGACAGGCTTCCCACGAAAAATTAATATTATTAAAGAATGTCTATATACCAAACTTTCACAATGCTATTTTGCGAGCGAATTACAATCCATCATAGATGTTATATGTTAATACTAACGTTTTCGTTTATTCCTGACACAATTTACATGTTTCTTTATCAACCAATCACCAGCATAGCACTAAGCTCACACTCTCAAAACATTCTATGCGAACTAGGTGATCTAGATATGTTTTGTGTTTCAGTTGGGTTATTAGGTTACAGTAATAAACCAACACAATACACATAAATACACACACAACAGATGGCAGCCTCGGGGGAAGAACAACACTACGTCGTGTTTACCTCCCTATGCAGATGGTGTTGACTCCGCACAGAGTGGGTATTGTTTTATTTCATGCGCTATTTAAATAGCCTCGTCTGTTTTGTACACTCCGAGTTAAATACATCTGTTGGAAATGATTCTAGTGAGTTATACAAATTTGTATTTCAATAATTGTTTGAAACATAGTACCACATCAAAACACTTTTGTACAATTGCATCTTGTTTGTTTAGTAGCATTGAGTATGAATTATTTTGAAGCACAGTAGTTTCTTCAATTTTTAATATATTTATTTTCATATCAACCACATTTCAATTGCTTTGTGTGTTGTGTTTGTTAATTCCGATCTCTTGCAAATATATAATTCCTAAATGTAATTCTTTAACTGTAAAGTAAAACTTTAGATAAAAATACTATTTCGTAACGTTTAGTTACCGCAAATTCTGTAACAGACGCTACTATTACAGTATTTACAAAGTAGTGTTGTTGCCTCAGTGTGCTGTAAAGAGTAGTGAGTTTTCGGTATTTACCTGGTTCAGTTCGCTCGAGTCCCGCTTGTAGCGCTTCACGATAGACTTCCTGACCTCATCCCCTTCATCGTCCTCGTCCTCGTCCGCCTCCTTCCCCTTGACTTGATCGTCGTCGTCCACGGGAGGTCGTCTCGTGGACCACATCGCGGGACGACGTGGATATGGGGAGTAAACCGGGAAGGGTGCGAAGTTCGGGAATGGAATCTTCATCATCGGGCGTTGAGTTTTGCGTATGTTCGCGTCATCGCCCTCCTCGTCGGCGCTTCCATATTGAGGACGGGCATTCCAAGGGGAGGGGGAACGGGAGGGGGGGAAGGTATCCATCTTCGGGAAGGGTATGATCATGAGGAACTTGTGATCTTTAGTGAAGGGGTTTCTACCCCCGGGAGTGTCACCCTCTCTGTCTGGGACAGGACGGTCGTAGGGGGCGAGAAGAGGGAAGGGACGTTTCGTCTTCCTGTATCTCGTCGTCGTGGAGTCCCTCAGGGTGGTGGTTGTCATCGTCGTCTTAGGCTCGCCGGTTGTGGACTCCTCTTCTTCGGAAGATGGAAGCTCCGTGGTTGCCTCGGTGGTGGTCTCCTCGGCGGGCGGGGGGGAGGTGTCGGCCTCGGATGGAGGGGCCGTGGTCTCTGCTACGGTGGTGGTTTCAGTGGTAGGCTCCTCACCCTCAGCCCTCAGAGGGTGAGCGGCGAGCTAGAGAGAAGAGGGTTAGATAATTTCATCTCAAGGCCACAATAAATAATATTCATAATTTTAAAAATATGACAACTCATAAACCCGGAAATATATATTACAAAATTCACTCACTGAACTATAACCTGGATTACTTATACTTAAAATTGTTTCGATATTTCGGAGACCCCGTCTCTTTCTTCAGGTAACTTTCATGGTTCAGTGAGTGATTTTTGTAATAAATATTCATAATTTGTTGAGAATTAAAAATTTTCCTCAGAAATATAATTTAAAATTTGTGTTATTCGTAAAGAACGACAAATTTTGTAATAGTACTCGTGCAGCTTAAGTCGCAATCAAAATCGAATTTAGTCTCATACGGGATTGGTAATTATTTCACACAAATGATACGTTTTAATCCTCCGGTTGTGACCGGGGTAGAATTTAGTTTAGTTAGGGTATTTCCTCTACCGAACGTACAAGACGATAAAAGAGGCGATGTCCATCTAACAAACATCAGCTGGTAGATAGATGAATATTTTACCACCCGAAACAGAGGCGAACTCTGAAAATCATTGTCACGGACCCCTCCCATCGAAAAACTCTCCGCTTACGACGACAATAACGACATGAACGATGACGACGACGTGAGAATCCCCCCTTGCCGTCCCCTACCCTCTATCAGGCCAGCATGTATTTCATCCCTACATTATCTAGGGTAGACTAACACAAAACCTAACGGTTGACGCGTCTTTAAACCAAACAAACTAAAATAATTCGTTTCAACTTTTCTCTCTTTGTCCTACCCGCATACCAGCATTATTGCTCGGGCATATTCGGAGGACTTCGGAACCCCCACTGGCAGGACGTGATTTCCGTGTGATCCGTGGGAGAAGAGACAACAGTTGTGTAATTTTCAGATATGGTTATGTAAGGTAATAATATGAAGCAATGTGTAATGCTCTATGTTAAGTAGGGCGATTATGTGTGATAGTAGTACGCAATAAGTAGTGCACATGATATTATATAATTAGAAAAGTGTCATTACTAGTGTCTCTTAGTACACGAGGTCTGACCAGTTTGTAAGCCAGAGGCTGTGATTTCGATCCTATCATAAACGGATGATTCTCATATGTAGAAGTAATCAATCATCCTTGCATCGTCTCGAATGAAAAGAATTGATTAATCAACTTAATAAAAACAATGATATATAATATATCAAATATAATATATAAAGTAGGTGCGCACATGCATGCATGGACGCATATTGTTTTTGTACTGTCTTGTACATTTTGTTCTTCCAAGTAGACAATACCGAGTAAAGTACTAGGAAAACGCTAAAGTCCCGCCGCGTTGATGGATGAGCTTTTTAAAGTTTTTAGTTTGCGTGGGATATCTTTACTTTTGCAAGTGCTTTGTTTTGCTGCCTACGCATTGTAGGTGATTGTTGTCAAGTTTCTATTGTTACCTGTCAATTGGTATTATTTACCGTAAAAAACTTATATTAAAAGCTTTATTTCTATGGATTCTGGCTCACTTTTTCAACTTTTTCTTTCAAAAGGTACTACATCACCATATCCTTAATGTCCATGTATAATATGAACGTAGTAGCCCCACCCGTTTGGTCAGAATTGGCCCAAATGGCACGAAAATATCGCACAAAAAAATCAAAAAACTTATATTAAAAGCTTTATTTCTATAGATTCTGGCTAACTTTTTAAACTTTTTCTATCAGAAAGCAATACATCACCATTACCTTAATGTCCATGTGAAATATTAACGTTGTAGACCCACTCGTTTGGTCAGAATCGGCCCAAATGTCACGAAAATATCGCACTAAAAATCGAAAAAAATCGTAAAAGTACGATATTCATGAGAAATATTTCTTCGATTGTACCCAAAAACAATACATCTCTAAGTTTAGAGATTTTAAAGGTCCCCTCCAATTTTCATAAAGATCGGATATGCCGTTTGCCTGGTAGAGAGTTAACAAACAGACAGAAAAACAAACAAACAAAAAAAACAAAAAAAAAACACCCGAGCTAAATTTTTTGGGGGTCAGTGAAATTGAAGTCTTCGCTTCGCTCATCCAACTAAATTGTTACATGATTTAAACACGAGATGAAGATTCGCGTTCAGCGATTTCTTCCGTCAAAGTTTGATTACTACCTGATTTGATGTTCCTGATTTTTGGCAAACCTTATATATATTCGTTTGACTGGGGTCGTCTTAAAATCAGTTTATTTTTGTTTTGTTTTTCTTTTATGATGATTTTTTTCTTTTTCATATAAAGTTCATTAATTAATTGCATTTAATATCCTTTTTAAATTTGTTACCAAAATGATTGTGTAATTAGAACATTGTTGTTGTAATACTACTATTTCAACATAAATAATAAATAAAACTATTTTAAAATACGTTGATATTGCACATATAGATCTACATACAATAAACGTTAATCGTTGCCCGGTTGGGCAAGTTTTGTAATATTTTTCTACAATTAGTATAATTTATCGATTTTTAAACACTTTCCCTGGGTGGAATTGTTGTATTTAATACAATCCAGAAATTAATAAATCCATCTCGACCGGGGTTTGAAAACGGGTTTTCCACAATCCAGGTAGTTGCTTTAACCAACTAGATCACCGAGACAGTAACTTATTAACTTTTGAATAGTTGGTGCATTATATTAATTCAAACCCAGGTTAGGTAAGATTGTTTAATTTCTGTATTTTATTAAATATAAACAATTATTATCATATAAAACTAATATAATTTGTATGGGAAAAAAGCCTGCCCAGGGTGTAATTCTAGTTGTGTGTTGCGGAAAGGACAATTGTGAAGGGATGTCCGAGGGCTGTTTAAGACCACACAATACCTTGCATTCGCATTAACGACTGAGGAAAACCTCGGTAAAAACCTTCAGTCAGGATTGCCGGTCTCGACGGGATTTGAACCCGGGACCTCCCGAATCAGAGTCGCGCGCCTAACGCTCGAGCCAACACTGTCGGTCCATATACTAGCTGCTGATAATACAAATTGTATTTTACAGACACCCGTATAACCAGCTTCTCTATATCATCACAACCGCTCTTTTCGCGCCTCCACAAATGTGACTTTTGATTCTATAGCTTTCCACTTGAAAACACCGCCAACTTTAGACGCTCTTTTTATATTGTGTTCAGAAACCTTTTGATAAAGAAATACCAACGATCAAAAGAAAATACATTTCAACAGACTTCTGTTATCAAGTAGAGAACCCTTGTGTGACGAACTGTAAGGCGTATACGGCTTTTTACCATCATTTACAAGAAGACTTTTCAGTAAATCATCAACACTCTTAAAAATCTTCGCATTGAATCCGTTCTTAAAATGTCAGAAATATCAACGATATTGGCATTTTCTTGACTTTTCAATGTTTTATCTGCGGTTTTACTTGTGTCTGCAACCTTAAACGTCATCGTGCAATCATTTAGCGCTGTAACCATCTAAACGACAACTTTCCGATTGTCATTATGACTAAGGTAAGATCATGATTTTTAGGACTATACACTACTCAAAATAAAACAATGATTGCGATATTTCAAAGGTTAATCAACCTCCTTCATCAGGATTTTAATGACAGTTGAAAAAACAGAATGTTCTGTTGTCATGACAGTTGAAAACCTGATGAAGAAGGTTGATTAACCTTTGAAATATCGTAATATTTGTTTTATTTTGAGTACTGTATAGTGTATAGTCCTAAAATCATGATCATAAACCTGACCTAATCTAAAATTGTTTCATCATTGTAATAAGTAAGGCAAGTTGAACCAAATGGTAAACATTTGATTCAGTACCACAAAAAATGTTAGAATACCTCTCTGTGTGTTATTATATTTACTAAATAGTCACAGTCAATCGACAAGTTTGACGTTTTTATTAATAAATATGCCCCATGGCTAAAGTGTTGAATTACAAAGGACAATCGCACCGCTGAGTTTTTATTAACTTTTTTAACAATTCTGTACGTTGAATGTGTAAAACTAACTTTGAACATGGCACAATGAATAAATTTTAGTTTCAACAATATTTTCGTTCAGAAATAAAATAACAAACTGTCAAACGTGGAAAATATACGTATTTATTGTATTCAATCAGCAAGAGCAATAACTATTTAAATATTTTATCAATTCCCTCGCTGCTGTGACGGCTTCAAAATGTACGTTTTTGTCAAAACGCGCAGCTTGTTGATTGAATTTTTAATGTTTAAATAAAAATTCAACGTCGTTTTTTCACATTTTTTTGATTGAAATTATTTTGTAATTTCGGTTTGGAAGTAGTTGATTTCGTTCATTTTTCACCAAAAGAGAAATATGTCAAAATATTGCGGAATTTAAAATATAAATGAGATATTACTCAGAAGTCAGCAGCGAACTGTCGGTTAATGTTTGCTTTTAGTAAAGCCTCTGAAATGTTGTGCTAACCAAGCATAGGATAAAATCTATCTTGCATTTGACACTTCGTTTGAGATTATTTGTGATCCAACTCGTCTGCTAATTATGGATCCTTATACTAATTCTAAGTCGTGTCATATTTTTATAGATGCCTTCCAATTGTGAATTGAATTATTTAAGTTTTAAAAAGTTAAAAGAGTTCATGCTTTAATATTTAAAACATTTAAGTGTAAAAACAACACTTTATTTTATAACAATAACAACGTTTCGGAAATTAATGAAAACTATTTCCGTCATCAGGTTTTTATGAAAAACAAAAAATCATATTATCAAAAGTAAATCAAAACAAACAAAGACAATAGCCAAGGTGGATAACATTTTACATTTCTCACACATGAAAGTTGACAAAAAACAAGGTGATGTAAACAAAAAGGCTATTTCCTAGTATTAACTAAAGGAATCCATGCATAGGAGGAAAAAAGGTACTCGCCTGGCTTATACAGGTGTCTTTTAACGTTGTCGTTGTTATAAAATAAAGAGTTGTGTTTCTACAAAAGTGTTTTAAATATGGAATTTAATGTTTGAATGTGTGAGAGTGCAGAAAAGATTATAAGAGTAAAACAATCAAACCGTTGGTTGATATATTATGTTGACAGGTGAAGTATAAGTTACTATGAGTATGTGAATTATAAATCATATAATAATATTAAAAATTATTGTCGCCATTCAGCCAATCAGGTACGTTCTTAACTCGGCTATTCTTAGCTCGCCTACATCAATTAGTAGTGGTATTTCAGGTGTAATTGCCCGCTTCCAAGAACCACGTATCTACTTTATCTGGTCGTAGGAGGGGTTTTCTTGACTCGCCTACGCCAATGGCAGCGAGCATTTCAAATGGTTATGCGACCTGACCGGCAAGTTTGAATTATTCCGAAATTTAACGTTGACAGGGCACTTCCCAGATAGAATTTTGCTCGAAACGTTGCTCACTTTGTGCCTTTTTAATATATTTTTTTAAATTTAATACAAGGTTGTCTTAAAGTGCTATGTTATATCCATCCAAGAAAATATTATCTTAATTAATGTTATGAAATAATAAGAATATTAGGTTATATAATCCATTTTGTTATTGTGACTTACGCCTTGACTTGAAGAAGTAAGTAAGTCACGTATTTCATGTAGTTACCAATAAAATGTTCAAGTTCCTCAGAAAAGGAAGTAAAGCTCTCTTAAAAAGTTCCATTAAAATGTTAACTTAATCACTTAATAGTTCCTCAACACTAAAAAGGATCGCGCTCCTTAAAATGTTACAGAAAAATGGAACTCGTTAATTTTAAAAGTTCCTTCCCCAAGTATGCACTTGAGCCTCTTTACTACATTATCACTCCACCCTCATCCTTGAGAATGTACTTAACTGCATCATAATAGGCGAGTCACCAATCTGTAGCCGTATAATTTTAAATTTTGTAGCCTATTGTTAATATTTTGGTACTGGGCACGTTGGGCAGTTCCCCTTGACGGTGATGATTGCCTGGCGCATCGAAGAGAGATGTGTCATATTGGAGGCCGAAATTCTGTCCGGGAAGTGCCATGTCAACGTTAAATTTCGGAACAATTCAAACTTGCCGGTCAGGTCGCATAACCATTTGAAAGGCTCGCTGCCATTGGCGTAGGCGAGTCAAGAAAACCCCTCCTACGACCAATTAAAGTAGATACGTGGTTCTTGGAAGCGGGCAATTACACCTGAAATACCACTACTAATTGATGTAGGCGAGCTAAGAATAGCCGAGTTAAGACTGAGCCGTTAATCACGGTAACGTTTTGTAATTTTTGTTTGTTGATTGTTAATGTTTATACATGTGTTGTACACATGTTCCAATTTAAATTGCGGAAATAAATTTTAAAAAATTATATCAAAATGGCCACGCGTATTTTGAGAACACTGTCAATTGGACAAAGAGAGAAAATTTAAAATTCAATTTTTGGTTTGTTTTGATTCAGGGCGAGTCAACCGTTAAGCAATAATCAATCAATCAATCAATCAATCAATCAATCGATATGTTTAATCGATGTCTGGCCAATAGTAAACCACAACAAAGTAAACCACATTGATCAAGCGTACTATTTAGAACAAAGTAACATATGTTTTTATATTAATGCAATTTTAATAAAACAATAAGAACATTACTATAAGAATGATCAAAATATAGCATTGCGTAAAGTTTAAACAATAATATCGTTTAAAAATTGAAAATGCTATTTGTTCTTTAGTGGTCTTTAATACTCATTGGTAATTGTAGTATTTCTTTTAGAATAAAGAAAACATTTACGTCATGCTTTATATAATAACTTTTACTCCACATGGTCATAAACTAATCATGAATCAATAATAAATGGAGTGAAGTTTTAAATAAAACCGATTAATTTCTCTATTTGTTATGCTTAAGTGCAAAGTATTAAATAAATGCTACTCACCAAGACAATGCACCCCACGGCAATAATCGCCGATATCTTGACCATGGCTGTACCTGAGTTCACTCTCCTCTCTTCAGCTCTCCTATGTTGAATGTACAGGTCAGCGAATGTCACTTGAATTTATCCCTCCAGCCCGCCCGTGGTATATAATATAATAATGCATAGAATTGCGCCAGCAAGAGCAGTTTGTGAAGCGTGAAGATTTGAAATACATTTTCACGCTCGACGTCCGCTCGACCACATAGTCAGAGTGTCATAAGGATGTTAGGGCGTCGGACCGAAGCCGCGAGTGTAGAACGCCTAGTTTTATTGGTATCAAGGTTGACATCGCATTATCTACTTGCTGGATATGATGTTTGTGGAGATTGGTATGGAACTTCCGGCGAAGTTTTTTTTAAAGTGAAGGCTAATAAAAAGTATATATTATGTAATATGATGTTCCGTTGACAGGATGTGACATTGAACCAATAATTATATTTACTGCGTAGTAAGGACACGTCAGTTTGTTAATAAATTAGTTCAATAAAAATAAAAAATTACGTGGGTGGAATTTATTGTATCTCATAAAATACATAAATAATTGTAACAATAAATGACCTGGAATGTAACCTGTAAATGGGATTTTCCAAGAGTAATAATGTCAAACTTCTACATTTGATCCTGAATAATTATACGAATAAATTAAATTGTTTTAGGTCAACCAACTCATTGTTACAAAACTGATATTCAGAGTATGATAATATAGATTCCTATTGTGGGATACTTGTGCCTCTGATAGGATGGCTTCAATATTATCGTTTATTAAGTACTAGATAGCAATACTATCAATGATTACCAAGTGTAAAAAGTTAAATATGCACTCTGGTTAGTGACCTACCGTGGTACGAGGTTACATGTAGACCTTCACATGCAGAGGTTGTAGACCCCTTCTCAAAATGATTTATTCAAATAGATTGCAAAGTACCTTGACAATTAAAATATTAGTATAGATAAGAAACTATATCCTATTAGCCAATATCTGACAAATATTTTCATACTTTCGACCAAGAAAACGTTATCGGTCTATGAACTAAAATCATGAACAAAATTCAGCAAAATCAAAATATTTTCAAAACTAAGAAATTATTAAGTCAATAAATGTATTTTTTTTAAGTTCCATAATAATTATAAATATTTAATACTTGGGTTATGTATAAAACTGTAAACTGTCACTTTGAAACCGCCATAGCAACAAATCTCAATATACTTGGTATAAAGTTGTTCCGATCTAGCCTTGTTAATTCTAGAGTCGCCACTGTGTTGAAATCGTGTGCAGCTATTTAATAACTAATTTAATTTTGAAAAGCGATCTCTGGTTTGCCATAAATCGCTCGTCGACGGTGTATGTGCCAACGAGGTTGGCTCGGTCGGCTCTGAATTAATGTAACCCACAGAAAATCAGTTATGGGATGAGTCAACAGACTACGAATCTAAGTTATTTATTTTATAGATTTTAATCAATATTTTCAAATTATTAATAATTTTTGTAATATTCTTTGAGAAGCAAAGTACTACGTTTCAACGGTTGCTAGGAAGCAAAGCTTCCTCATGTGCATCACATTCCTATCTTGTCCGTCTGTCATGTTTGTGTCACCTCTAACATAAAAAACAAAGTCGACCTCTGATTGACATTGACCTTCAACAAGGATGATACAGAATGTTTTTTCGTGACCAAACCTTAGAAAGTTAGAATATTCGCGTTCTCGGCATCTCCATCATAAGTGAAGGATTAAACAAGCGTAAAACATAACTATTTTTGGTACTTTCCAGCCTGTAGTAGTTTTTAGCAATAGGCTTCTAACTGTAAACTTTGACTTTTGTTAAGCTAAACCTTCCAGAACATTCGTGATGTAAACGTACGAACTTAGCGAATGTAACCGACAATAATTTTATTTCCTAACTCAATGACAGGAAATCATAATGATGCATAGAGATATTATTATGCGCGCGTTATCGAAGAATATAATCACCAAAGCCAGCTGGATGCTAGCAACAATGAACGGCTGTAAAATTGAAAGTATTTTATCAAACTGTAATCAACGCCATTGAAAACACAACATGACAGAAATCAGGCCGGGTACAGTCCCATCAAAATCACAATAAACTCTATGGTCATACCCTCAATGAGTCACAACCAGCAATCACATTATATTGTATCGGTCACTTAAAACTAGCAAAGTCTATCAGTTTAAATGTTCTGTAGTATTAAAACATTTGGCCTCAATAGTAACTACTTGTTATGGTAATTATTATCATCGATTCTATGTATATAGGCTGTCTTCTTGTATCCTCAACTAAAGAGCAAAGAAATTATTTACTCTTATTTTATATTTAACACCATTGGAACGCCGGAAAGTATGCTATTGATGGTGCAAATATATTTATAACTTAATTCTTACATTATAGTTTGTCAAAGGCAATCATAAAAAAGTACTATCCATATTGTGCCTGTGACTTGCTTCTTTAAATGGGCATGTGACCTTTAAATAAACTGTCACCATTCCACACAGATATGTGTAAAACAATGTTCAATTAATATAGAAATGAATTCCGAACGGTTATGTCAAGATCATGTTCAGTCGAGAGAACGAAGCCGTTACACTAGGTCTCGAACCCTCCATCTGCTCTAACAGCGGTATACGTGTGTCTCAGGGAAGAGCGGTCACCCACTCTACCCCTGACCACGCCCAAAGGCTGCTTAAGTTCGGTGTTTGAGTGGGAACCGGCTAAGCGACCGCGGCTAGTAGTACTGTAGGACAGCAATAGTTTTATTTCTTTCGGATCAAGTTTATTTTTAAATTTAAAAGGCGGTGGAACAATTTAGAAAAAAACCACATCGAAACACTTAAATGAGTGGGCAATAGATAAAAAAAATCATTTAACAAAATTTTAAAATAAAAAAAATCATGGGGTTGTAGTAAAGTGAGCAAAACACCCTTCCAATCCGATAAATGACCGACAAGGGGTAATACTAACGCCATGTGTCGTTGTTGCAGGAACCCCAGCATGTCGGAGGACGGGACGTGGACGGCGACGTACTGGCCGGTGCACACGGCGTACGGGAGGGAGTACCTGACCCTGGATGTGAACACTAGTGCTACCGGTAGGGGGCCTCGACTAAAGGAGTGCGCGTTCTGGAAGAAGTACCTACCGCAACTATCACAATCAACTGGTGAGTACTTCACATTGTGCATTTCTATGCATAAATGTTTCAACAGTGTATTCATAAGCTAATTAACGTTGGGCAGTATCATTCCCTGCTGTCGTAAAGTTATGAATTGTTCATAAAACTTGGCGTTATTGGCGTTATTGATAAAAATGGATTAATGTGCACTTTTCAAAAAAGTTTTTTTTAATTCTGATTTTAGAAATGTTGATGAACTTTTTGACATAATCCAAAACATGGAATTCGATTAATACCTAATTTATATTGTTATTTATTTATGTATTTATTTATTTTTTTATTTATTTATTTATTTATTTATTTATTTATTTATTTATTTATTTATTTATTTATTTATTTATTTATTTATTTATTTATTTATTTATTTATTTATTATTATTTATTTATTTATTTATGTATTTATTTATTTATTTATAGATTTAAAAAAAAAATGTCATGATTTTTATTCACCACTACGACGCGACGAAATATTCCATATTTTATCATTGTTTATATATTTTCATATATTATTTATTTTTATATACTATCCCTGTTTATTATATTATCTTATTCTTTCGGACGCTCCAAAACAGAAGCCTACTTATACAGATAAACAGACAAAATATAAAAATCGCAGATAACCGTTCCAGCTGGTTACAGGGTCCAAGATTGTTATTCATATATATTTTATTCTTACCTCTCTTCTGCCATCGTTATAATATATTATATATTATCCTTGAATTCATATTCGACGTCCCTTAATCTTCGCCCACCTCTTACATTTCCTCCTCTCTCCTCTCTTACCTCAAATATGTTATTTACTTATCCGCCGTGCGTTTATAATTATAATTAAACCAACAACTACCCTAAGTTAGTTTGTAAACTGAGTGGCTCAGACTTGGAAGCGTTGTTTGACCAGTAGACCACCTGGGCAGGCAATGTTACGTTGAATTATCCGCCTCTCTATCCTGATCTTGTGATTTACTCAACTCAGACGTTGGTTAGATTGGAATCACAGGTGGTCTTAGAATCAAAGCACCTTCCGATCAGTAACACACCTGTTTGGACTTGGTGCTTCAGGTTCTATAATCACTCAATTAACTCTCTCCTATATTGCCTTTAAAGTGATAATTTTCGCATCGCTTATTTAATTAGTTTGTAAATGTTTGGAAACGTTATGTAACATTACGTGGATTTTTCCTTGAATGAATATTATTCAATAAGATGCAAATTGCGGCCTGGATTTTTGTCAATTTTATGAGAGTCAACAAACTAACAGAAAAGGGCAAGCACAAAATAATTGGAGTAATTGGAGGTCGCTGAGGCTGGCGCAAAAAGATTAATAACATAAGCTTATTAATTATATTTACATCAGGAGAACCTTTTTTTATCTAGTTTACGTAACAAATCATTAATTCATCAATTTTTAATCAAAATTCGTAAATTCTCCGTAATTTGCTTGGTCTTTATCAACTTTGTAGATTTATTGCAAATGCCTAGATTATTTTTAAAATAATTTTCTTACAAAATGCCAACAATTCCCATCGACTTAAAAAATTGTTTATAGTAAGATTAATTTTTGGAATTTTTAGAATTGGACCTCACGTTTTGGGTTTTCCATTTTTTTAACTTTCTGGGTTCTAAATCTAGTGGTGAGCATATCAATAGACGGGTTCACCATTAAAGTTCCTGCGAAAATGATGATGGTTTTAGTAGTTATTTAGCTGCAATTATCTAGATGTCGAGCGCGTGCACTTTTTCCGCACATTATTTGCAAAGTATTATTAGTTTTATCGGACGTAGAGATCAGTTTTGATTTGCCAAGTCAAATAATAGGTCAAGGTTGGTTTCAATATGCTTTTTTAATTCTGACTAAAAATAATTTAAGATCGGGAGTCGCAAATGAAGAGGGTCTTAAAACGAAATGAGTGAAAAAACGTTATTAAAAAGTAGACTAAAAGAAGGGATAAACGTTTATTACCCCATTTGAGTCAATAATGAGAGATAATGTTCGTGCTAAAGGGTTTGAAAGGCAATATTATAAGAGGGGAACTGGGGTAATAATTACGATTTTTTATAAGAAATGAACGCCACGATAATAAAGGAATCGTTAACTTACATAGACGCTGTGACTATTAGAACAGTAGGTTAATAAAATTCAGATTTTTCTTATGAGACGCAGTTAATGTTTTCATTGTTTCCGTTGGAAGGGTGCTGAAAGTAACCGAAATATCGCATACATTGTATTTAAATAATCGTGATTAATAACCATGTAGAGTTTAATAATCTGAAAATGTTTACGTCTTATCCCATGCTTATATTGGTTTGTTTGCAACCAAAACAAAATTAAACAATAATGTACCTAGATAATTATATAATATTTCTACCAAAATGCTTCTATAATAATACCAAATAGTAAAATATAAAACATAATATCATAGGTATAATTTTAATTTCTGACGTAGCTGCTAGAAAGTTGCGGCTGAAACATAACTTGAGGAGAGAGATTAATTTTTTTTTAATACCATTTTCGTATCAGTTTATAAAGTACGAATACAACACAAGCACATGCATTAATGGGCACCTAAATTCACAAGATAAAAATTTGTAAAACATTTAAAATCAATAGCCCCGGCCCCCCTCCCCCTCATAAGATTTACAGTGTAATAAAAAACAATGCACAGCATTTAAAGGGCACCTAAAATTTACAAAATGAAAAAAATGTAAAAAAATTTTAAAAAACAATAACCCGGGGACCCTCCACCAAAACTCATAATTTTATTTATCACTGTGTAATAACAACAATGCACCCTGCATTAAAGGGCACAAATCAAAGATGAAAATATGTAAAACATTTAAATTCATAAACCCGGAACTCCACCATCCCCAAAACTCAAATTTTTATTTTCAGTGTAATAAAAAACAATGCACTGCTTTAAAGGGGGGTGTTTGATGTTAATTCTAAATATTAATAATTGTCTGAAAATATTTAAAAATTATATTATTTTATATTATCTTTTAAACTTAAAGTGGCTGTACCCCCAAAAATTATTTTTTTCCCACATAATCTGTAGCGTAAAACCACAACAAAATGACAGTTCAATATAATATCCAGTGACTGTGGTTTAACATGAATAAAAAAAAATTTATCCAGAAATTTGGGAAAATTGGCGTTTTGGGAATTTTCTTAGATCGGCTTTATCCTGCTTATTTAATGTTTCGTATAGATACTAGAGCACAGTGTCAGTACATATCTAAAATGGCCCTTATAACGTCTTATGCTGAATCTGTTCATAAATATACACTCAAACTCGCAAAAATATGCATTCCAAAATCACAAACCACCTTGGCATATCATCATATTTTGACCGAACCACTTTCCTTAATTACATAACAAAATATAGGGGATTTACAGAAAAGGCTGTAGAGTAAAACAATAATGTCAAATATGTATTTGGCCAAAATCGTCCAAGGTCACGGGGCATAAAGTTCGTCCCCGTGTTATTTCTTATGGCAGATTTTTGCCGATGGGACTTAGATCGAAAAATACCAAGTTTGGCAAAAAAAATCGGGTCATGGTGGACCCAATAATTTCTCTGTTAGTTTTTTAATTCATAACTAGTTAGCCTGAATTAAATATATATTTTATAGTTTAGCGGGCGAATACCCCTTTAACTAAACGACGTAAATTTAGACAAGAAAAAAATGCAATAACTTGTACTCGGTTTTGTTAAAAATTTCGTTGACCATTAATTCAAATTCGTACCCGGCACCTCCACCAAATTCAAAATTTGTGTTTCTCACTTTGTAATAACACCAACAAAATTACAACAATATGTGGAGTCTGTTAATTTTTAATTATAGAGAATCATAATTGTTTAAAATACATCTATCAACGCAATTGTTTGTTGGTTACGTAATTGCAAGTTGCAAGTAATCTCTTTTGAAACTTATCTAACTGACGTAAATGAATACAAAGAAAACACGAAACAAATCTTTTCCTCTGTTTAATGCTAAATTACAAAATTACAAGGCAAAGTAATAAATAAATCCAGTTTGTACCCGGCACCTCCACCAAAATTCACAATTGTGAATTCTCCATTTTTAATAAAATAAGGTCTGCAATATAACAACGTAAACTGATGCAGTTCACCAGTATTTAACCTATTTAACCGGTTAAAGTTTTGTTTTGCGAATGATTCACTTCGTTTCGCCGTGACTGTACTTCTTAAAACTTGTATGTATACTTTGCTCTATATTACCTTCTTAAACTGAACAGTTGGTCAAACGATTTGGATATGAGTGGGGTTTTCAATATCAATACAAACCCCGGACTTTTCTCCCATGGCAAACAATGTAAGTTTTTCAATAAAGGAGGTTGCGTGGGCGAAGACGTCATCAGACGAGTGACCGATCTTTACCGAGTAGACGACCGAACTTTGCCGAAGGGGATCGGGGATCAAAATACTTTAACCAACTCCTTGTCGTGATTCAACTGGCAATCTACTTGCACGTTGCAACTATTTGAACTGAAATACACTATTTGTAACGTGTAATATTTATAAGTGAGAGAAACCAATTTGATATTTTTCTAAAGCTTGACCCTAGCATCCGGTTAGCATCTGATCGATATATGCAATTTTGTGAGGTCGTGATGCATTACAAGTTCACTCTTTTAAAGTCAAATATACAAGAAGTAATGGCGAATTAGTCAGAAAGAAATCCCAAATTTAGCATAATTAATAATTGATGGTAAAAAAATAAAAAATAATTCAAATCAATTAAATATTTATTGTGGCATTTTTTGTGTTACTTAAGAATAATTTAAAATCATGATCATAACGTCTGTGCCGAGTTGCATATTATCAATCTGTTAATTTACGGTTTCGTGAAGTGATCATGAAAAAGTCAATGTTTTTGCAGTCGCTTACCCGGCACCTTCACAATTTCTGTCAATTTCATTATTTAATTTTTTTGAATAAAAAATTTGGAATGTTTGCCTTTTATCTTCGGTCAAAACTTCAATTTTATATCTGTTTATTTGTATTCAACAGCGGTGATACATCATTCATGAGAGTCTATAACATTAGCATTAAATAAATCATTGGTGAAAGCTACAAAGCTCACTAATTCGTTGCAATAAACATCAAAGTGAAATGCATTAAATCATAATCAATACGCAATTATCGGTTTTTAAATATCGTTACTCTCCCGAATATAAAATGTATTTTCAAATAGACCTGACCTACTCTAAAATTGTTTCATCATTGTAATACATTACTATCGTTGACCGCTGACCGTCATTTTTAATAATTACTTGACAAAAACTAATATATTACAAATTAAACTATTTCATTGCATTGTACTAGAAAATACATATTTTTTTTATCATAATAAATATAAGCAATAAACAAATATCTTAACTTATCTTATCAAAAATATGTCCATGTTATACAGACATTTACCTATACTATTTTTTTTATGGAATTCTTATTTATTCACGTCATAATTATCAAATTACTCTTCCCTACAATGGCTGTTTAATAAATTCCTTCTGTTGTATATATTAAACATTATTTAAAATGTAATTTCCCATAAATAATGATTGTAATTACGTAAGACTTACGTTGATATCTATCTACGCTTTATTATGCAAGAATCCGCCCAATGCAATTAGTTTTGATCAAGAATATTTCCTTCTCGCAATTTCATCGTAACTCATACTCTACGACCGCTACTTGTGCTGATTATTCCTCGTATTAACGCGTAACAGTCTAAATTATCCCCTTTCAACCGTACTAATTTCGTCTAACTTTTCATATGCAAAACCTCGTAAATTACCCGTAGAAATTTTAATTACAATAATAATAGAAGTCAGTTTATAAATTGGCTAGTAAGATGATTAGCCTTAATACCTTCTGCACAAATACCTAAATCAATATCTCGAAAGGGAACAAAATCGTTTTTAAGTGTAATTATATTCAACATGCGCTATGTAAGGTAATAAAAGAAAAGTTTCCGCGGGTTCATGTTTCTTCGTAATTAGGGTTTATTTCGCTTCGGGCGTATACATGTCAAGGTCACATTTGCTTTATGCTTGCTGATTATTAGCTCTGAAAGGATCCGACGTGAAATATTGCACTGCATGCCGGGAAATTATTTCTAGTGATTTACTCGAAATGGGGATTTTCGTTTTACCCCCCCCCCCCCTTCCCCTCCTAGAGGGAATAAGATCTTGAACCAATACAAAAGCAATTTGATTCTGAATTCGTGGAGGATTTCTTTTAAAACGTTTCTTTAAAGACTAGGGTTGACGTTTTATCGTGGAAGTTTGGTGGGTAATAGCTTTTACTGAAACAAATGTCATTACTTTAGAGCTATTTCCTTTTAATATAGAAATAAAATATAAGAACATCTTCTAAAAAGAAAGTCTTTTTTATGCTTTTGAGAAACGATAAAATAAAAATCTTAAATCTAAGGTAATTGAATTTAAAACGAGATTGAAAATTACGTTTAATCAAATCAATGTTTCTCAAAGGTTCTTTAAACCCCAGTGTAATTTTAATAGAACAGTTACTAACCAGCCTTCAACGCTTCATCGCTAGAGCATGAAGCAATATATTGGCATTATCTCAATGACCATAATGTAAAAGAACAATTAGGTACAGAGATTAAGATTGTAATGCATTTTACGTTTCGTAAGGGTAGAAGTATCCTAAGCGATTGCTTACATAGAACATTGATTTGTTTGATTTCAATCCTGATTTATCACCACTCATCGTATGTTATAGTTATTATTTGAATCATAAGAGACAATCAGATTAATTTCTAACTAGTTCAATTAAATTATTAATGTATTTCACTATAACCTCCGCAACTCTTGTAATTCGTTATGGCTAAGAATATCATACATTTATTTTAAATCATAGGGTTACTATAATTTGATGTTAGAGCTTAGTTCTACTGATGAGAACGAGGACAGATGTAAATGAAGGGTTGAGAAATCTTCTTGGGCTAATCATTCCTTGAACACTTCAGTATTATTACCTCATCCGTTCACATTCTCAAATCTTCACCTACATTTGTTAGAGTAACAAAATCCAAAGTAAATATATATGTATTATAGTTGTTCTAAATAATCTTTCCGTCCGATTCGTGAGAGAGTTTCTCCCGGGTGGTACATTAATCAGATTATCTTCTTCTTGCATTTTCATTCACACTGCAGTAATATGTTAACTAGGAAGCTTCGCAAACGCTTTTTCAGGCGCGTTGTTGAATGAGCGTAATTGGGGCATTGAGCTGACATGTGTTATGCAGATTTTCTGTTGTTCTCTGAAAAATCAAAACAATCGTATAAAGCATGTGGGTGTTATAAGTCGAAGATTTTTTTAAACCGAAAAAAGCGTAAAATTGCGATTTTCATGAGAAATAATTTTTTGATTGCGCTCAAATTTCACACGAATAAATTAATTCATAAAATTAAGGTTCAGTAAAGAAATCATTACAACCGAATAAAGCATGTAAGTGTAATACGTCAAACACCTGTTTTTAAAATTTTAAAAAAAATCGTAAAAATGCGATTTTTATGATAAATAATTTCTCGATTGCGCTCAAATTTCACACAAATATACAAATTCATAAAATTAAGGTTCTGTGAAAAAATCATTTCAATCGGATAAAGTATGTAGGTGTTGTAAGTCAAAGAAATGTTTTAAAAATCGAAAGAAATCGTAAAATTGCGATTTTCATGAGAAATAAATTTTGATTGAGCTCAAAAACGTGGCAGTTCTAAGTTCAGAGATTTCGAAGGCCTCTAGAAAATTTCATCGTACTTGAAGTATCGGTTTAGCCGGAATCGTGTTAACAAACACAAAAAAAAACAAACAGAAAAAAAACACATTCTGGATTTTTTTCTCCAGTGTAGTAGAATAGAATCTTCGCTACGCTCATTTAATTACAAGATAACAATTTGTTCATGTAAATTTAATTAAATACTAGGAAAACGCTTAAGTCCGCCGCGTTGTTGGATGAGCGTAATTGGTGCATTGAGCTACCATGTGTTATATGGATTTTCTGTTGTTCTGTGAAAAAATCATTACTAAGTTGAAGATTAAAAAAAATAAACTTTAATCTTTAATTTTTTAATTAATCGTAATTTTAAAAAAGAAAAAAAGTCGTAAATTTTCGATTTTAATAAGAAATAGTTATTCGATTGTGCTCAAATTTCACAAGAATATATAAATTCATAAAATTAAGGTTCTGTGAAAAAATCATTACAATCGGATAAAGCATGTAGGTGTTAAAAGTCAAAGAATTGTTTTAAAAAAGAAAAAAACACGTAAAATTTCGATTTTTATAAGAAATAATTTTTCGATTGCGCTCAAATTTTACAAGAATATCTTAATTCATAAAATTATGGTTCTGTGAAAAAATATTAAAATCGGATAAAGCATGTATTGTATGTGTTATAAGTCGAAGAAATTTTAAAAAATCGAAAAAAAATCGTAAAATTGCGATTTTCATGAGAAATAATTTTCCGATTGTGCTCAAAAACGTGGCAGTTCTAAGTTCAGAGATTTCAAAGACCTCCATAAAATTTCATCGCAATCGGAGTATTGGTTTAGCCGTAATCGTGTTAACAAACAACAGTCAAAAATACATAAAGAAAGAAAAAAAAACATTCCGGATTTTTTTCTCCAGTTAGTGAAATGGAATCTGTCGCTCCGCTCGCTACCGCTCATCCAACAACTCAAGCACATGCATTAATGGGCACCTAAATTCACAAGATGAAAATATGTAATACTCTTTAAAATTCATAACCCGGCACCTCCACCAAAACTCATAATTTTTATTTATCACTGTGTAATAACAACAAATTGTTGATGTAAATTGAAATTAAATCATTTGATGTAAGGTGTTCCACTTTCCTTTTCCCCGCCTGTACTGACGTCATGAAGCGTCTCACATCCACCTCATTTCACTAAAGGAGATTTTCCCGAAAACAAAGCGCTAACTTTATTGAAAGGTTTCGGGTTTTTACGATAGTTGTGAATTGAGTACGACAAACTTCCGAACTTTCCCCACGAAACAAATTGTGCCATTTTTAAATTTAAACCCCAAACCCAGAATGAAATAACTTTTTCTTCCGTTATTTCACGAGATGGGAAACCTCTTGAACGAACCGAAGCGCATTGAAATTCACAATTATTATTGCACAAGAACCGTCCACTATATGTAGGTTACAGTCCTTCGTTTAATCCAAGAGCAACCACTCGTGATTTTAAATTCAATAATTAAACCCACAATTGTCAACGCGTTGGTTTAAGCAAATAATAAATATAAATGAGATAATTAGAATTACATATTAAATTAAATAAAGTTCATTTTAAGAGAAGAAGCTCCCTATTGTTGGATTCATTTAATTTTGATCTTCCAACGTTAATTATAGATTAATAAGTTAGTGTTATAATATATAATACATTTTATATTAATTAATAATATTAAGACTTTAGACAAAATTTAAAAAAGTGGCTAAGGTTTTGAAAACACATTAGTTACGGCTATGCTCTTTTAAAGTACTAAATATAAAAGACGCTACCCTATAAAGCTAAGTTTAAGACATTAATATTATAGTATATATTTAATTATATATATTATTATAATATATATTATAGTATAGCTTCACACCTTATTTTGCGCGCTTTATTTATCCTCTGATCTCTTAGCTATTATTTAAAGACCTTATAAGTGTTGCAATACGTAGGTGTCAGGGTTGTCCAAATGGATAAACGGCCAAATCTAGAACGTAGGGAGTAGCTAGACCTCATACCCTTTCCTTGGGTTAAGGATTGTTGACAAGGATCGAATAGTTTTTTTTTTTTTTTCTTCATTTTTACACATGTTTTGTGATTTATTGTTTTGATTTGTAACACAAAGAAGTATATACTTCTATGTGTTCCATATACGTACCTTCAGTTTGACCACATTTTGTTTGGAGCGAGGGGGGTGGGGGGGGGGGTAAATATAAAAATAAACATTTCAATGAGATGAATGGTACCTATTTAAGAGAAGATTGAAAATTTTCATCCGCAAAATTTGCTAAAAAGGTACAAATTTTGGTCAGTCCCGAAAATGTAATATCATTGTAGTATTGCTGTTTTTAGATCAATAAAATCTATATAATACAAAAAAAGTCAGGAAAAAATCTTATTTTAAAAATGCACTTATAATTTAAATTTGAACTAAAATTGTAGCTTTTGTTTGAAATCTACAATTTGTCCCAATTTTCTTAAAAATCATGCATAAAAATATTAAAAAATATCAAAATACTCAGAAAAAAATAGAAAAATGAATTGTTTGCTAAATTTAACTAATTAAGACCAATTTAATTCGCGACTAAGAGATTTAAAAGAATGTTACTCTCAGTTTTTGAGTTTGAGAAAACTTGAGAAGAACACAATGGCGATCTGAAAGAGCTGTTTCTGTTGATGTGTAAATGAGGACAACGTAACTGAAGCAACTCTCGGTCAGTCATGTATTTGTGTTGTAGAAAGTCACACGTCAAAATGTGAAACGTTGACAAGAAAATATCGCAAGAACTTGAAACCTTGGGGAGCTCAAAACATGTTACGTTTATTTTCGTAGGGCACTTTCTTCAACGCCATTGTTAAAAGATCCGCAGATTCGCAGATTTTCTGAAAAGAGTTTCTCAGCATTATCACATAAGGTCACTTCGTCTGAACGTTACCAAAAGAAAAATAGCATCAGAGTATAGAATATGAGTGTTCCACGAATTTTTGACAGCAGACAAGCAACAGAGACTTAAATTTTGAAAAGATTGTGATGAGGTAAATTTTTCGAGATGTGTTGAAAGCAAACTGCTGCGCTTTTCAAATAAGATGTATTGAAATACAGATAATATTTTGTCAATGAATTCATACAATTTTCATTCCCGCTATCCTGAGTAAAGTGTTATTTTTCAGTGTGCTACTATCGTTCACACTCAAAAATATTCTCACTTATCGGTATTAAATAAATAAATAAATAAATAAATTCGTATTAAGAGTCTACCCACTCAGTTATAAAACTGATTTTTAGTGGGGGACAGTAAACCAAAGCGACCAAGCCAACCCTGAAGGCCCCGACGCGATCGACGAGTGAGCGATAACCAACCAAAGATCGATACTTTTTAATGGGAAAATATAGCAATCAGTGGTATGGACAGTGCGAACACCCGCGGATCAACGCCAGAATCTACAAGGCCGATTCAGAACAACTTTAAATTTATTATGTGCCTCGTTACTAGGACGGCTCCACCATTTACAAATTCCTAAGACAAGAACTGATAGACTTAAGTCCAAATCAGAAGTTAAAAAACTCCCGACTTGTGCGGGAATCGAACCCTGTACCTTTTGTACTGGAAGCAGAGACGCTAACCACAAGACGAACGAGCCACACCACCGGTTGAAAACTTTGTTTCCGTAGAATGATCTGTTTGCGAACCTTATAACACTGATATCAAGTCTAGGATATTTCGGTAGAAAACCTCTTACGCGAGAATTGATTTTAGTTGGAGCATGATTCAATTTATTATGTGCCTCGCAGCTGGCTTTGAACTTTCAACACCATTTCTCCGCTCTGTAGGAGCCCCACGTCTAAAGGTATTTAAAGTATAAAGTTTAAGATTTGTTGCAAAGTTAATTATCAGAGTGCAGAGAATAATTATATTGACCTTGAAAAACATCATATTATTTTTAGGCAAAGAAAAGCGGCTATTCTTGACAAAATAAATGATAAATCGATCTGCGATAGCCGAAAACAAGTATTAAGAATCACTTTTAAAAATTGTATTTTATTTCCTTACCTTTATCTTTACATCTTGTAACCTAATTGTGTTTATAATTTTAATATTTTTTAACATAGGTCACTAATAACTCACTTATGCAAATTTCGTATATAACTTTTAACTGATACACTTAATTTACTTACTAATTATTTATTTTGCGACATCCTGGATCAATTTCAACAAACTTCGATTTTGCCTAAAGTAGTTTTTTTTTTTGGTTTCGACTTATTAAAAAGGCAATTTTGGTTATAGAGTGCGAAAATAAAGCCTTTTAAATACAATATATTTCAACATAATTTCAATTTAATAGCACAACTTAATACTCCTATACCTAATGCGATATAAAACATTGCATTTTGCCTTGACCCCTGGTTTTACATGGGTGTGAGGAACAAATATACTCAAATGAAATAGTATCACACAAAACACAATACTTATACAAAATTAAACCTCTTTTAATATTAATACATCTACAAAAAAACAAAATGAACTGCCACAATACACAATAAGTCCACTATATTTGTGAAAAACAAGTTTTTACTCATTGCTGAGTAATATACTTTTTATAATAACATTTATTTAGGAATGTGACTTTCTCCAAACGTTTTATGATTTACAAACATTGTTTTATAATGTGTGATTTTTTCATATACTATTGTTAATACTTATTTTATTGGCCATTCAGTCCCAACTTTTATAACACCCTATACTTAGTCATTCAGCCGCCACAGCAAATATATATAACAATTTGTAAACAATCGATTTCTAATTAATAAACATTATAATTGTTTACAAACTTCTCGTTGTGAGTGTATAACGATAGAAAATGCTGAAATTTGCAAATCCTTCTCCCTTGGGAATCACAACATACAAGGTAGTAACAAGCCAGCGCGTATGTGTACATATCATTTGAGTGTCTGCCTGCACAGTATACACAGAATACACAGTAATATACAGCCACCATGGGAGTTGTATATTATCATAACAGCCTGCAGCCTGCGGCAAGCGCTGTGTCTGAATTAAACGGCAATAAAAACACAGTAATGAGCTTATTTCTAATTACCTGCTAGATCATTACCTTGGATGATGGGTTAGAACGAGCTTGGGAGAATATTACTTGTATCTGGTATTTCTAAAATAAGTTACAGGGAAGTTATTGCTTGGTAGTATAGAAGGATTTGGGAAGGATTATCTCAACGGATTTTAAGTAATGATTTATTATTTTAACCAGTAGACCTAAGCATTTTTCAGCCAATCCGGAGGAACAAAATATCGTATATTCAAAGGGTTTAAGGCTGTTTTGACGCTTTTAGCGTACATGATTAAATGTTTCCAAACATTTAACTCACATATATATATTATATAAATCGATATTGTGTGGCATGGTCGAAATTTATTTGTACGTTTCCAAAGGTAGCAGGTGCAAAATTCTAAACGCCTAAAAAAAGGTTATGAAAAGTAATTTACGTGCAATTATAGCTTCAATGTTTTGAATTGTTTCTGTAAATAAGATTTTGTCTCACTCTCCGTAAAAACAAGTAAAAAAGTTGTGTTTACAGTGGTCAGTATTTAAAACGAAGTTACTCAGTGGCTTTGAGCCTATCCAGATCCACTGACTACCCAAAATTTTGCATTAAATGATAAATAAGCGGGAATACATTATATTCTTTATGATCTACAATTTTGATGATATATTTTAGATTTAATATTCGCAGTCAAGTTAATTAAACCAACATTTTTGTGTACTTGCGGCTTCAGTGGTGGAAAACTGGTTAAATGATAAAAATAAATATAAGCACACCACTGATAGCAATATGGCCATGTCCTGAAGTTTATTTTTAAATGTATGCCACTATATTTCATTTTTATGGGATTAACAAAAGGTCAAATATAAACAGAGAACTGTTTGAAAGATGTGGGGTATGTGTGTTAGGGCGGAAGGGAGTTTAGGGCGATATAACCAAAAGTTTAGTCAATGTGTGTGTGATATGAGTATAAATACATTCATAAAGTTTTTAAGCATTGTATTTATACAGTCTAGACTTAATTACCTATGGTTTATCGGCAGTTGCTTAGCCGATTCCCACTCGAACGTGTTTTCCTGTTCTGGAAGTTGTTTTTCGTTTTAGTTTACGTATTAAACTGTTCAAAACTATCAACAACATTAACACATGTTTCATAATTGTTATGTGAACTAAGGAAATCTTAATATCACGCTCCAAGCGCTCGAATTCCGTAGAATGTGTGACGAATACTTTGAATGGATAAATTTAGATTCAGCGATTGAATTTTATCCATATTTACAGCCCAATGTACGTACAACAGATTCAGTGACAACTACCAGCCTCTTTACATCACACCCTATGTGACAAAGTGTCACACATTTCATACATTAAGCAAATGAAAATTAATAACATTACTCTGTTGACACTTTGAGATTATAATCCAATTAAGGCGACAATTTATCACTTTAAATGTGTTAACTCCAGCTGAAAATGTGTTTAAGTTCGCAGGGTTTGTTCTGTTCCCCGTCTTTATCTCGGCTGTAAAACAATTATACTATTGGAAAAGTAATAAATGACACAGCAAGATCATTTGTTTGTTTTAAAGCTTTGGTTTGCCAAGAGTTCTGCGTTGAATCCTGAACATCTCAAACAATGGGCTTTACCCTTTATAGGAAAGTGGGATACATATTCCCACCACTTTTCAAAAGCTACTTAATTATATCTGACAGTTTTATATACTTTTAACAAGGGTAAAATGCAATTTTGTTTTGTTCGGAATTGGTTGAATTAACCCCACTAAATTCTAATGATCAGAAGGATTTTTGTAATGGTTTAAAAATCAAATTGTGTATAAAAACACAAAAATATACAAATTTCCGCAATGTTCCGGATAATTTGTTTGCCTGTAGTAGACTCAATTTAAACATGTATAAAAAAGGAAAATCATGAAAAATTTAAAAAAGAATATTTAAAAAAAATATTCCCCTCACCAATTTTATATTAGGAGTATGCATGGACGAAAATTCCAAAATATGCATATTTTTTCTAAAAGATCAAGGATTTTTTTTTTAAATGTTTCAATTCATTAAAAAATCACAAATTTCAATTGTTAAGGTAGAAAGCAAAATTTTGGGTCCCGGAGTTTTGTACTATAAAGGGTTGAGCTTTGTGCTAAATTATTTTGCTGTCAAAGGTTTGGGGTATGATGCAAACACGTGAACTACCTCTATCACATGAGCTACCTCTATCACTGTCAGGCAACGTGTTGCTTCGTAGACTGTTTGCATAGCAACGCAACGCAATCCCTGCTTTGTAAACATCTAATATTGAAGCTAATAAATGGAAATTCTTCTCTCGGATTTAATTAAAAGTCAATATACTCAGTAATGCTATCTCTCTCTCCCTCAACGCACTCCCTGCTTGATCAAGGTGTACCCCGCGATATCGCAAAGAAATAGAGACAGATTACACTCAGCTTGTTTTCTAATAACAAATATTTACCCAAGTTAAGGGGGGAAATAACCAAGTTTTGTTAGTTAAAACCGATCTTTATTTCAATATTCAACAACGTTTTTACATTTGAAGCTTAAATTTTTAAACGATTTTCAACCGAAAGATCAAGGAATTACTTTTATTGTGCAATTCCGTGGAATATTATATCTTATCTAGAAGGCAAGCCTCGCCTGACCGATAGTGTCATTAAAAACATTCCGTGCCATCCTTGTTGAAGGACATAGTTAGCTAAATTGTTATCAGGATTTGAACATAAGAATGAAGATTCGCGTTCGATGGTTTCTTTCGCGAAAGTTTGATTACTCCCTGATTTGCTGTTCCTGATTTTTGGCAAACCTCATATTCGGATGAGTGGGATCGTCTAATGAATCAGTTTATTTTTCTTTTAATTTTTCTTTTTTTATGATTTTTTTTCTTTCTTTTTTTTCTTTCCTTTTCTGTTTTCCTTTCTTATTTCCCCCTCCCCTTTTTTGTATTTGATAAATTATTTAATTGCATTTAATATCATTTTTGAATTTGTTACCAAAATTTGTTGTTGTTTTAATGCTTTGTTGTTGTAATTAAGCGAGCGAAGCGAGCGTTTCCATTTTACTCTGCCGGAAAAAATAGTCACTATTTATATATATATTTTTGTATTTCTCGACATAACGTTCGAACGGAGGTTCGGATCGAGCTGAAATTTGGACCATCTGCAAGCTTCGATCTCGATTGAATGCCATTAGTTTTGTGGCAAAATCGTTCAAAAAGTTAAAAAGTTACATTAAAGTTAATCGAAAGTTTTTTTAAAACTAAACGGCGAACAAAATCTGAGGTGGCCAAATCATTTAGATGTTCCGTCGGTCACGAATAGTTCATTTTATTTTGATCCGATAGTAGTGTAGATGGAAATTACATTTTAACAAAGTACGTTACCATGGCAACGAAAAGTCGCCGAGGTTGTACTGGCCACTATGCACTGCCACCTAGAAGTAATCAAAACACTGTCGAGGAAGCAGTGTATTATTTGTTACCAAAGGAGTTAAATAGTTTTCCCAAAGAAATGTGTCAAGGTCTCTAGATGCGGGTGGATTTTATCCACAAAGTAAAGAGTTACCCACGGGTTTACCCAAAATACTTTGGCAATAATAAATAATATTGGAAACATGGCCCCGTGGACAGCGAACGTCGCAAATTTTAAAATTTAAAAAAATGTGCAATGTGGGTCTAGCTATAGCACGTGCTCGCTTATCAACGCGTCCAACTGAGCGTTTCCTAGTATTATTACTATCAAATATTTACTTAACTGTAGTTTATTGTTGTGTCTGCATCTATGGAACTAGATTTATTTAGTTGTCCTCCTTTGTAAATCAGTTTTATAACTAACTGAATAGGATAGACGTTAAATAAACAAATAAAATAAAACGCATGTCACTCAGTGGTCATGTTCAGATTGTTATCGTCTGACTTGACGCACGCGCAGAAACACGGACGGACATAAAGTGATGCATAAAGGGAAGTTCAGCTCCCAGGTGTAATGTCTACAAAATGTAGAATATGATAATTATAAAGTTGCTTTAGTAGTAATCACAAACAACGTCCTTCAGTGTTGGCTCTACAACTAGAATTAAATAAAATTACTTCGAGGGTCTAGCGTACTAATAAGTTAATATGTAAAATTCACGTATATATGTAACCATCGTTAATTAATTAAATTGATGTTTTTCGGTTCACCACGTATAAGATTCTTAATTAAATTGACGTTTCGACTGGATTTCACCAATCTTTGTCAAAGATAAACGTGAAACGTCAGATTAAATAAAGAATCTCATACGTGGTAAACCGAAAAACATAAATTTAATTATTTAACGATGATAACACTTACAAAATAGCCACGAAAACCTAAGAAATTCCATATGTATATATATATTTATTTTAACAACAATGATCTAAAAGAATAAACTATTTATTGTGAACATTGTGGAGATGGTACAAAATGATAACGGTTTGCCTAATGATGGTGGAGTAAATTATGTTAATGAACGTAATTAGTTTACGCACCCTCACACCTGAGAGAGGAATATCCCACGTATGTCAAACATCTCCCAGTGTGTGCAGCCCACACATTCCTTTGCTCGAAGCGAGGTGACAAGTTACTAACTAGGTGACGTAGGTGACAAGTCCTCAGTGGCCTCTTATCATTACTTGTAACCAGGGCTAGATATTGAGCTTGAGACTAAGAAAGATATATTTTTATACCGGATTTACCACGAAGTAAATACCGAAGAGGATATTTAATTAATTATTTTATTTATTCATTTATGTATTTGTTTATTTATTTAACGTCTATTCTATTTAGTTATAAAAACTGATTTGCAAAAGAAAAAACAAAAACAAATACATTATAAACAATTTTTGTGCTGTAAATAACAATTAAACGATAATTTCCATCATACACTTAGGATACTTTACACAAGCTCTTTTCAAGCTGCTGATTATCTAACAAGTAATTTTGCTATAATTGCAATAACACGTGTAAAATAATTTATAATGTAATAATACTTATACACATCAAAACTCTATTTGTCGTCGTTCTCCCCTGCCAAAAAGTTAATCAATTTTTTTACAAAAATGACTTCATTTTAATTGTTACATTTTTAATATCAATTAACATTTAAATAATACAGATTGTTAGTTAAATCTTAAAATAACTCCATTTTGGCTCCAACAGACGTATTCATTTTATATTGTACACATCGTTTTGTTAAAGTTTAACTTAAAAAAACATTGAATGCATACAAAAATAAAGAGGCTCGAGTATTTTACAATGTTGGCAAGAGCCCTGGTAAGATCCATGCCAACACAAAACAATCTCAATCCAAATGGAAACATTATCGGGAACCACGTGTTTTTGTTACAGTTGGCAACGGAAGTGGCCGTAAGCCATCCGCGCGTAGTCGCAAAGACCGTGCAGTGTGGCAAACGTAGTCGAAATGATTGGATCACAAGCGAAAACAATTATCGGGTTTCCCCCTTATTGGCGAACCTTTATTCCTAATGGTGCCATATCCCTTGGCCAAGTCTTTCCCATTCCGTTTAATGCGTTCAACAAGTGCTGCCTAGTCGTTCGAGACGCCGGTCTAGCTTCGTATACACACTAGCTACAACTAGACCTTACTTTTACTAGGTCTAAATAACATTTTTACACTGAAACATAACGACATCGTAAGACTCAAAACACATTAAATAGGACAAGGTTATTATAGAATTATAAACACTTACTATTGTTAAAAGATTTCTTAAAAAAAAGACGTATCAAAGCAATCAAACACAATTTCACTAGATTGAAGTTTTGTGTAAAAGTAAACATTTGGTTTTTGGCCAATTCCTTTAGCCACAAAGCATCCTAAGTATATAAAACATTGCATAGTTCTCAAGAGAGCATACATGAACAGCCATTCTGTTTAAAATTTACAATATTTGTTGAGAATCAATCGGAAACAATTTACGACAACTTTGAATTTTGAACTTTTACAATTTCCAATATCATAAGATCAATATTTATATTATTTAGCTTGACTGTAGAGCTCTTTATTTTTTCACTGACAAATGTGCCAAATTTCTATCTTCTGTGCTGTCAAAAAAACCTAGCGAATATCTGAATTTGCATAAAACTTATGCCCTATGTAATTTTTAATTATATTCTTTAATTCAATACACCACACCAATACAATACACAGCTTATAAGCTTGTATAGCTGTATTCAGGTGCGGCCAGCGTTGGGTCAAGCACATTAGCTTTTTATTGGCAATAATTACACATTTTACACTTGTAAAACCGTCTGCCAATGTTTTCTTAACGTAATTGATTGATTGGATATTGCTTAACGTCTCATATTCATGCAACTTGGCTAATCGAGACCTTAACTTAATAAACGACGAAATAAACGACTACATACTGCAAATATAAGTAATTACTATTAAATATGGCATGATAAAAATTTAAGGTGGCAGCTCACTTGCTCTTTTCCCCAAAATTGTCATTTCGTTCAACTATTGTCGCTTGTCGCTGTCGATCTACTAATGTCACAATTAGCAAATTAACACAGATCAATGTATTATTTAAGTGGTAAAATATACTCAATGTGTACAGTTTTGACCGCCCAAATAAACTAGACACGATACTAAAATTCACAAGGTTGTTTCGGAAAATACGCCTCCATCACCATATTCATCAAACGGATCCAATTACACAATTGTGTATTATTGAATCCTGAAATTAACGATACACGGTAGTTTAATTAAATCTTGAAATCTCGGCTTTTAGTATTTTGTCATGGTCTCGCATTTCAATTACACCGATTCAATTGAACCAGTCAGTCCGAGACTATTGGATTCTATACTGAGCTAATTGACGGCTCATGCGGAAATGCTTTGTTACTTCATTAAAATCACACGAACGCCATTGAATTAACAGCGTATTGTTCAATGGATGAGTATTATTGCGTGGTGTTATGGCTGCAGGTACAAGATTGTCGAATAACACCTTGGCTTTGTTGTATAGCTTTGTATGAGTGGCTTTATTATTAATTAGCTTTGCCTTCATTTGGATTAATATGTTTTGTGTTGTGTTTATCAAAGTATTCATTGTTTTGTTTTTCGAGATAACATTCAATAGCGAAAATCTTAAAAACCAGTGGAGTTTGATTTACACGGTCGTTTATGTACAAATAAGAAAAGGAAAGGTTGCCACTTATAACATTTTTTAAGAACTACCACCCTAATGTTTTTAACATAACAAAAATAAAATTCAAAATATAATCAAAACGGGAAAAAGTGTCAGAAATAAAAGCTAGTTTACCTCTATATAATGATTCAAGATTTAATATGTTTATTGCCATAGATAAATGTATATGTTTATAAATTTAATGATGCAAACACATTAAAAATAGCTACTAAATAACAAATTTACATACTAATACAGTTTAAACTATACAATTACACAAAAAATAGATGTTCATCAAGTAATAATTATAATAATTTCTCATTTAGCCTCTTGCTCATCCAATAATCTTGAATGCGAATGCGTACGGTAGAGGTATCAAACGACCACCCTACCAAATTGCAATCACGACGAGTAAGAAATAATAATGTCGTTCATAATAATCACCATTACATCACAAAACTTTGCAGCTGGTTTAAGAATAATCACCGTAGTAAAATTATTTATATCTCTATGACAACTTACTAACATTGAGGTTGACACTTCCAGCTGGGGTAGACAATTAATATAATAGCTATCTCACTGATATCCATTTGCAAATGAAGTATACATTTATCGTTTAGTCTTAGGGAAATAAAGTTATTGCTTGACAAGAAAGCAAAGAATAAAGATTCCGTAATATAACTGTTTCGACAGTTAATATAATGAATGTGTACATGATGACTACACATGAAGAAAGAACACATGCCAACTGTTCTTGTTCAAATTTAGGCCACATTTTCTTTGGCGTTTTGCTTTTTGTTAGAAAGCATCAAAAAAATATTTTGTAAAGTTTCCATTGTTTAGTAATTATTTACTACAATTCAGAAATTAAAAAAGTCCGCCCCAACCGGGATTCGAACGACGGGTCTCCCGCATTCCAAGTGAGCGTCTTAACCACTAGACCATCAGTACGGGTACATTAAAATCTCGGTATTGTAGTTGCATTACACATCTGAATGATTAGTCAAATACAATGTTTTGTTTTTTTTTAAATATAACACATTCGTATACACAGCTATAACAAAGTTATATGAAATGGAGAAAGGTATTTTAAATTGTACATTGTTTTTAGATGAGTTTGAAATGAGGAAGAGTTTTTTTTTATAAAAATCCCAAAACCGTCAAACATTTATAACGTTTTTAGAGAACATAAGCCTTCCTAATAGAATAAGGACATCGAGTGCGCTCTTTTGGGTTAGTCTTAATCATTTCAGTTACATACAATTGTTAAAATTATTTTATTTTATTAATTCATTCGTCTTCAGTTGTAACTCATAATACATAAATTAGATTTCGTCCATAAACATGACTACATTGAAGAACAAGTAAAAAATATCATTTAAACCTCGGACACTTTTTCTATGCACTTTTTACCAAATATTCTTTTAAACTCGTCCCAAAACCATGAGAGATTCATACTTTCAACTCATTCAACTGTGATTATATGATTTCGTTTAAAATTAATCAAAACAAATCTTTGAGTATGTATAGGCATACATATTTTTGTCTTCTTATATATTACGACTTATGAGTAAAGCTCGTCGTTGAAAGTAAAACTATGTTTTTACATTCATAAAACTTAACTAAAAATATACAAACAGGTGGTAAAACCTGTTTTTATTATATAATATTATGTATGCAATGTAAAACTATGTATGTGAATCGACTTCCTAGTTTTCTCCATGTGAGCACCGCCATCTTAAGTTTGGGGCTCTCGAAATGCCAAGAGGGTTAGTGGCTTGTGAAATAGCTTGGCCCTTGGTGATCACCCTCACGGGAAACAAGTTTTGTGAAGAGAACGTACGGCGTAGCCGCAATTGTCGCAAACTTAAGCAAAGGGCGCGAGCATTGTAACTAAGTACACATTGATTCTTGCTCAGTACAGTCGCAAGTTATGGATTTACCTTAAAGGGGCTATAAACCTAAAAAATTATTTTTTACCACATAATCTATGGCACAATACTACACTAAAATGACAGCTTAAAAAATTATATCTTGTAACTGTGATTTTATATCAATTTTTCAATTTTTGACCAAAAATAGCGAAATTGCGTCTGGAAATTTCTTAAACGGTTAACTACATTTTTTGTTTCACAAATACTAGAGCATCAACCAATCAAATGGCTCTTTGTAATGTGTTTAATGGAAAATAAAAGCAAAAATAGCATTCCAAATACCCTTTTTGTAATCTGCATATTTTGATGACACTGCCAATACAAACTTCGGGATTACAGAAACGTATGGTACTTAATGATGAAAATTTTTGGATCAAAATCCTCAAAGTCGGGTAAAAATGTTGTTTTTATATGGAATTTTGCATGGGACTATAAAATATGTTGACTTTTTTTGGGGTCAATGGTGGACTCATAATTTTTGGTTAAGTTCTAAATTCACAACAGGCTAGCTGAATGAAAATATTTTGGCTTAGCGTTAAATACCCCTAAGAAAACAAACTGTAGAATCCCTTCAAACTTACTTCAAATAATAATACATATATAATTATAAATATAAATATAATAATGTAAAAATATTTCACATTCTCCACTTCCGTAGTTAGAATATTCCCTATATCTGTCCAGTGCAAATCGTCTCCTAATAGCAATAATATTTATTTACTAGCCATCGAGTTTTTTATACCGTATTAAAATGACGTTCGAGTGAGAACACAATTCACAAATATATTTCTGATTGTATTTATTTGTTTAAACAAAGTTTTTGTTTTTCAGAACACACTCTAATTATTGTATAATATGTTATTTAAAAGGTTGTGAAAGTAAATTGAAATACTTTTTGGGCAATACACATTATAATTTCCCCCCCCCCCCCCCCCCCCCCCCCTCCATCCCATTTTTATTTTAATTTTTAATATGGATGTAGACTGTTAGTTAAGTGTGCAGAAACACCCAAGTCGGCTGATAGCCAACATAGAGTGCAAAAGATTTAGCTCGTATATATGTTAACGTCTCCAAACATTTCCTTCTTCTTCTTCTTCTTCTTCTTCTTCTTCTTCTTCTTCTTCTTCTTCTTCTTCTTCTTCTTCTTCTTCTTCTTCTGCTTTCCAATGTTACTGACTTTCTGTAACCATTTATGAGTAATAATATACAATAAACCACTAGAAACCTCCTTTATTTTTCTTTAAGTAGTATTCCTTAGACCATCTTTTATTGCCATGTGTGATTAAAACGACGACATCAGAGAGTTCTACCACTGAAAAGACAAATTGAATCGCTCAGTGTACATGACACGGGGACGTGCTACACCATACAATGCACGACGCTCTGACAACGTTCAATAACAAAAGACTGGCGACTAACAAAAGACTGGTGGAAGTGAAATGGTGGAGTCACATTAGTCGCTTTTCATTTAGTGGACTCGGGGATTAGTGTTAATGAAAATATGTTTGGGAGATGTAATGAATATTGTATGATAATGTGTGTGTGGTTTCATGGAAGGAGGAAGGGTTTTAGTATGGCGACATTCAGAAGGAGAATCGGGTCACATAATATGTGTTATATTTAGTTGAGACCACTACAATTGATTAAATTTTGGACTCAAATATTGGACTGTTTACTTTTCGTTCATTATTCGAAATTGAATTAAATTTGCAGTTTTTTTTTTTGGGGGGGGGGAGCTGTCAGTAGTATGAAAACGTAAACGAAACCGTCTCTTAACAAAAGTCAATACTTAAAAAACAACACCCTACACACAAAATAATCACAATTCAACTCTTTTTTTAGAATCCCAATGGGGAGTTTAACCTGACGAAGTGGTAAACAATTGGATTTCGTAAAAATTGAATTTTCATTTGATCTGCTTGACAGTTATCATATTTTGAGGTATTGACTTCTTTAAGGAGTCTGTGTTTATGTTTTTATTATTGCCATTAAAAGGGTACTGGGGGCACCCGAAATATTGAAAATTGTATTAATTTTGTATTTTAAAAAACAACATTGTTTAAAGTCTAAATGTGTACATTATTTCACATAGCAATGTTTGTAATTATTCGTCTGTTTTTCGTATAATCACGTGTATGCACATGCATCAACCAAGAACACTATAGATTTACACTCAAAATATACAAATACATCAACGAATATATAAAGATACACAAAACACTTAAAACAAACACAAAAGTCAGTCTTCATATTGAGTGGGCTAGCGAGTGGCCTCGAAAATACAATTTCTGACCTCAAAAATTTTGCTCGTTGTTATTTTTGTATATTTTTTGTTATTGTTATTTTTTTCTTGAGTTTAGTTTCTCTACTGATTGGGCAAACGGTTAATAAGCGATCGTAGATGAAAATGTGACAGGCTTCAAATCTCTAAACAACGTACAGGTTTTGCGTGTACCATCGAGAATATTTCTTATCGAGATATGTTTTACGAGATTTTTCGATTTTTAGTGCGATATTTCGTGACATTTGGGCCGATTTGAAACCGAACGGGTGGGGCTACAAAGTTCATATTTAAATGGAATTAAGGTTAGGTGATGTGTACCTTTAAAAAGTGAAAAAGGTAACCAGAACCCATTAAATAAACGTACTTTTACGATTTTTTTTCGACTTTAGTCGATATTTTCGTGACATTGGCCGATCTGACCAAACGGGTGGGCTACAACGTTCAATTCAACGAACATTAAGGTTATGGTGATTAGTACCTTTTAAAGAAAAAGTTGAAAAAGTTGAGAAACCATAGAAGAAAGGATTAGTATGAGTTTTTGGGTTTATAATAACATTAACAAGTAACATTGAAACTCGACAACATTCCTACAATGCATTCACAAAGCACTTGCAAAGGAAAAGTGTCAGAACAAAACCTACAAAACGCTCATCCATCAACGCGGCGGGACTTTAGCGTTTTCCTAGTAAATAAATCTACGTTCAGCTAACAGGTTGGCCTCACCATAACAAGTTGCTATTTACATATTTTGCGTTTAACAACCTACATTATTATAAAATGTATTAGATAATTGTAATTTAATCATCAACTTGAAGTATATAAGGTATTCTCTTCTTGGGTAGGGTATGTAATCTATTAAGTAAGTTATTCATGTAGATATAAGCAGTGTGAGCTTAAAGGCAAAACTATGTAAACAACCTTATCGAGGTTATTTGCCAGAGAGAAACCCCGCCTCGTGCTAGTTAGCTTGGTGCGCGAGGTATTTCAGTAGTTAGCGAGGAATGTATGAAACTTACTTGAAAGACTCAATTACCGTGTAAAGCCCCGGGGAAACGCGGGAGGATTTGTGTCGGGCTAGCAGACCTAGTTTGCTGATTAATATAGTACGCAGGCTGATACATTTAAACACTTGATTGTACATACTTTGTAATATACATTTTAAAGAACGAAGAACAACCCCAGAACAGTTTATCAGTGTGGCGCGTAAAAAAAATAATTAAGAGCGCACCAGTCAATTACATTCCAAATAACAACACGTAAAATTCAAATAAATAAATTTGTAAATAAGTAAAATTTTCGTGCAAAAATAGCTAGATCGAAAATTGTAATTACAGTTTAGGAAATAAATCGGTACTGATCCATTATAGGGGACTCCCCCCCCCCCCCCCCCCCCCCGAAGAAAGATCCTAGCTGCCACGGCAACGCGCCCCCCCCCCAACCCCACTAACCTACTTTCCTTTTTTGGGGGTCCCTATAATGAACAAGTACCAATAAATCCTACTTCATCAAAAACCAAAGAAAATCTGCCAAACTTTGCTATAATTTAAATTAAACTTCCAGTAAATATTTTCAAATCATTGTATAGACTTTTTAAAGAATAGTTGCGTTATATAATATTTACCATTGAATAATTCAAAGTTAAATCTATTTTTAGATTTTTGATGTCATCAAAATTTGGAAATTGAAAAAGCTACTAATCCGCCATATCTTTTAGTAATCTTGGAATATAGAAGAGAGAACGTATCCTTGCTAGACAACCACACAAAATGCAAATGTGTAACAGACGAATATATTTTGTTTGTTTGTGTTTCAGCGAACATCCACCCCCCTGCGGAGCCTACCACCTGCACGGACAGTGGCCAGATGATATCCCACCACATCCTGCTGATCGGACTAAGCGCCCTGTTCTGCACCCTACTCTTCACGGTGGCCCTACGTGAATAACACCAAGAGCGCCACTAGCGTTGAAGGTCAACTACTTGTCATCGCCCCATCTCAAGGTCAGAGGGGCACCACTCAAGGTCGCCGTAGTGAGCATAGGAGTTCAATAGCCAAGCAATGCCGCACAAAATAAGGTTGTTCAAAAGTAAAACATGTGGGTGGTGACAATCTTCAATCTTAAGTATAGCTAAAGGAAACAACTTGAACTTTTTGGAGTGGAGAATGATAAGGTATGGACTGTGTGATTTAAAAGACAGCATAATCTTGTTTTCGATTTCATAGACTTTTCTCTGGGAGAAAATTTCATTTCGAAATGACAAATATGAAATTTGGGATGTTCAAGGACGGAGAGGTTGGGAATAGATCAATTATATTATTGTGACGTGTGAGGAACATTAATGATAAATCTAAGTGGTTAGAGGAATTAAGAAAGACTGAATGGAATTGTGAAGCGAGCGTTACTATGTATAATTCCTTAGTTCTTAGATTGAAGATTGCCGGGGAATACTGTTAATTTACAATGAGCAACTATTGTAGTATGAGAATTATAATAATTATTAACAACACTGATTATTATTAAGATGGTAATGCGCTGCGATATGGCACGACACGGCACGGCTGACATGTAACTATAGTGTTCTAGTTGTGTTTCTGATTGTTTGTGGATGGAGATGTTTAACGTAGAAGTAGACGAGTTTGCAAACACAGCTTAGATAGATCTACTAGTAGAAGAAGTTAGAACACAGTATCAACTGCCCAATTAACAATAACAGCTTCATCAACGTGATACAGTACTAGTCTAAAGGTATTGTTTTGTTTTAAATAATGGTTTTCTTTTTGGCGGGAGAAATATTAAATAAAACGTGAAATGGGTTTCAATAACAAAATTAGTTTTTGCTGTCAATGAGCTTTTGTTTTTCGATTGTGGTGTTATAGATGAAGTAATTTTAGTGTTAAGTCAATTTTAATAATTTAATTTGGTTTTTCGAGTGTACTATTTTTAAACTTTAATATAAATATACATTTTTTTCCAATTTTCATAATTGTACAAAAACTTTTTTGCGGGCTAACTGAGAAATATTATTAAATTGATATTTTGTTAACTAGGCCTATACATTTTTACTCTCCATATGGCGCTTTGTATCTGAGTATTAAATGGCAAGTGTGTAAAATATGTTCTGCAGAGGTTTGGAGGTCTTACATACATAGCCTAATAACAATCACATTCTTGTATAATATTGTAAATTACTCTAGATAGTAAAACTTAGATCTTCAGGCTTAACCTGTTCGTTCATTTTGGATGAATGTTTGAACATTTGTCCCCCTCACATTTCATTGTTTCAATGTATAAATGTGGTATACCCTCGGTGCACTGAAAAACTAGCGGCACCTACAAAATCTAATACATATCGTCAATAATATTTTAGATAAACGATTAGATAATTTTTTATATCAATACGTAAATGATTTCGATACAAAATATTTTTAAAAGCTATAATATTTAATTAAGATTTAGTTAGAAGTTAAGTAGAGTGAGTTTTGTGAATTGAAATAAAAGTGATCGTGGAATAGAGATTTACAAGCGCAAAACATTCACACACACTCAAACGTAAACACACACACACACGCACACACCATAATACACACAAGTACAAGAAAGGGCGTTCCCATCGACTCGAGTTGTGAGTTTTTAATTTAGATAGTTCAATGATGATTTCTACATTGTGATTAAATCAGGGAATTACCAGTTAAAACATATTATGTTTAAGTTTAAATATTGTATCATAACTCCTTGGTTTGTTATAGTTGATTTACGAAGAGCATATTTATTATGAATGCAAATATTAATTCTGATTTCTAAAATCTATTTTATTAAATACAACATGTACATAATTTTTACTGAATTAAATCTCACATAATATTTCCAAATTCAATGTATATCTAAACATACCATGTTAGAATAAAATATCATATTATAATCTTCAGAAAAATAGAAACCTAGCATGTTTCTACACAATTCATTTGAATACATTTATTTTAAACGAATCGGTATATAAACACAAATATTGTGGTAAATAAATTGCTGATAAGAGACAATACACATAGGAGAACAAACACATACTTCCTAACCGTGAATAAAAAAATCTTTTATTTTAAAACATTGTTTTTCTGAAATAAAACAAACTAATTCTCATTGTACTTTTTGTTTTGTTTTTACTAATTGTCTAGTTTGCAATGAATCAAATTGGCTTGGTTGTATCGGAATCATGTACCTACTGATAGACTCTTTCACATTAACAGATCTCCTTACGCGTCGAGTCACATATCTCTATCAATATCAACACAACTATAAACATATCGAACGGTTGTTAGATTCTAGCTAAACTTTCCGACAGGCTCAGCATTATCAACAAACAGAAACAAATTTAATTTCTAAGATGACATTAACATCACCAAGAAAATATTAATTTTCCCATATTCCAATCTGCATCTTTCAGTTTGATGTTTTATTTTAATTTACTTTTTATGACATATTTCTATAAAACTATAAAAGAATTAAACTTGTAGCAGATTTTTACGAACACCGAAAAAATTTGCTTCTTAATGCTTTGTACATAACATACAGCTTTAAAAATGTTTATTAATATAGCCTTACATTGCAAAATATCATACTTATCAAAATAATGATGCTTGTATTGGCTGATTAAACCGAAGTGTTTTTGTTCATTGCCGAGCCAAACGCTTGCTTGGTAACTAAGCTTTAATACTTGTGGTGGCACGTAATTAATTTTAGTTGATTTTAATTACTAAATGAGCACTGATTAGTATTGTATGGAAAACAAATCTTTGAAAATATCTTGTAAAAACAAATTTATATCAAGTATTTATCTAATAATTGACTGTATATCATCAAAATTTCAAATAAAAACTTATGGATATTTGTTTCTTGTCAAAAACTTGAAGTTAGTGCACTCATACACGTAGAACTATCACTCGGCAATGCTCGTTCGTTTCCGTGTGAATCTCACAGATAAATTTACTACATGAAATATATCTGCATTACACGCAAAGTATGTTCAGAATACGACTATACTCATTTGGATACAAGCTTTTAGACTGACAAGAACGGTCAGTTGTTACAAATAGCTTATGAGGCTTCACAAAATTTCAAATCTCTTAAAATGGTGATGCTGCTTATAGCTTGCTAGTCTGAGTTTAACTCGTTCGGCTGCAAGTTGAGGAACTAGGTAGGAACACAGCTTGCGTGGTAAGATGCATGGCGATACTAGCGCTGTGATCGCCACTCTATCTAGCGGTGAACACCAGAAGCTCCTAGGTTGTAGCGAGCGCTGTGATCGCCACTCTATCTAGCGGTGAACACAAGAAGCTACTAGGTTTACCTATCTTATGCATGGTGATACTAGCGCTGGTTGCTATTATATAAGCGGTGAAAAAAATCAATACATCAAGCTGTGTTTCTATATATAACTTCTACTGTATTAAAATCAACTCAAAATACCAAATAAATTTCTTGTTTGAAGCTTACCATAGTTACATAACACATAATATCAACCAAATAATAAAACAATGTATGGATCAAATTTCACATTTTATACACATATAACAATAGGGGTTTACCCCAGTGGAAAAATAATCATTCTAATTCTTGCTATCGCCCCGAGATAGTAGCTTAACGTAAAATCAATGTGACTTGACATTCCCCAATGGTCAGTCGTAAGTAAACATTATATATTATATTATTAATTAATTCTAAGTGCATCTTTATGTAAAATTATAATACTGTTCGTATCAGCGGAGTGGTTTCCAAGCTGCCTACCTAGGGATGGTAACCTTGAAATGATGCCCCACACATTGGACAATACGTACATGTAAATATATAAATACAGATACATGTAATTACACAAATAATATGCTAAATGCTTAGAATTTCTTCGTGTTTTTCTATGCAGCCCTTGTACAATAAACTGAATGAGTAAAAGCGAGATGACGGTAGTAAATTTATGTACATAAAATAAAGAGCATACATGCCTAGAGTAAGAATTAATAACAACATAATATAATATATAAAAAGTGTATTGTTTCCCGTCAATTTGTGGAATTTGTTCTGCTGTGTTGATGTATAAAAAAATGCTGTACCTTAATCGTTGCCCTCAAGATAAGTCTTCGTTTATGTATGACGTAACACTAAGTCTAATGAGGCGTCAAATATATTTCATCGATTTTTTTATATTGTTTGAATACATTGAAAAATATGTTGATAGGTTTTCACTGAGTGTATGTTTTGAGTGTTGTTCATATATTTATCTGGTGTTATGATATTAAACTTATCTAAAATTGATTATAGGCCTACAACACAACCCTGTACAACAATCAATTGCGCATGTTGACTGGGGTAATTTTTATTTTAACTTTCCGAAGTATGATGTCAATTTCAATGTAAATAATTACATCCAAAAAAGTATGAATTGCTTTTTATTTCCTGTAAATGTGGATGTTTTGTCATCTTTCTGGGCTGAATTTAAAACATTTTCCATTTTCCAAGTCGCTTATTCATGTGATGTACAGAGTGTTAAAATGTCACCCGCAACCGTCGCGTCTTTTGATGTGTAACACCCTATTGCTTTGCTACATCTCAGTCTTTGTCCAGCAAAATAACACATAGCAGCACGACAACCGCCATCTGGTTTAATATACGGTCTCTATGGTAGTAACAATGTATTATTGTAAAAAGCATTCCTTTTTTAGAGTCCAAGTGTTATTTTCATTTTTATTTTCACGCTCTAAAAAAACACGGTGACAACGGGTCGATGTTTTTCGTACTTGTAATATAATAGCGAGCAAAAAACAGTTGATAAAACCACGTTTAAGCTGTGCATTTCATACTTATAATAATAATAAAAAATAATTACTCTGAATTATTATAGTCTTTAGATATTTATTATATAAAATTAATCTTTTCCCTTCGCCAACTTGTAAAACTTCGCCATCTTGTAATTACAAAACAGATGATCACAACACGGCTTCCATTTAAAAACAAAAAACATAACAATTTAGACGTCTTTTATTCGAAAATTTATTAATTTGTGCATTGTGTGTGAATTAATCAATGATTTAATAAAATAAAAATTCGTTTCAAAAATACTTTTCTAGTAGAAAAAGTAGAAAGTTTATTTTATTTTTTTCAAGTCGTTTTTCAATTATAAAAATAAAAAATAATGTAAAAAATACGCTTAGGTAATCGCACGCTAATTTTTGTATAGATATTATGCCTATCATCAGCCGATGGTACTACCACCTAATGTTATTGTGTATTGTACCACTATTTCGTGTACTGCGTACGGGCTTTTAGGCAGCCTATTTACTACACACTAACTAACTCGAAGTCATTCGGGCACGGCGACTAAACACGATTGTCAACTTCTTTGGCGTGGGGTGGTGAAGGAGATTGGTCCGTGCTTTCCACGTTCTTTGTGGCGCACAAACTTAGTTTGTAAACACCTTTAACCTTCTTTTTATGTTGTATATATTTATTTTATTCATTATTATTCATTTTCACGAATTAAATTATTTGATAGGGATATTTCGCCGTGTAGATTTTTTATTATCTTTAGACGTTTCAGCAAAATTTGTAAATAATTGTATTCATAATATTCCGGACCGCGAAAGTCTCAAATTTGGAATTTTTATTTCAATACAATCCGTATTGACTTAAAGTTACTATATGTCAACCTCGTTTAAATAATCACATTTTTATATCTGAATAAAATCAGCATAATTAAATAGTTTATTACTTTGTTTATTGCGTTTTGTTTTACAAACAAACAAAATATGTTTCAACCTAAAAAATCAACAACCAAATCTTCATACACGGCCCCCGACCCATTCTCAACATCGTATAGTTGACGTGCCTGAGCCCTAATTCTGTCAAACTATGTGCTATGTCTGATGCCTTGTAAAAATTTTATACACTTTTGCATATATTTAAATTTTCATTTCCCTAGTTGCTGTTGTTGTCAAAACCAACTTATTGTTAATATTGTTGTATAATCATAATAATATTGTATGCCTCTTCATGTACGACTAGACTCATTTTTATATGATTTCCTTGTGGAATTGTTAAATATATACTATTTAAATAGATTCAAAGGGTACCCCAGCGAGGAGTCAATGTTTTTGTTAGAGATAGTTTATCATGTACCCCGTAGGCCTAACAAAGCTAATATTACTCGTTGTACAATATGTATGTTATAACATTTTAGTACTGTTGTAGAATAAATGCTTGTAAGGACTTTGATTGTTTCTTTCTTAACAAATCATTCACTTCCTTCATCATAAGAGATTTCATTTTCATAACGTTACTTTTATTTCCAAAATAATAATATACCATTACAATGGTTCACAATGGTTTTTATTTACAGTGTTATTGATTATTGTTATTTTAAATTTGAATTTGAATTTTTTTCATTTTTTGCTAAATTAAAAAATTCTGTCCCTACTATGAGTGTTTCTAACACATCTATTAGTAAACCTTTCTTATTTGAATTTCCTCTTCAACCATTCATAACTCTTCTAACTCAATAGTTACAGTGTCGGGCTTCAAAAGCAAACGATCTCGGGTTCAACTCCCGCTGCAGATAGAATTTGGACTAAAATTCATCAATTTAAGGATGGAATAATGATTGTAAACGGTGACTTTTGAGCCGTCCTAGCAACGAAGCCCATAATGAAATGTACAAGGATGCCTGCGGGTGAATTATGGCCAAGCAGAGAGCTTCGTATACAATATTATCGATCTCTGGTTGGTCACTATTCGCTCGTCGGTGATTTCTCCCCTTTAAGTTAAAGTCAACTGAAAATCAATTGTGATTTAGTATAGACTCAAAACACACTAAGTTTTATAGTTTTTTAAATTATTTAGAACCATTCAACAACAATTAATAGACAAATTAATAAGTAAATTCCTTACTACATTTAAACAGAAATTGTCTTATACCCACGTGGACCTTTTGGTTATCTTTCCCCCACCCTCTCAGGTAACAGGTATTTGTATTTGTTTCTTCAGTTATAAAAACTGATTAATTTTTCAAAGGTGGAAAACTAAATAAAACTAAGGACATCCATAGTGTGTCTGACGTGGCCGGACGAAGATGAGGGGCCCTCAAAGGAAAACAATGAATTTGGTAAGTGAGTTTAAAGAAACATTAAAGAAACAGAAAATATATCAATGTGTATGTGCAAAGTTTGTATCTGTATTTGAATTTGAGGAAAAAGGAAAAAAACGAAAAAGGGAAAAACTAAAAGAAAATTTTTTTTTAGGCGATCCCACTTTTAGGAATGTAATATTAAGTCTTTCAACGTTCTCTTCATATGCATAAAACAACTCAAATGCCTATTTACTCAATCAATAACATTGTCAAGTAAACTCTCCCTGTGATCATTTTGATCTTCATTTGATTCCAATTAACGATTTTCAAGGACATTCTAACATCTAAGAGTTCGTATTTTCACTTTTCAATCGGCCTAATTTAAGGGAAATATTCAATATTGTTTGACAGATAGTATTTTCGAAATAAAAGGAAAGAAACTTGCTGTTGAAATTTTAATCACATCTTTTAATGCAAAAGTACACACTGAATCTGTTACACTCTTGAGATGTTGCTGACTGCTGTTCTAAAAGGGGATGTATATAAAACGAAATAAATGTACATTTTATAAACACAAATCTAGGTTACCTTTAAGTGCAAGCTCTAGGTCTCGACCCATTAAAAATGGATTCTCACCCATACCTAGGGTACATTACAAAATAAGACATTAGGTACTTTGTTGAACACCATTAAAATGTCAGCAGCGAAATAGTTGCAAACTGTTTATTAAAAGTGTGTGTATTACAATAGAAAATATACTTTGCATATTAAGTTAAAAGAACTTTAAAAAAGAACAGTTATATTTTTTCAATATAAATCCACTTTTGGAGGAAAAAATATTTTCTAGATTAACTAAAAAAAAATGAGGAAATCTTATGGAATTGTAATGGATATTTAAATTTAGGTCTGAGGAATACAAGAATATGATGAGTTATAATTTCTAACATATCATGATGATTATCACAAACATTTCGTCAAAATATTTTTAGTTGGAAGTGAAGCAGAAACGGCATAGGCCTGATGACATTTAGGGAAAGTTCACCCAACAATTAGTGTACGTAAATAGTGGCCAATATTTGAATACTCAAAATATATCATATACATTTTTTTACCGACAATCACTCCTACCAATTGCAACCCTGCATATATAAATTCTAATGCCGTGCGCGGTGGAACATACGATTAGCGCGCTGGTCCGAAGCTTATGGATCTACGAGGACGTGGGTTCGAATCCCGCACAAGGTGCGTTTTTTGTAATCATCCTTCATTGTCATATCTCACCACTCATCGTCTCGAATAGCCTTGGTGCCTTTTTATGCGATGTGAAGCAACAACAATTATTATCATCATAAATACTCTCTTGGCGAGTAGTTTAGTGGGAAATGGAGCAGGAACTGGGTAGACTGTGTACCCTCACAACAGGTATTTATTTTATTTATTTTTTATCGTGGGAAACCTGTTATAGGGTGCAATTAGGCCCTCTTCAGGTGAACTAGGTATGTACGGATAGGAAATTGTGAAGGGATGTCCGAGGGCTATTTAAGAGGACTCAATCCCTTGCATTCGCCTTAACGACTGAGGAAAACCTCGGATTAACCTTCAGTCAGGATTGCCGGTCTCGACGGAGTTCGAACCCGGGACCTCCCGAATCAGAGTCGAGTGCTTAGCATCCGAGCCAACACTGTCGGTGAACAGGTATTGTGATTGCGCCCATTACTTGCAATCAACTCCATGTATGTTATGATGGTGACTCGGTGAGCTGGCTCGCACGACCCACCGCCCCCCTCGCCCACCTACTCCACCCTACCTCACAGTCAACGACGTGGCAACTACGAGTCTTCAGTTGGGTGGTGTCGCCTTCCAGACAAGGACGTACCAGCCGAGATGCGTCTAATTAAACTGTGTGTTGAGCTTGTGCGTGATAGTGAGTGCCGCAGAAGACGGCTTCGGAATTCTCTCCAGGTAAGCTGACAGCTTTATTTACTTTGGTGATGTGAGTCGGTAAATAACCATTAAATTACCGACCAATCCATTCTGTTATTATTATTGAGCCTTTATTTGCAACAGATTATACATAATCCACTAGTGCAAATTTAATAAAACATACATATTAACAGTTACAAATACAGATAGGTCTACAGTGTGAGGGTGTGTTTGTATGTGTGTATGTATTTTTGTGAGTGTGTGTGTGTGTTTGTCTTGTGTGTTTGATTAAATATTATACGTGTCTACTGTGCTATTAAGTAGGGATTTGTACGTGGTTAATGAATAATACTTGATAATATAATAAATCAAGTAAATAAATAAATCCGTATTTAGAATCTACCCACTCAGTCACACAACTGATTTTCAGTGGGGGACAGTAAATCAAAGCGACCAAGACAACCCTGTAGGCCCCGACGCAATCGACGAATGAGCGATAGCCAACCGAAGATCGATATTTTTAGTAAGAAATACAGCAATCAGTGGTATGGACAGTAGAACACCCGCGGATCAACGCCAGAATCAACAAGGCCGATTCAGAACAACTTTAAGTTTATTATGTGCCTCGTTGCTAGGACGGCTCCAAAGTCACCGTTTACAAATTCCTAAGACAAGAAAAAAAATCAAATCAGAAGTTAAAAAATGTATGACTTTAACGGGAATCGAACCCTGGACGTTCTGCATTGAAAGCAGGTAGGCTAACCACAAGACCAACGATCTACAGATAGAATTGAATTGAGAAAGTAGGTCTTTTCGGATTTGCGACGAAAATGATCTAAGTTATGAATACACAATAATAAACATTGAGACTGAAGTGAGACAGTAGTCGAATACGTATTGTATTACTCGTGACAGAAATAAAAACAGAAGTATTCACACTTTACTAGGACGTAGTTATTGACGAGATGATTTCTCCGTTAGCTAGGAGCAGAGCAGAGCTCCCGTAACAAACATCGCTTGAGAAAGGGTATTTCAATATGATTTATAAGATTTACCGTACAGTGAGGTATGTTATCATCATTGTTATAATAATTTTAGAGTAAAATTTAACCCTTTAAGAACCAAGGAAGGCGATCGACCCGGTGTGTCTGTCTGTCTTATCTGTTCTTCAAACACAGGTCAAACCACTAAACCGAACGCGCTGAAAATTTAAACCAACACCATAAAGCAGTTTTGTATCGGTGACGGTGCTGTCAACAATAATTGTATTGAGTGACCTTTTACTATATTTTTTTTACGTTTTTGTTAAAATAGAATTATTTTGTGTAGAAAAGCATTGAAAATACCAAATTATAAAATTAAGTGTCGAATTTTACAAGTATTTCCTTTTTGGATGAGCGAAGATTCTACTACACTGAAGAAAAAAATCCGGATTGTTTTTTTTCTGTATTTTTGTGTGTTTGTTAACACGATTCTGGCTAAACCGATATTCCAATTGCGATGAAATTTTCTGGAGGCCTTCGAAATCTCTGAACTTAGAACTGCCACGATTTTGAGCGCAATCGCAATCGATAAATTATTTCTTATAAACATCGCAATTTTACGATTTTTTCGATTTTTAAAACTCACATACTTTAGCCGATTAAAATGATTTTTTCACAGAACCTTAATTTTATGAATTTATATATTCGTGGGAAATTTGAGCGTAATCAAAAAATTATATCTCATGAAAATCGCAATTTTACGCTTTTAAAAAAAAAATTACTCTCATCCAACAACGCGCCTGAAAAAGCGTTTGGGAAGCTTCCTAGTGAAACATATTCATTATTTTAGCAACGAACGAGATCAGAAACAAACAAAGAATTGCGGATTTTAGAAGATTTTTTCATTGCGCTAAACAGGTTGAATGTAGGTCCTTGAAATTACCTGGGGGTGGGGTGGGGAGGGGAGGAGGAGTTACATTATGCTAGAAATATTTTTGAATGTGGCTGTCAGTTTTACAGGTGAGAATATGAGCCATTAACACCAAATGATTACTAACTTCCCTGATGCAACAACTTTTTATTGTTTCTGTTTGTCCATTCCCATGCTGCACAAGCTAAAACCATATCAAAACAATCCAGAAAAAAAACTTAATCGCATTTAAATCATAATGTCAAGAATAATAAATTGAAGCACCAAATCGCCATCTTGAATAGGTCAATTTGGTACGCTCGCGCGTGTGCGGACGTATTGAAGACTACCGACAGTGTTGGCTCGAGCGCTAAGCGCTCGACTCTGATTCGGGAGGTCCCGGGTTCGAATCCCGTCGAGACCGGCAATCCTGACTGAAGGTTTTTTCCGAGGTTTTCCTCAGTCGTTAAAGGGGTATTTAACCGCTAAACTCAAAAAATATATTTCATTCAGGCTAACTAGTAATGAATTTAGCAATTAACAGAAAAATTATTGGGGCCACCATGACCTCCCAAAAAATTGTCAAACATGACATTTTTCGAGCTAGGTCCCATCGGCAAAAATCTCCCATAAGAAATAACATGGGGACGATCTTTATGCCCCGTGACCTTGGAGGATTTTGATCCAAAAAATATTAGCCATTATTGACGTACTCTACAGCCTTTTCTGTAAATTCTCTATATTTTGTTTTGTAATTTGGGCAAGTAAATCGGTCAAAATATGCTGATTACCAAGATGGGGTGTGATTTTGGAATGCATATTTTTGCGTGTTTGAGGGTATATCTGGGCAGTGTTTCAAGACACGATGTTATAAAGAGGCATTTTAGATTGGTACTATGGTCTAGTATCTATGTGGACCAAAAAAGAAGCAGGTTAAAGCCGATATAAGACATTTCCCAAAACACCAATTTTTACAAATTTCTGGATCAAAAAAATTAAATAATTCGTGTTAAATCACAGTTACAAGATATAATTTTTTAAACTGTCATTTTAGTGTTGTATTGTGCTATAGATCACGTGGTAAAAAATATTTTTTGGGGTTTTTAGCCCCTTTAAAGCGAATGCAAGGGATTGAGTCCTCTTAAAGAGCCCTCGGACATCCCTTCACAATTTCCTATCCGCACATACCTAGTTCACCTGAAGAGGGGCTAATTGCACCCTATAACAGGTTTTAAAATTAAAATTATTGAAGACTGGGGATATAGCTTACTATAGATGTTAAATATCATTGGACTAGACTCATTCCAATCTTGTGATTTCACGCTCGTCTTGACCCCTCACTTTAACTCTTTAACCTCATATATTATTTTCTCACCCCACTTAAAAAAAAAAAAAATCCCTTCCTATGTACTCAACCCCATATCTGTACACCCTCATTTTTTTTTTCAAAATAACATCACTCAAATTCACACAACATTAAAAGTACGTCCGTAAACTTCCGTTTACCATCGTATACGGAAGCAACGCACATTTAAAATTACCATATGCTGCGTAGGTGGGAACTGATAAAACTCCTAATATCGCATTCCAAATCTGCCACTGAACCGTACGTTGTACATGCGGGGAATAAAATCACATCTCCCTCGAGAGTCGACCTCGGCTGGAGGGGGGTAGACTTGCAAATTGCAACACTGCAGCCAGATGGGACACGTTTTGCCACTCTGAAATAATCATGGGACAAATATTTGCTATACGACTCCGGGAGCACTTGTCAATAACCAGCGTCGATCAATAGTGGAGTTATTGAGAGGGCAGTGGGGACGTTGGTGGCGGAGCGTGCAATGGAAGGGGAGGTCGAATAATAATGATGCGACGCTGTTTAAAGCCAAATAGAAGAATGAGTGTTTATAGTGTATTTAGTTCTCATTTTCTATGATTGTACCTTTTACATTTCGTCATTGTTAACAAAGAGTCATTTAAAAAGGAAATTGATAGAACTTGTAAATACTTTTTAATAGTTGGTAAATAAAATGTTAATGTTAAAATAAATAACATGTGAAATGTAAAGATACTATTTAATAGTTTAATGAAATTATTCACTATTCTTGGTAGAAAATAGGTTTTTTTATGGTAAGATTTTTCAGAAGGAAACAATTTCTTTGCTATTTTTTAATTTATTCATACACAGTTTTTAGTTTGAAATGTTTGTAATTTTGTTAATAATGTTAGCCAATGAAAGGAAGGTAAAACCTCCCGAATAATTCGTACATTTAAAATATATTTTCTACCAACGAGCAGTGAACAAGATCATTTTTCTATTGGGAGCTATGGTTTTTTTATGTCATTCTCGTGACACATTTATTTAATGAATGTGTTGCAGAACAAATAATAAATAAAATAAATAAAATCGTGTATACGTGATGCACGATCCTGTACTAACAGTAACCATGGCAACTCTGCTGCACGGCCCAGCTTTGAAATGTGATTTACTGGTAATTCCTCCTGGGAAGAAACTCAAGCTTTGAAGAGTTCGTATAATTTAAATACAACATACGACCGGCTAGGGTTTTGCATAAAATCTTAGCTAAGGAAACTTAGAAATTATTGGAGATGGATGTTTTTATCTTGTGGTGCTTTCTAGAGTAGAATTTTTTAAATTACATTAAGAAATACAAATATTTCTAGAGAGATTAACTATAACGGAAAATAAATAAATTAGTAGCTCGTGATTTAAAAAAAGTCTATGCCAGTTCTTTGAATTTAATATTATTTTATTGTTTCTCTAGTTGCGACAAATAATTGTTCTATAAATGAATGCAATTCTACTTAAAACACTTACGTAACAAAGCGACGGTTTTACAAATGCTTTTTAATGGTTAAACATTATATATCACCTAAAATTGAATTTGATAGAAACAAAATCCATTTTTTTTACGTTTTTTTTTCTCTTAGCTAAAATACTTTTGAGTTGATTAAATTTATATTAAAAATGTATGCAACTCATTTTGATTAAGTTTATTTAAAGTTCAACTTTTTAATTTGACATTAATAAATTTGGTTATTTACATTTAAAATGTGTTGTATTAGATATTTTCCAATAACATTATTGTTGTGTAATATTATTACTTTCCGAGCATTTATGTAATATTAGGTTTATTATTGTAATTAAAATATGATAAGACATTAAATTAATAAATACAAAAAATCAGTCGTGTTGGTCATATGTTTAACGCTCAATAAGTTGCTGTACGAACTATTTAAAACAAGGTTCCTCAAAGGGGCTTTTACTCCAAAAAATTATTTTTTACCACTTAATCTATAGCATAATACAACACTCAAATGACAGTTAAAAAATTATTGAAACTCCGTTACACTCAAACACGCAAAAATATGCATTCCAAAATCACACCCCTTCTTGGTAATCAGCCTATTTTGACCGAACCACCTGTCCAAATTACAAAAGCAAAATATAGAGGATTTAGAGAAAAGGCTGTGGAGTACGTCAATAATGGCCAGTATATTTTCTGATCAAAATCCTCCAAGGTCACGACTCACGGGGCATAAAGATCGTCCCATGTTATTTTTAATGGGAGATTTTTGCCGGTGGGATCTAGCTCGAAAAGTACCTAGTTCGACCTTTTTTCCGGGTCAAGGTGGTCTCAATAATTTTTCTGTTGATTTCTTAATTCATAACTAGTTAGCCTGAATGAAATATTTTTTTGAGTTAAGCGGGTGAATACCCCTTAAACAACAAGGAAAATAAACAACCCTTCTGAGTTAAGCTACTCATTAATATCGCCAAACAAGGGTGGAGTTTCCCACGTTGCCAAGTTAAAGACAACCCGCTTTTCTTTCGAGGTTCTAAATGAGATTCCAAGAAATATCTTGCGTTGGAAGGACAACAAAAAAGATCCGACCAACGCTTGCTAACGGATTTCGGAGAGATAGAGTAGGAATTCCGAGAAAATTAATAAACTTGTTACAATGTAAGCTGAGTTAGATATTGTGTCGTAATGATGCTGCGTTGAGAGAGCTGGAGTGAAGGGTTAAATGAGGTGAAAGAATTAAGAGTATTTCTTATGATTTCAAGGAAGTCTATCCCTAAAGAAAGGGACAGTTATTTATTAGAAATTGTATGTTTATCTGAAAATTGTTTGAGGATGCAGGAAACGTAATTACATACGTTACATTCGTTGCAAATGTAATAATAAGATAAACAGCACAAATATTTTTAACAAAGTTACGTTCGATAAATAAAATAAATGCATAAATTCGTATTTAAAGTCTACCCACTCAAACACTACTCTAACCAGTGGGGAATATTAAATTTAAAGCCGACCAAGCCAACCATGTAGGCGCCGATACTATCGATGAGTGAACAATGACTCCACAGCTTTAAACAGTGAATAATGAGTTATTATTCCCGAACTAAAACAGCTGAAAGATTAAAATCTTTATTCGATAATAAAGATTTAAAGTTTAAATCATGAAGATTAAAACGAGGATCTAAATAATTAATGTTGAACGGAGACTTCGTTTTTATATTCATGTGTACCACCAACAAAAAGTTAACTAAGACCAAATACTTATCTGACATTACATTTCAGGAAATAATTTATTATAAGAGTTTCACAAAATTCATGTACGAATACATTTGCAAAAATAAACAATTCGATCTTAAAAAACAAATTTCACGTTTTTACTTTTACGGTTATAGTAGCGGTATAATGTTTGAAGCGGGCCTCTGCGAAAATACTGTTGCGTGTGTTAATTTGGTCACGCAATGTTAATCTTGATCCAATGTTGTGAGTAGGGGAATGAGGGTTGGGATGTGATGGTATTTGTGTTCTAATCGCAAGCGGAAAAATATGTTTTGATCGTAGAGATTTCGATGTTTTTTAGGTTATGTTTGTTTGTACCTGAGCAGAAGTAGGCGGGAGCTTGGCTCGTAAACACAGAAAACGCTGGTACTATATTTCATATGCTGATTGTACAGGGACAATGCTGTGGTCTTCAGAAAAAAATTATACGTTCAAGAGTTGGCTTGTGCTACTTTACCAAAACAGGCCGATGAAAGAAACTTAAAAAGATCAAAAGGGATATTCATGGTCAATCGGTGTGTCTATATCTTTTCTGTATCATATGCGCTTGTACCGAATCGCTAGTGTTAAAAGATTGAAATAAACGTATACCGTTTTTAAATAATATTCTAGATGGAAAACCAAGAACTTTCATGTACGTAACTCGTTTTTATAAGAAAGTGGTCTCATACAACTTTTACGAAACAGCTTGTGAAAATTAATGCATGTATGAGAGCTTTGGTCCCTAATACAATCTATATAGGTATATTTAATAAAATTCACAAGTTACAAAGTCCATTCCGACTAGGGCTGGAACCCGGGTCTCCCACATTCCAGGTAGGTGCCTTAGCCAACTAGACCACCGAGACAGTACTGAATTGTAGTTGCATTATAGATCTGAATGGATTCCTGGTTCTAACCCCGGTCGGGATGGATCTTTTAACTTCTGATTTGTATTAAATATTAACAACTCTACCACCGGGAGTGTTTCTGAACTAACAAAATCGAGAAATATTTGGGTATGTTTTAAATATTATCAAAAATGTGTTCTTGTCTAGTCTGGGATGCACATCCTCCTCTCGTGCATCAGTCCCCACGTGCAATACTCTCTGGATGGGCTCTCTTCTTGCTTCGGAGAGTTAAAACTCTCTAAATGCCTCACTTAGGACGGAATAGAAAGGTCGACTTTCGTCTCCTTTAAACTTTAACAAAGTTTCGACTCGAGTAAGTTTCAACCGTGTGTCAATAATGCTTGTTAAAGGGCATCCAAACACAGGACTTCCTTCGAGACCTGTTAGTGGAGCCCAGAGAAAGTAGTTTTATCATCTATCGTAAAACAGTTCTTAAATATTTTTCGTTTTTTTTTAGCAAAACTTTTATTTTGAAGGTTGTATCAAGCTTTAGGCGAAACGTTTGGTTACAGAGTATTTTGTTTTGTAGAAATAAGTAAAATACAAAAATACAAAATTGTGTAATTAACCGTAAAGTTTTTAATTAAAACTAACATTTTCTGTACATTTAACGATTTAAATTCTATTCTTTGCAAATTTTGTAGTTTGGCAAAAAGTATGTTGATATATTTTTAGTTCGAGAATGCGCACGATGATTTATTTTATTTAAGTAGTCTTCTCGCTGATTGGTTAAGTAGCTTCGATCAGTCTTTTGGTTACTCAAACGTTCCTGAGCTTTCTCGCCTTACTTTCAGCACTTTCAAATTCCCCTTGGTGTACCCCTTTAATTTTATCTTAATTTTTCTGGTAATTATACTTACCTATAATATCATAATTTTATTAAATTTCTATAATAATTTGTTAATCACAACTTACATGACTTAAATTCCGAGATATTTACTTACAAATTACAATTTTCCTTTCTTTTAGTATCGCTGATTTTCTCACAAAATTTATTAGCACTTCTACAAATTAAGCAAAAACTTATTTATTTTGGTAGCAAAATTTATTTTTTATTTACTTCATAATTTTATTGTATACACTGTCTCAGCAAGCGGCATGTACACTGAAACTCTTTAGACGTGCAACAACCTAATAAGGGGAAGTAGGGTGTTTAGAATGACACCCGCCCCTCCCCCCTGCCCCTAAGACTCTGTAGGCTTACACCAATGATTTACATCCATAGTAGGCTAGATACTTAGTTTCAAATTCGTTCGTACAGGCGTAAGCGTATTAAATTAAAGCGTCAATCTGACCTATTCATTTGTCGTTTCAATTTATGCTTTACATGTTTTAAATGCAATTAAGTATTTTTCTGGATTGTTTTGATATGGTTGTAGCTTGTGCAGCATGGGAATGCACATCAGAAATAATAATAAGTTTTTGCATAACGGAATTTGGTTATCATTTGGTGTCAATGGCTAATATGCTCACCTGTCAACCTGACAGCCATCTTGAAGAAAGTTTGAGCTACAAATCGCTACAACGTACTTTAACATACAAACTGACCTATTCAAGATGGCTTCTAATTGACACGCCAGTGGACCAATGAGTGGGGATCTAGCCTACTATAGATGTAAAATATCATTGCTCCCACCCCTCTTCCTCTGTAGGTTACTCCCCCATGCCAACCCCGTCACCTCCAAACTACAGGTACACGCGTCACATGCATATCTAGAGATTATACCAACCTACTCATCTCAAACACTCTGATAAGACGAAAGTTTCTTAGCAGAGAAAATTCTCTTTCTAGGCTACGCTTGCTTATTGGGCTTATCATAGATGTAGGCCTACGTTTACATAGCATTTTTTATAATCTATTTTTGACCTACCTTCAAAAACACCCGACAGTTTCAGCTCGAGTTTTAAACGCTCGACTCTAATTCGAGAGGTCCTGGGTTCAAATCTCGTCGTGGAAGTTTGTTCCGATTTTTTTTTCAGTCAAGAGATCGAGTCCTCTTTATCAGCCCTCGGACATCCCTTACAATTGTCCTATCTGCAAGATACCTAGTTCACCTGACGAGGGGGCATACATTGCATTAAAACAGGTTTCCTTCAGGATTTTTTTAAAATGTGTCCATCCATGCGCACACACTCCTGCCGAACGCCCCCCCCCCCCCCCCCCCACTCAAAATGGGCTGCAGCCCAACAACAACCAACAAAGCCACCCTCTCTCCCAACAATAGACAACCGATGTGACCTGTGACTCTTACCCCGAGTGATAACTCGCATGCAGACAGACAGACAGACAGACAGACAGACAGATACCCCTAGGACGGGGGTAAGGTCACCAGTTGATACGTGTCGGGGGGGGGGACAGGGGGGCACGGCCTACAGGAAGCCAAACTCGATAAGGAGTCACCTAGCGTGCACGACGCTACTTGGCGCATCTTTACCGTTACTACCGGCACGAAAAACATCGCACCTCTCGAAACACAACATGAAACGTGTTATTCTACCTTTGAAGCTTACAGTTGCGACATTTTTATATTATTTTAATTATTAGAGTGAAAAATAACTATCAATATATTATTATTGAAGAATACTATTGATTATTGATCACTTGCAGAACTATTATTTATTAAATTATTAGCTTTAATAAATTTAATGAAAACAAAATACAATCTTCCAAGAAGAACTTTGTAAAGCCTGAACTTTGTGTAATTTCATTTCGTTTTACTGTGTATGTGCTCCAAACAAAAACTTTTGTATTGTAGTTTATATCAGCGTTATAATTTACAGCTTTAACTATTAATTAGTACCGATAATTTATTTAAAGCCATTCCATTTTAGTTCTACAACCATGAATTTCAATACTTAAATTAATAAAGATATCGGGATCATAATATTTAATTATGTATTTCCGTCATTTTTATCAGTCTCATCTATCTCGTCGATATATTCATCACTTTTCTGTCCGTCCGTCTGTACGTGTGTCAAGTCTCAGGATAAAAACCGAACATGACCTCCGATTGAACCACCCAAAAAGTTTAAATACTTCTGTACCCGGCACCTCCACCATAAGTGAATTCTTCATCAAGCAATGAACTAAATAACATAAAAAACATTGAAGTGTTTCGCGACCTGTAGATGATAATCTTGTTATTGATCATGCTGCTCTTTCGCGGCAGTATCTGTTTTAAGTATTTTTAAAACAATACAACATGGTCTTTAAAACGTCAAAATAAAAGTGGTATCGCTGCGACAAAACAGCTCGATCAATAACCAATATTTTTTTAATTTATTTGTTTATCCCTGTTCATACTCGACAACTCTGCTAAAAAGCTGGAAAACGATTTTTAAATTTATTATTAATCTTCGACTATGTGTTGACAAAGAGCTTTTCTTGCCGCTTAAGTGTTGGCTAGAGCGCTAAGCGCGCGACTCAGATTCGGGAGGTCCTGGTTTCGATTCCCGTCGTGTCCAGCAATCATGACTGAAGGTTTTTCGAGGTTTTACTCGGTAATTCGAATGCAAGGGGTTGAGTCCTCTAAAACAGACCTCGGGCATTCCTTCACAATTGCCCAACCCCAATATACCTAGTCGGACACAGAGGGACATACATTCCACGCTATAACCGGTTTCCATCGGTAAAATTTGTAATTTTCTCTCTTCCTATTTTTGGGTACTCCCGTACCTGTTTTGTTAAAGAATCCTCAATCATTAATTTATTTATGAAGTATAAAAAATTACAGCTCTTATTTAGTTCCAACAAGTCTGCGGGCAAAATCTGCTAACGGTTATCAAGAACAAAACCATCGACCGTTTCCAAAATTACTAAAAATAAAACTAGTAGAGTTTTCAATTCCGTCTTGTGGAGTGAGAGATGTTACAGTGTAACCGAACGACCCTTCAGTTTCTGAACAGCGAACACAAGTGGAAAGTGCGTGTTTCTTTATTGGCTAGTACATTTTATGGACATGTGCTTTAAGTATTGAATGGGAGGACGTAAATGCGGCTTTATATTATTTATTGTTTATCCTTTCCATTACATTCAACAACAACAAGCAAAGGCGTCGACGCTTCAAATATTTTGCTAAAACACTTAAAATCTATGAAGAAATCTCGTGCCGCGAAGAGCCTTGCTGAAGTACAAAACTAGCACGGCACATATGTCATTATTGGCTCTGCCACAAATGCTCCTTGCACAGGGAAGGGAAATAACTCACTGGCACATTGTAAATAACCTGGTACAGTAAAAGTTAACTTTCTCTTTTGTTCACATAATTTAATACACTTGTTTTATATACATTTACTCAATTCTCGGATTAGTGAATAATTGTACAAACAATTACAGAGAGCATCTGAATATAAGAGAACCTTTCGTAGCAGTATCTGTTAAAAATTTTCTGTCTGACCGTCTCTTGACATTAAAATCCAGATGTAACCTCCAAATTATTGACACGCGTTTTTCTGACATTGCCCTTTAACAAGGATGGTGCATAATGATTTTGGTGACCCTGGGGGCTTACGTTGAAATATTTACGTACTCGGCACCTCTACCATTAGTGATTGCTAAAAAGGTGATAAAATTGAAAGATAAGCTTCGCCCCCTATTTCTAATACTTGCATACCCGTGATTATATTTTTCTTTAAAACAACGATTTATGTATGTACAATGATTATATGAAGAGATACCAAAATGTTTTTAATGACTTCTACAAATTATGTGAATAAAAATATCAACACATTAAAAATAGTAATATATTTTAAATACATAGTAAATACTGCATATGAAAAAATACATTTTTACTGCAAATAAGTAGCAAACTATAAAAAAATACTAATTGAAAAACGAAATTGTCAGAAAATACGTAGATAATTTTGTGGTCATAAAATAATGTGTGCTTCATTCGAACCCACGTCCCTAATGTATCGCCTAAGTGTAGTGTAGCATCCACCATTGCTTCTAATGTCGCCGGTAAAATTAAAGAAGCCTAAGTTCAATAACACCACGGAGGCAATTCCAACAATAGTTCTCAATACATTGTGAGGCAAATGAGCTCTGTTGTGAGCTCGCTCGTCTCGCGTGCTGTAAAGCTAACCTCCGAGCGCCGGCCGATCAATCTCTATATACCTGCAGTCTGAACTCACTCAGCAGACGCGTGCAGTGCAGTGCCCAATGCGGGTATTACAGGCCAGGGAGATGAATAATATCCAGGCTTGAACACAAATACAAGATTCCTAAATATCTCTAAATAAAGGAAAAATTGGCTCTAGAGTTTATTTGTGTATGATAATTGATACGTTTTGAGTTTCGTTTTTAAAGAGGACCTTCTAGATGTAGAACATGCATTTTGATTGAAAGTTTGGAAAAGACTCTTGAAAATCACGAAATGTTACTTTTCTTTATATAACACTGACAGTTATTGATACTTTCGAATGTTACTGACCAGTTTATTGTTGTTTATTAATGTAAAAAAACGCTGTTAACGCTAAGCTATAGCACTTTGGCTCATTTACGCTTTCAATGTGCTGTTTTGGCTTATATTTTCTAAACAAAACACCTTTATTTAACTTTTTTTTTAATCATTTGAAAATGGTTGAATTAAAAAACTCGAGATAAATATAAAATATAAAATTAGGAAAATAGCTGAAAGTAAACTTATTCCCTTTAGAAGGTGAGTGCATTGGCTATAACTAACTTGGGTTTATCAATGATATTTGCTTGTATAAGCCGGAGGATGAATACCCCTTATTAAGGGCTTGAGTACATAGTGAATGGCGATGTATACCCTGGCAACAGTTGTTCTGCGAGCAACGAATATTCCCCGATTTCAATGAACTGAAATCGAAATCATGAATAAATTTCATGTGGAATTAATTTAATATTATTTTAGTATCGGCCACGTTGGCTGATGATAGGCGAATCCCCCAGGGACAAAATGACGGTGGTTTAGAATCCCATATTGTGTTTTTCATTGATCTACATTACAATGTATTCGCTAATTGTTCTCTTTTGGAAATTACTTTCAATAACTTAATTTAAAATTCAAAAGTTCAATACATTATCCCAATATTCATGTTTGCGGGATACTAACATAGGAGATGTCTGAAAGTTTACACAGCTGTCACAGAAATGAATCTACATAATCAAACTTTCCTAAAAACAGTATTATAATAATATAAATCAAAACAAAACCACTCAACTGAACAATACACATTTTTTTAACCGTGTATTGTTCAGTTGAGTGGTTTTGTTTTAATATATTCCGGTTAACAAGTTCTGGTGTATAATAATATAAATATTAGGCAGTGCGAGTCCTGATTTTTTAGTTAGAGTTTAGTCCGAGTTCGATTTTTGAAAATTTCTCGAGTATTGAGTCCAATTCGAGTCCAAGTAACGTTTTTTTTTTTTAAATTCACTGTTACACTTTGACTTTACTTACAATATGCACAATGTTGATTTTATTCATTGATACTATGTAGGCTCCAAAAGTGACGACAGAGAACATCAAATAGATTTAAAATGTCATCTCTTTCGAGAGAATGTTAAAGCTAATGTACAATCTTATTAAGGCTAAAAATCATTACATTTTTTATATCATCTGAAAATTATTATATTGATATGTTATTATTGTGCAAGAAAATTTTCTAAATTAACCAAAATTTAATATGTGTATTAAAAAGTTGCGCCAAAAACGCATAACGATTCATACGTGTTCACACTCGTGGCGTTTTACCCGCATCTATACTACGCGTACGAATCTGTACGAATTTACTATATGCTACCCGGCACCTCCACCAAAATAATTATTTTTATACTTAATTTCGAGACGAGTGCCAAATACTCGACTCGACTCGAAATTTCGGATACTTGCACACCCCTTATAAATATTTAAATATAACTTGTATTTGATGCAAAAGTTCTTGAACAAAAATATATATTATGTAATTGGACTGAATAATCAGAATTATTTGTTGATCATTTACGATGTCTTTTTTATAACCTTATACGAAAATAATTATGTAGGATACCAAATTATTTGCATTCATTCTAATTAGTATTTTTGAAGGTTGTCGCATTTGTATCACTCCCATTTTAGAAACGCATGACAACAAAACACACGGGAGACACACGTCACATAATAATATTACGTGTGCAGGTATCTTCAATTTGGTTGTATTACAGAACTGCATGTATTTGTAAATAAATTATAATATAATAATTGCTGATGTGCGGGTATTCGAAAGTTCGGGTTAAAAATATAGACAACAAAATTTACTTGGTTTTCGGGTAACGAAAATATTATTTTTGGGGATGGTGGAGGTGCCGGTCCAGACAATATTTAGCCTTTATTCGAAATATCACTCAGAAAAATCCAGATAATAATGGAGAAACTATAATGTCAGATTAATCACAAGTAAAATCAACTATATATTTTTACATGCAGTATTATTGGATGAGCGTAGCGAGCGAAGCTCCATTTCACTACACTGGAGCAAAAAATCCGGAATGTTCTTTTTTTCTGTTTGTATTTTTGCGTGTCTGTTAACACGATTCCGGCTAAACCGATACTTCAATTGCGATTAAATTTTCTGGAGACCTTCAAAATCTCTGAACTAAGAACTGCCACGTTTTTGAGTTTAATCGAAAAATTATTTCTCATGGAAATCCCAATTTTACGATTTTTTTCGATTTAAAAAAATTCCTTCGACTTATAACACCTACATGCTTTAACCGATTGTAATGTTTTTTTCACAGAACCTTAATTTTATGAATTAATATATTCGTGTAAAATTTGTGCGCAATCGAATAATTATTTCTTATGAAAATTTCAATATTACGATTTTTTCCTTTTTTAAATTACGATTAATTTTTAAAAAAATTAAGTTAATTTTTAATTTAATTTAATTTAATTCAAAAAAATCTTCAACTTAGTAATGATTTTTTGGATGAGCGTAGCGAGCGTAGCGAGCGAAGCGAAGATTCCATTTCACTACACTGGAGAAAAAAATCCGGAATGTTTTTTTTTTTTTTTTTTTCTGTATTTTTGTCTGTTTGTCCACACGATTCCGGCTAAACCGATAATCCGATTGCGATGAAATTTTATGGAGACCTTCGAAATCTCTGAACTTAGAACTGCCAAGTTTTTGAGCGCAATCGGAAAAATTTTTCTCATGAAAATCGTAATTTTACGATTTTTTTCGATTTTTTAAAAATTTCTTCGACTTATTATTATTATTATTATTATTATTATTAACACCTACATGCTTTATTCGATTTTAATGATTTTTGCACAGAACTTTTATTTTATGAATTAAGATACTCGTGTGAAATTTGAGCGCAGTTGAAAAAATATTTATCATAAAAATCGAAATTTTACAGGTTTTTCTTTTTTAAACAATTCTTTGACTTATAACACCTACATGTTTATCCGATTGTAATGATTTTTCACAGAACCCTTATTTTATGAATTAATAGATAAGTGTTAAATTTGAGCGCAATCGAGAAGTTATTTCTTATAAAAATCGCAATTTTACGCTTTTTTTCTTTTTTTAACAATTTCAATTAATTTTTAAAAAATTAAAAAATTAAAGTTAATTTTTAATTTAATTTAATTTAATTTAAAAAATTTCAATTATGTAATGATTTTTTCACAAAACAACAGAAAATCCGCATAACACATGGCAGCGCAATGCACCAATTACGCTCATCCAACAACGCGGCGGGACTTAAGTTTTTTCCTAGTAATTATAACGGTACTCTTTTCTCTGCCCGACCAGAAAACCCGAGGTAACCCCGGTATCCGAACCCGAATCTGACCAAAACCTGTACCCGCACAGTCCTGATGTTGATAGGATAGACGTTATTAATTGGATGAGCGTAGCGAGCGAAGCGAAGATTCCATTTCACTACACTGGAGAAAAAAATCCGGAATGTTTTTTTTTTCTTTCTGTATTTTTGTCTGTTTGTCCACACGATTCCGGCTAAACCGATACTCCGATTGCGATGAAATTTTATGGAGGTCTTCGAAATCTCTGAACTTAGAACTGCCACGTTTTTGAGCACAATCAAAAAATTATTTATCATGAAAATCTCAATTTTACGATTTTTTTCAATTTTTTAAAAATTTCTTCGACTTACTACACCTACATGCTTTGTCCGATTGTAATGATTTTTTCACAGAACCTTAATTTCATGAATTGATATATTCATGTGAAATTTGAGCGTTATCAAAAAACTATTTTTTACGAAAATCGCAATTTTACGACTTTTTTTCGATTTTTAAATTTCTTCGGCTTTTAACACCTACATGTTTTATCCTATTGTAATGATTTTTTCACAGAACCTTAATTTTATAAATTAATATATTCGTGTAAAATTTGTGAGCAATCGAATAATTATTTCTTATCAAAATTTCAATATTACGATTTTTTCCTTTTTAAAATTGCGATTAATTAAATTTTTTTAAATTTAAGTTGATTTATTTAAAATTTAATTTAATTTAAAAAAATCTTCAATTGAGTAATAATTTTTTCACAGAACAACAGAAAATCTGCATAACACATGACAGCTCAATGCACCAATTACGCTCATCCAACAACGCGGCGGGACTTAAGCGTTTTCCTAGTTAAATGCTATTCTGCTTAAGTGTGATGTTGGTTCCAACTCTTGTATTGGTCCATTCTAGATCCGCTTCTCGCAACTATAGCATTTTTCTCCACATTTGACAGTTTGTCAGATTAGTTCTTTATAGTCGTGATATTCTAGATCTATAAAACTAGTATGTACTTTCAATTTCTTGTTCTTAATACTTGTTCTTGATCGGGCGCGCGACTATTTGTACTAGTTATGTCGACCTACTATTGATTACGTCAAATCAAGACCAAGAACAAGAATTATCTGAGTTTTGTTTGTATTCAGAGAAGTCCCAAGAATATCCGGCACCATCTGCCCTCCACTATAGCCCCAGCCCATCACACCCCTACCGGAAAAACCTGGAACTTGTAACGGGAAAAGACCCCAACATCTCCAGGAATTCACTCTGGATATTATTTTATTTCTCTCCTGGTTATATTTCTCGCGTGTCTCGTAAGCGTCAGAGGAGATTTCATTGCAGAGTAGACATTGTGGAGAATCGATTGTGGCACTTTAGCAAACTAAAGATTGCGGCAGTTGGAAGAGGGAAAAATTGCAACTCTCCATTTGATCGTTTTCGATATTAACTTATGGGATGTCTCCGTAGCCGTTTCTTCCATTGAGAAGATTTAAGCTCCCCCTCTGACAAATATCACTATGATATGAGTGACGTACAATTATTTCTAGTCGTAAGTAATTGACACGAATGTCGATAGATAGCTCATGCAATAGACTTGAGACTTATAATAATATGATGGTCTAGAGTTTGATACTCGCTACTGGCAATTTTTACTGCAACGTTATATATTTGTATGTGTGTTTAGTGTGGCTCGTTGGTCTTGTGGTTAGCGTCTCTGCTTCCAATGTAGAAGGTCCAGGGTTCGATTCCCTCTAAAGTCAGAAGTTTCTCACCTTCTCATTTGGACTTAAGTCCATCAGTTCTTGTCTTAGGAATTTGTAAACGGTGACTTTAGAGCCGTCCTAGCAACGAGGCACATAATAAATTTAAAGTTGTTCTGAATCGCCCTTGGCGTTGATTCGCGGGTGTTCGCACTGTCCATATCACTGATTGCTATATTTCATATTAAAAAATATCGATCTTAAGTTGGTTATCGTTCACTCGTCGATTGCGTCGGGGCCTACAGGGTTGGATTGGTCGCTTGGTTTACTGTCCCCCACTGGAAATTAGTTATTTGACTGACGGTAGACTCTAAATACATTAGTTTTATTATATATTTTTATTTTGACACATGAGCGCGGTTCTGGCCCACGCTTAGGACCTGGACCTGAATCATAAGAGCCACGCAGTTGTCTTGTTTCTACCATGCCAACCACCACCCAAAAACTTCGATGTATTCCTAACCTTTTAAATAATCCCTACATGGGACTTATTTGCTACAAATAATGTTAGTATTAAGATAAACTTGTAGCAAGATTAAATTTTCAACATGCCTTAGTTACTAATTGTCTCATTGCGTATTACGTTTGTTCTAAGTACGTTATCCTTATAATGTTTTTCTTTTTTATATTGGATTTCTTATAAGAAAGCTTCATTAGTATGTGTAATGTATACATTCTTACAATTGTCTAGAATAGCAAAATTAAGTTGTTAACAAAATAATCGTATTCATGTGATTTTCATCCTATTTACTTTTGTTTATAAACTTCATCCCAACATTTAACATTTTAATGAGTATATAGATAAAATAATAATAATAAAATTATTTAAGTGTGGAAACTCATCATTGGCTAAAAAATATGTTTAAAACCAAATTTATACCAAATTTCCTTGCGACCGCTAGAGGGGTTTTGTATGTAAAGTCTTTAGCGCTTTCGCTCGTCGGAGGTTCCCCGAATGTCCGCTAGGAGATACAGTGGAATTTGTTTGAAATCAAGCGATGTGATTAGGGCTTTTACCCATCAAAGGCTTTACTTACGAGAACAAAAGAATTACAAGTTAAATATGAGTGTGTTCGCCCGTTGAGTGCTGCAGTCGCTACTTTCCCACACCTCCACAACCGACTAGTTTTATTTTCGCCAATCACATCACCCGGTCTTCTGACGCCTCGACGTGATTGGTTGGAATCTCATTTCGAACGTTCGAAAAATCAAATTTTAACGTTCCTTATCCCAACGGTCGGCGGACGGGCTCGAGCGACGTTGCCACAACGGGTGATGTTTGCGCTAGGTCGCGTACAGCGTTGCCACGTCTTTCACGTCGCTAGATCGAGTTCAAGGTCGTTTAAATCTCCACGTGCTTTAACTGCCTGTACCAGATTGGATTGGATTGGATATTGCTTAACGTCTCATATTTATGCAACTTGGCTAATCGAGACGAAGGGAGGGACGTAAGGGGGGACAAGGGGGGACAAGGGGTGGACAGGCCTGTGCTGGTCAGAACCAGCCACAAGCGTATGGGGAGGGCAAGGGTTCCCCCACGTCATGGTCGTCTCCGTCTGTGTCATCATCCGTCTGTGTTGTCATTGTCGTCGCCGTCTGGGAGGTAGTCAAAGGGAAGGGGAAAGTTCCCCGACGACGACCCAGAGCTCGCCATTAGTTTCAGGGAGAAAAACTCTCCTAATCACGGGCCAAACCACGAGAAGGTTGCGAGTGGGAATTTGTACCAGAATAACATTTTTTCGTATAAATAAAAAAAAGACAAAAGTGCACTTATCGTAATTTTAAAAACTAGTGATTTAAATGTGTCGATTTGTTTTTTCGGGATTGTTATTATTTAGTTCAATTCAGAAATTTAAAAATCCATTCAGAGTTTAAAAGGTCGCCGACTCGATGGTCTAGACCAGGGTTCAAATAACGGTCGGTTTGGATTTTGTTATTTCTGAATTGTACTAAATATAAAAGTTTTTTTAAATATGATTTGATTGTACTACTTAAATCGATTATCCAAAGACACTGGCAGTCAACATTTTAATCTTAAAATTAATAAGATTTGATTTATGTCGGTCTTATCAAAAAGTAGACTAAAATAAATAAATCGTGTTTTTAGTGGCAAAATACGAAAACCGCTCACCCAATGTAGCCGCGATTGTTTGTGGTGTGTGCGAAAAAGACAGCGAGAAAATGAAAGAATAGAAAACTCTCTCCAAACAATCTAAAGATTGATCCCGTGAAGATAAGAATCCGGTGATCATAAAGAAATGAAAGGCAGATAAATAAAATGGGTGACTTCTTACACCCCTTCCCCCCCCCCCATTCCCCTTATCGAACACCCCTCTCCAGACGATGGATTCAAACGTCACATCTTCTCTCAAGAGAGACAGAGAAAGCATCATAATCCCTGAAAAGTAACAGCCGAGAAGGGTCGTGCCTCAAAGAGGTAAATGGATTGTCATATGCACTCACTCACTCACTCCTTTCTATTTCCCAGCTCTCGCAATTTCCAATTAAATCCACCAATATTGAATTCCTCCCAATCTTTTCATCGCTGGAAACTGATTGGTTGGTTGGTCTTCCTATTCGCAGAATCAGACCTCGTTAAAGTTTGGCCCTAATCTTAAATGATGGAGTTGCTTCGACATTGAAAATTGAAAAACGAGACTTGTAATCCAGTTTAAGATGTAATTAATGGTTTTTCAAATAAGAAGCCATACGAGATGATTGAGAAAACGACATTTCTGCACAGACACGGACTTAGCTAAGGGATCGTTGAATGCATCAACTTCATCTTCATGCCGTGTCTTAGTCATAAGAGATTGGTCATATCGATATTTCGATACGATATCGAATTTTTTTGATTTCGATATTAGGACTCCACATCGAAATAATAACAATTTAAAAAATCGCGGAAAATTGTTAATTGTGTTAAAAATTTAAACGAGGATAATAGTTTTGGGGACAAAAATAATAGTGTGTAAGCCATTTACGCTGAAAATCTTTCTTCGTACTTCGGTTTGCGTGCTGGTGGTGGAGGTGCCGAATGTAGCCTATATAAATGTGCTGACTTTTAGTTTTGGTGGAGGTGCCGGGTCATTAAACGCGAGTGTGATAACGTAAAAATAATCATGAATTTCTTGGCGATACCTCATCAATCATTAGCCACACATTTTTAATAGCTCGGCTAGGCCTAGCCTACTCTTTTGATATTTATTTATTTTTTAAATACAGATTTTTTTCGATATATTGATATCGATGTCAAAATTCTCTTGTGTTATTGATAATTGACTGATATGGCATAGCTCACCCCTAGTAAATATATCTCCAGACACTTACATCCTGCTATATTTCTATCGCACACTTATGTCCGTTTCTTTACTCTCTCGTTTAATTGATTATCAGCATGATTTAATATTTAATGTTAGACATGGGCCTCTTCTTCGCGACCTACACACAAAACCTCTAAAACTTCTTAATTATGAGTAAAATGTTTATCACACTTACCAATTGCAAATTGTCAGTTGTCGTGTCCTCAAAAATTGTCTAATTATTGATTGTTTATGATTAAGTATTTTGTTTGATATAGTCAAAGTTTAATTCATTACGCTGAGAAAACTAATTACGCTATTAAATTATTGATTAAATTGTATTATTGCTATAATGTGTGTAAAACAAAGTATATAAGTATAGAGTATGGTTGCACTAAAAGATAACTTCTATTTCAACCGATTGTTGGACTTGTAACATCTGTTTGTTTTTTAATGGACTAGACACATAGAGTTCTGCGTGCGTCATTTCACTATCAAGTGCTATAAGATACATATAGCTCGAAACGTCCGAACAATTTTGGGAAGAAAGGGAAATGATCATATACCTTTACCCCAAACAAATAAAATAAACAGTTGGCAAGAGTGCAATTATGCGTCCGCCCTACAAAACTTACGGAATTCCAAAAAGCTTTCCGAAAAAATGTGTTAATTGTTCGTGTTGTGAAGTTATCCGAGACATACCAACATAACCCGATAAAGAAAACAACAACAACAATATATCGTCGCGTTCCAACCTAGAATTATTTTGCCCCATCATAGACGGTTGAAACGTTATACGAGATACGATGAAAATTCCATTCCCGAAATTGTGTCGAGATATCCTAAGAATTGAGGAAACCAACTAACTCAGCCTTTCAGGAGGAAAATGTCATTCCACGATTAAATGGGGCGTAGTAAATTTTCCGAGGAAAATTAAATTTACACTGGTATAAGGATGGGCAACATATAAAAGTGTATTACACGGCATTTGACCGCGTTCGCTGAAAGTAGAGCCGTACAGCTCGGGTAACAGAACCCACAAAATGGCGTTTCTTTATTCCAATCTCGGTTTTAAATTGGGTTACAAATCAACATCGCAAGTTTAATAGTTGGGGTTTTCGGTCGTATGCATATATGATAAATCCATACTCTGGTTCGCTGTTTGGGCTGTAAGCCGTGAGAGCAAACGGCTGCGTTTGGCTGGAAGCTCGCACACGCATATACACTCTCACTCACTCACATTCACACGCGCAAATACGCACGCACATATCCACGTGTCCATTCTCATGGTCGTCTACTCGCACGCACACAGAACACAACTACTAACTTATGAGCACACACGCACGTACATACACGGACATTCACACACACGCGCACACACATCGCCGTAGAAACAAATAAAATATTGGCATTGCCTCCAACAAGGATGATAGGTGGTCAGAGGGGCGGGACTTACCCTTCATAAAACTTTGAATATCTATACAATTGGCACCTCCACCATGTGGAGTTGAACACTGGATCAAACGTGGTTAGACGAGAGAGAGCACCGAAAGAGTCTTACAATTCAAGTCAAACGGCAATTATTCTGTCCCTGTGTTCGTGAGTGAGTGAATGAGTGAGTGAGTGAGTGGGTGAATGAGTGAGTGGGTGAGTGAGTGAGTGAGTGAGTGAGTGAGTGAGTGAGTGAGTGAGTGAGTGAGTGAGTGAGTGAGTTATTGAGTGATTGAGTGAGTGAGTGGATGATTGTGTTTATTTGAGGGGTTGAGTGTTATATGATGAGAGAGAAGAGTGAGTGACTGAGTGGTCCAGCAATTTTAATTTAATGGTTTCTAACAGACAAATTGAAATTTTCCCAATTTGATAATGTGTAGATTTAAAACAGTAACGAATGAAATTTTGCCAAGCTTTGCAAGGTGTGATTGTATGTATTTACAGTGCACAAATGTAGAATGTTATCTGAGCTTGTCCCTTCTTTTATATCTCAACGCTTTAGCTTTAGTTTTTCCGTGTATGGTGAGGTAAACTGGGATACGCGGTACATCCCACAGGAGATGCCGTAAAGTTGTCAGAACTCGCGGGGATCGCGTCGAGCCTACCCTGGTTTCATCCGAGATCCTACATGTTGAGATAATTAATTTAGTCAAACTACACGAGAATCTGTGAGATTAGAGGACAAATTGCGCGTGAGACAGTCTCTCTCTCTCTCTCTCTCTCACTCACACTTTCTCTCGCTCATCAAGCAGCACCTTAGCTCACACACTCACTGTCGTCGTCGGCGAGAAATAAAATGCTACAGTGTAAAATGTTAAGTAGTGTTTGAAGCATATTTTGAAATACGTATTAGCATGTTTGTTTATTGAACATGATTAAAATAATACTAACAATTATATCTTAACAATAATTGTATTAATAATCTCAAACCAAGATGGCAGCTTCAAAATGACGAAAAGAATTAATTATTATTATATTTCCACTTAAATAAAGGTAATCAAATGTTTTGCATTAAACAAATTATAAATAATGGATGTGGCTTACATACTAGTTCTAAAACCTTGACAAAACGAAATGTTCTTAAAAATTCCGTTAAATATTTCCTTGCATAATTGCTTTAGAAAGGGAACTTACAATTTATAAATAATTCAATATTGTTTAATTTGATAAAATTTAAACGAAGCTATTTTTTATTGAACTGGAATACGCTTAACTTTAAAATAAATGACTAACTTCTCGGTAATATTATATGCCAAAGAAATGTCAATGCATAATAATTTTCGCTATGTTTTTTTCGTCACTTTTGAAGGTGTTTGTCCGATAATTTCACACATCACTGATTAAGTAACACGTGTATTCAAATGTTATCAAATACCTCGTCAAATATTTATATGTTAATGAATTACGATCCGGAAAGTGATGCGTCTTCGGTGGCTCAATAGCAAATTTGCACAACACAAAAATATTTAATCTTATCCGTATTACAGCTGTTCTGGTTGCGCAATTTGTTTTGCTCCTCCTGTTGTATTTGATTCAATTGCGTTGCGTAGTTTTATGATAATTATCTATCATCATATCTCTTAGTTAATCAGGTGCGCGGAAACTAGCTAACAACGTGTATTGTTGGTGAGCTGTAGTTTGTTGCAAAACAAGATGAAAATGATTGTCATTTATGTCCAAATGTCGTGAGTTTCTCCCGTTAGGAGTAGTCAATCTCGGGATTGAATCGCATCTGGACACTCCTATGCTGACACACACAACACTTACACTTACTTCTGCGACGATCTCGACGCTTCTCGTGCATTCATTCTCTATATTCTCAACAAAACTATAGGGAGCGTAGCTTGCATTAAGTATCACTTTACTGTCCGTCCGTCTGTCTGTACGTGTATCACCACGATAAAACAGAGAACTCGTAGTCCGCAGTGGCGTATTCAAAGGGGGAAGGGGGGACAACCCCCCCCCCTTTTACAAAAAAAGTGTGAAAGTGCACTTTAACGTTTCAATAGAGAACATAAAATAACTATTTTATCGCAATATTAAAGGAAAATTACCATCTGACCAAAAAAGGATTTTAGTAGGTACAAAATTGGTTATTGTGTTGCTTTAAAACGCACAGATTTTCAACCAACATGACCTTGAAAAGAAAACTTTTGGTTAAAAACAAGATTTTAGTAGATAAAAAGTTGATCATTATAATGCTTTAAAACGCACAGATTTTCACCAAAATGACCTTGAAGGAGAAAAAATTTCCAGGGGGCAAGCCCTCCGGACCCCCCACTTAACCTTCGGTACATCTATAAATTAATTGGTTAACCCCCACTTTATGAATTTCTGAATACGCCACTTGTCGTCGATACAAAAATGACGATAAAAAAATGTTTTTGATGACCCTAGGGAAAAGGATGGGGTTGACTAAAGTTCAATCATAGATAATACAGATTTTATAATACAAAATTGTCGTCCAAGATTTGATGTTGAATATTTTTTTTAAATTGGAACCTTTTGGAAAAGTACAAAACTCATATTAATTCAACGTCTTTACCTAGGATCCAACAATAATTTCACAAATGCACCAACGTTTTGATTAGTTATAATTGAACTACTGTAAGACTATGACCAGATAAAAAATCGGCGATCCACTTTGATGGAAGGTGTTATTTCATTTCTGCAGTCATGTAATACCAATCGAAAGACTAGTGAGTAAGCATTACTGTTCATAAAATTATAGGTTTATATTTCTTCTCACCAGCACTTATTCCCAACTGTTATTGCAACTTAATAAAATATTAATGCTGACGTATTTGTTGACCCTCTTTTACTTTAAAATCAATGTTATTTTGATTAAAAAGCAATTTAATAAATATGTGGAGCAAACTTGGTATTTTATATTGCTTATCTGGTAATTATGTTAGCAAACTCAATGAGGAAAAGATGAGAAAATAAATTCGTTGAAAGCATGTCCTACCCTCATCTGGGAACTAACATTTGAGCAACAATAATTCAATTCGATTGGTGATATAAAATATTAAAACTTTATTTAATTTTGTAAATATTTTTAAAATTATTATCACTCGTTACACACATGTTTTTGCTTCTAAAGTCATTTTTACCTTATCTGTAACAACGACTTGTGGATACTTGATCTGAAGCAACACTCATTCATCAACATTGAATTACAAAGATATCATTCATGAATTTTATCGATTACAGTAAAGATTAAATCACGTAACACCGGAAGACGATTATCATGTTACAAAACCTTGAGAATTATTACATTTTTGAACTTTTTTGAAGATGAATTGTAGTTATGTCAAACAACTTGCGTTTATCTTTGTTGTATGGTTAAGAAACAAATAACATTCATTAAACATTATTGTAAAAATATAGGTCTACGTGTTATTACTTCTTGAATCGTAAGCGAAACGTACACATTGTTATCAAACAAAACACTTGAGAATATTTACAAGTTTTATTGAACTTTGTTTTGTGAAGATAAATTGTAGTTTATGGTCAAAACAACTTGCGATTTTATCTTTTGTTGTATGGTTAAACTGAAAAAAATAACATTCATTAAAACACTTATTGTAAAAATAAGTAGGCCTACGTGTTATTACTTCTTGAATCGTAAGCGAAAGTACACATTGGATATATCAAACACATAATTACTCAATATTAATTTGCGTGCGTTTTCTTAGGGCAAGTTCGCGAAAATATACAGAGTGACTTCTTTAATGTTTTTTGTTGTTGTGATTTTATGTTATGCCATCAGAGAACTTGTTTATTTTTTCGATAATTGGTTTGGTTGAAATTATAATAGAGTATATTTGTTGTTGCTACAGCTTTAATATTAGCATATGGGAACCCATTTTATTCAATATTAATGGAAGGTAAATAACGTTTTCAAGTGTAGTCCTATTTAACATTTTAAATAATGTTTTTAAATATAAAAATAAGCTCTTCTACAAAATATACACTTAAATATACTCAAGCTTGTCGAATGCTAAATGAATAAGAAAACTTCTCATATTTGCATTACCAGGCAATACTTAGTTTTCTGAACGTAAATCAAACTACAAAGAAACTTTTAATTGTTTGCACTTGCAACCAATGCCATCTTTGCAATACAAATACTTAAGAGTTGTTTGCTTACATTTCATTTTAACGTCGTATTTACAATAACGAAGAAGATTCAATAGTATTAGGTAAACACTAAACGTCTTGAAAAGATGTTCGTAAGTTAAAACTAATTGGATGTCAATGTTTGTCTACAATACAGATGGATATGTCGTTATAAACTGGGGCACAAACTGCAAACAGTTAACGAGGACAGCAAATAATGCCAACTAACTTAAGAACTAGACTTGCATGTTTCTGTTTTTGGTAGGAAGTTCGAAGGTCTTATAGACTTTATGATCAATTATGTGTGTCGCTTATATTTCAATTGGTACCAGTACAACATTGACTTATCATGTACAATAAGGCCTATAATACATCCACACACATACGAACACACATTCATACGATGTTACACTACATCTTTTAGTTGGGTAAAATGGTACTTTCACCATTGATCTTGGGCATCACCGAATCAGCACCGGCCTGCTAAGCTCGACACCACGTCTTCATCAATCTCTGATGGCGACACCAGCTGTCTCCACTTTCTCTGGACACACATAAATAAATACACACATACACGAATATTAAAATGAATATAGTCCCTATACATCCATTACACTCGTCACATTGTAAAGGACTAACAAGGATGAGCATGATTCTGTTTTAGCTTACAACTAGATAAGCCTCGCGCAACGCGTACCTAGTACCTAGTACCTAGTACCTAGTACCTATAGTACCTAGTACATAGTACCTAGTACATAGTACCTAGTACATAGTACCTAGTACATAGTACCTATAGTACATAGTGACTTCATAACGGGGACAATACTACTTGTTTTTTCAGCATTTTGTTTGAGTCTCTGGTCTTAGAACGAAGAGCTCGGGTCACAAACCAAACTTCTGCACAAAGAGATCTCCTTTCTGTGCTGACTTCCAATTATAATAATATTTTGAAATGGTTGCAGCTCTACTTCACAGAAACACTTGTTACTGGGGACCTCGGTCGGGCTTTGTCACTTCAAACGTCGATCTGAAAAACAAAACACGCTCAGTCTGGCTGTGCTGCTCTTTTGTCGTTTTAGACCAGACGAATGAAACCCGTTGAAAAGTTGTTTTATGTTTTGTAGACCGGAAATTATTTCACAAATAACTATAGTTGGAGTACTGTAGTGATGGTGATAGAGTTACAGGGGTGTAGCCTAGGAGAGAAATAAGTAGATCTTCTATATCATGCTTGTTGACAGTCGAACCCAGAACCCTAGCTGGGTCCGTAAATAATCTGGTCTGGTGTTATTCCCATACGTATGTTATTAACAAGCGAAACTCTTCTTTGATCACTTCGGCCTAGCTGGGTCCGTAAAATAAATCTGGTCTGGTGTTATTCCATACGTATGTTATTAACAAGCGAAACTCTTCTTTGCATCACTTCTGGCCTAGCTGGGTCCGTAAATAATCTGGTCTGGTGTTATTCCCATACGTATGTTATTAACAAGCGAAACTCTTCTTTGCATCACTTCTGGCCTAGCTGGGTCCGTAAATAATCTGGTCTGGTGTTATTTCCATACGTATGTTATTAACAAGCGAAACTCTTCTTTGCATCACTTCTGGCCTAGCTGGGTCTGTAAATAATCTGGTCTGGTGTTATTCCCATACGTATGTTATTAACAAGCGGAAACTCTTACTTTGCATCACTTTCTGGCCTAGCTGGGTCCGTAAATAATCTGGTCTGGTGTTATTCCCATACGTATGTTATTAACAAGCGAAACTCTTCTTTGCATCACTTCTGGCCTAGCTGGGTCCGTAAATAATCTGTCTCGGTGTTATTCCCATACGTATGTTGTTAACAAGCGAAACTCTTCTTTGCATCACTTCTGGCCTAGCTGGGTCCGTAAATAATCTGGTCTGGTGTTATTCCCATACGTATGTTATTAACAAGCGAAACTCTTCTTTGCATCACTTCTGGCCTAAGTCCACCCGTGTGCGCGTGTGTCACATCCCACGGCAAAAACCAAACTCAACTTTCAATTGGCATTTTTTGTTTAGTTATTTTATATTTATTTTTATTGATTTTTTTTTAAAAAATTTTAACGGCAATCCTATTCAGTTAAAATACTGATTTATAAAGGAGGACAGCAAAATAAATTTCAATACATATAATTGCAGACACAACAATGAACTATATTATTCTTAACTATGACTATTCACTTCTTCTGCGAAGAATTATACCTGTACACTCTAATACTCCTAAGTGAAGAAAGATAATATACTACCTATACTATACTATACTATACTATACTATACTATACTATACTATACTATAGTTAATTAAAGTTTGACATAGTAACTTCACAACAACAATGTTTTAATAAAACAATAATTTTGGTAACAAATTCAAAATGGATGTTTAAATTAATTAAAGAACCATTTTGGATAGCTAGCATTTAAAAAATGTATTTCTATGTACTCGTCACCTCCACAAATATTTCGTTACTCTACACTATGCAGGATACCGCAGCAAACCTCAAATTATTCGAATTCCTGACCCCCGCCCCGTCTAAATATCAAATATGGTTCTAACATATTTGACTTAATTTGTAATTTAAAATGTATGTGTTACACTATCTTTTTTTCCCAGTGCTCTAAAAAATATTTCAGTTCTACAAACCTAATTTTTACACAGAGTGGAACATAGAAATACTTCAATTTTTTCGTAATCTCTTAACAAACATCTGAATCAAATACTGTACTGTGTGGTTTGTATCAACCTTCAATTCTTCCTAAGATAAACATTGTATCCTAGATATTTAACTCTTGCAACGTTCTGACCAAAGTGATGCCGTACCATAGTAAAACTTTGATTCATATAATCCCTTATAAACATCCTAGGCAGACACTGTAGACTTTAATCCTTCCTGAATACACAAATAACCCCCTTTCCCCCCACCTTAAGTTTACAACTTTGCAAGTACATTCTAGACAACGCAATATTGCCAATCAGTTAATCACTGGCGTACGCACAACACAGCACAGCCGAGCCGCCTACTTCTGTATTCCACGTAATGTAAGGCTGTAATAACTCACAGGCTGGTTCTGTGCATTAAACTAATGTGTTTCGCATTGCCAGAATTAAGTCGGCTCCATCTCGTACATTACAAACTACATTACAAAATCAAGTACGTGGAAAGAAAACCGATGGTAAGGAAAGTCATAAATAATATTAGCGAGTTGTAAAAGGAAACGTTCCAGAGTATTTATTCTCTCGGCTGACTTCGTATTTCACTGTTAATATATTTTTGTGAATACATCAAAGTTTCGACCCAAATATACAGTGTAACAAATTTCATTTAATTATTTTGATTGTTGTCCAGATATTTTTAATCAACCACAGACTTCGTGATATATTAAAGATCATGAGTGAATTCACATGAAAGTCAAAATTTTGCAAGAAAGTTAATTGTTCAATTTTTGCCAATTGTGGATCTAATAGTATCATAAGCTAAGTCCGAGCTCCATACTGCTCTGAGAAATTAATAGTATCTTAAGCAATTAATCTTTAACACTTTGGGTAGGAGGAGTAGATGGAAAAGAAATTTCCTAAATTTTTCACAGGTCCCTTTATCCCTTTAAATCCCTTTAAAGTCTCAACGCGGTATTTGATGTTTCTACTTTTCTAAATATCACTTAAGATAGAATATTAAAACATAATTTTGATAATTTGGTGTTGAATTCAAGTAGGGCCTAGTATTAACTTTGGTAATTTTATACCACACATCCAATTATTTTCTTACACAATCCTCAATTTAGTTCATAACTTACCACTACAGGTAAATGAATACATCCTTGTTTACAAACATCCCAAGTTTGTTATTAATCACTTGCCTTCAGGCTTCTCTTAACAGGTATTTGTTGATTACCAAAATGTGTACAACTTGCTCATTCAAGCGTTCATTAATAACAACCAAGCCTAATATTAATATATCTCCCGTCTCGACTGAAACGAGTATATCTTTCAAATGGCGACGACAGACTCTTAATACTAATTGCTAACACAAAACCAAGTCAACAACAAGGCTGTGGGTGTGAGGGGGAGGGGGGGTGACACTCCCCCTCCCTCACTGTGATTTCCAAGTGAATATGCAAGGAGTTTGAAACTTGTCACAGCTTCAGGCAAAGCGTTGAGAGATTCTGAGAATGACTTGACATGTAATTAAATATTTACCGAAGTTTAACCATCCGCAAGGCTTCTTGACAAAGAACAGATGAACAATAATAATATTGTGCTGTGTAAAACACGGGTAGACTTTGACTGGGAGAGATAGGGAAGCCGGCCGGTGGTTGGGGGACTTTCTGGCGGTGTCGGGAATTGTAGGGCAAGTATTGTAGGGTAGGATAACAGTGAGGGTGTGAAACACACGCACACACACACACACACACACACACACACACACACACATATAAACACACGCGCACACACAGATATGATGGTGTGTGGGGGATTGTGATATCAGAGTTTCGAACAAAGTTTCCTCTAGATGGTTATTATACTCTTCCCTCTGTTGTAGATGTTCAAGATGTAAGACTCCCACATAAGCATCATTTTCTGCCCGTTCGTCAGTATAATATAAATAAATATAAATTAAATCAATTGATTCCATAATTAAAAGTGGTGTACTTGATTTGTTATTTTTATTTTTTATTGTCAGACAGTCAAATACATCAACTTGGACAAAAATAACATTATTACAAATAAAACAAAAAATAATTAGAATAAGCTCAAAAAACACAAAACCAGAACATGGCTTAACTGTGGGTTTAAACAGTCAACAAATTATATTTTATATTGAGAAGGTGGCATACAGAGAACAGAACATACCCAAAATAAACCAACAAATTCTTTATAAATACCATGGTTTCATGATATATAAAGTTAATTTGTGGAACTCAAAAACATTCAATTAAAAATAATAAAGAGTTAACATGTTTTTAGAAGTTAAAAATAAATCGAAATACACTGTCGAACGGTGTCCCCGCCACTTTGAGCCTTGCCTCCTTGCATGTGTCTAACTAAATCTTGAAGTCTGATTTAAATAAACAATTTAGATATTGTCAGCACGTTACAAAAAAAAATTGTTTACCATGCAGACAAAAGTGTAAACCAAACTAAATATCACCTGGCATTCACTTTTTCTACTTTGCTTGGCGTTTTGTGAAATATCACTAAAATGGGTTATTTTTGCGTGGTTTTATTTGAATACCAGCATGCCACAACATGTGGGCATACAAGGTATGTATGTACAAAGTATCAGTAAGCATTCAATGTTTAAAATAGGCACTTCATATACTAAGTATACAGTTTATATTTGTTTACATATTGATAATATATATTAATATAATAAGTTTATTCAGAGCAATATTGATAGATAAGTACCGGTAACATAATAATTATTGTACTACAATTATTTTTAGTATACTTTATCTGGTTTAAAAAATAATTAATTGGAGTTAAAATTTGCACTGCATATAATATATTAGCGGAAGTTTTGCTCATCTAAAATCTTGATGGTCTGCAACCCAACATAACCACACGACTTAGAAAGGTATTGGCCAAACCCTTCGGTAAAGGTGTCCTGTGGTTTCACTTGAACATTCCACCTTTCTCTATTGACACCTGGAGGACTTCACCACCATGTTGTGGCGGCTTTATCCTCTAACCCACCTCTGAACCACCTCTAATGGTAGCCCTTTCATTACTAGGCGATGCTGATAGAAGTGGCTCAATGCTTCAACACGAGGCGGTCATCCCTGATGGTGCGGGTTCGTATCCTGTCGCTCGCAGTTGCCGATTTTAGACATCGGTTTCAAGAGGGCAACATACAACTACAAGGTAGGTTAATTTGTATTATAAATAAATTCCCAACTAAGAACTTTTCTAGAAACGTTCAATTCGTTTTAAGTTCCTACAAAAATAGTTGCATTTCGTGTTACGTGTTCCTGGTGATGGAAGAGGAACTATAGTTCTCACATAAGTTCACTAAAACGGAATTGATTGATTGGATATTGCTTAACGCCTCATATTAATGCACTTTGGCTATTCGAGACGATGAGTGATGATAGATGAAGATGAAGTATGAACAGAAGGGAGGAGGGGAAACCCGGTACCGGCACGTAGCCTACTCCTTTCGAAAAGTACCAAGGGGACCAACGACTTAACGTCCCATCCGAAAGAACGGTGTAACTTTGACAGTCATGTAGGTTCCTCCACTAACCCGGACTGCCGAGCAGACGTCGAGGAGAACGAAGCCGTTACACTAGCTCTCGACCCCTCCATCAGCTCTAACCAGCGGTATACGTTAGTTTTTAGGGCAGAGCGGTCACCAACTTTACTAAAACGGAAGTACCCATATCAGGTACCAAGGCTATATTATTTAAACTCCATGATCAAACGACAGTTGAAGAAGAATTCACAAATAAAATAATTCGTCATGAATTGATATTTTTGGTGGAGGTGCCGGGTCGTAAATCTTCTAACTTTATGGGGGCCTAGCCTCTCCTCCCTAACCACCGAGACTCGTGCCAATAAAAACTCATGTCAATCAGACGTCGTGTTAGGTTTTTATCGTTAGGCGTGACACACGCACAGACGGACGGTAAGGTGAGTGATGTTTATAAGGGAGCATCGCACCTTAAGAGGGAGCCGGCGTGATTTGATGTTCGGCGCGTTACTTGTCCGGCAGACATATATCATTACATCTTAATACAATTTGGATAATTAAATACATCTGTACGCCCCTATCATATGAGATTTTCAATATCAATCAGAATAGCCAATATACCAAACAGTGGGTGTAACTTCTTAAAAGTGTTTTTGTCATGTAAAACTGTTCATATTATGCTCCCTACAAGATATGTGTGTAATACACTAAGCCCTTGCTTCAGACTGGTGTTGTATCTCGAGGTATCACTTACATCTCATCCAGATCAAAACAGAAGCCGAGAGAAACCCGCGTTATAAACCCCATTGAAATCACGGCGTCTGAGACACGTTCGCTGCAGATCAACGTCAGCTTTGCCTCAAGTGTGGGTTATTACTGGTTCCCGGCTGTTTGTGCGTCGACTTGCTTGAAACAGACTCCTGATGGCTTAATCGATAGGGTGTTATACTGCTAGGTATAGTACGGCACAAAACTGTTCATATTATGCTCCCTACAAGATACGTGTGTGTAATACACTAAGCCCTTGCTTCAGACTGGTGTTGTATCTCGAGGTATCACTTACATCTCATCCAGATCAAAACAGAAGCCGAGAGAAACCCGCGTTATAAACCCCATTGAAATCACGGCGTCTGAGACACGTTCGCTGCAGATCAACGTCAGCTTTGCCTCAAGTGTGGGTGGTACTGGTTCCCGGCTGTTTGTGCGTCGACTTGCTTGAAACAGACTCCTGATGGCTTAATCGATAGGGTGTTATACTGCTAGGTATAGTACGGCACAAAACTGTTCATATTATGCTCCCTACAAGATACGTGTGTAATACACTAAGCCCTTGCTTCAGACTGGTGTTGTATCTCGAGGTATCACTTACATCTCATCCAGATCAAAACAGAAGCCGAGAGAAACCCGCGTTATAAACCCCATTGAAATCACGGCGTCTGAGACACGTTCGCTGCAGATCAACGTCAGCTTTGCCTCAAGTGTGGGTTATTACTGGTTCCCGGCTGTTTGTGCGTCGACTTGCTTGAAACAGACTCCTGATGGCTTAATCGATAGGGTATTATATTGCTAGGTATAGTACGGCAACTAAGAAGCGAAGTTCGTAGGATTTAATAAGCACGTGCACAGGTGTGTTTTATTTACGTTGATAATTTAATGTATTTTACTGTAGAATTATGTTAAGGTGGTACACCATCACCAAAAATAAACCACGTGAAAAAACTGTTTATTGGTGATATCTCGAGAACGGTACCAAATTTCTTAAATCTGATTACTGAGAATAATATGGTTTTGTTAGTACAATATAATGCAATAAAAATAAAAATAACATCGAGTAATATTTCCAACTAAGTCAGGTAGGGGGTGGGAGGTTCCCACCACATTTTTGGCTCCCCGGGGTTATGAAGCCGGCTAGCCATGCCTGACGCTTCTCCCTCATCATTTTTTTCTTCCTCTGCGTCATCTACTTCACTTTCTTCCTCTTCGCTGTCTTCTTCCTCAGGGACCTCCACCAGTTTTTGACATATTTTTCGTTCTTCCCAACATCTTTCCTGGTTAACCCTCTCCCAAGCTGCATTTCTCCTTTTCAAATCCATTGCTTTAACTTCTTTCCATCTCAGTCTGGGCCTCCCTCTTCTTCTCTGTTTGTTTCCTGCGTCATGTTCGGTTCTTATGCATATTCTTATGCATAATGCATATTTTTGTGGTTGTTTGAGGGTATATTTGGGCACAGTTTGAAGACATGATGTAAAAAGAATGGGCATTTTAGATTGGTACTATGCTCTAGTATCTATGTGGACCAAAAAAGAAGCAGGTTAAAGCCGATTTAAGAAATTTCCTAAAACACCAATTTTCGCAAATTTCTGTATAAAAAATATCGAAAAATTCGTGTTAAATCAAAGTTACAAGGAATAATGTTTTAACTGTCATTTAAGTGTAGTATTGTGCTATAGATCATGTGGTAAAAAATATTTTTTTGAGTTAATAGCCCCTTTAAGAACCAATATGTTATTTTGTGAAGATCGAAAATAGTGTTTACATGTTTGTTTTATTGAGGTTTACGCGCCTTTTTATTGCGTCTGAGTGTGTGTTTTAGCACACTATTAAGTACTTCCATCGCAAAAGAAGCACGCAGGCCAAGCTAAGTGCCCTATAAAGGTGACAGAAAAGAAGTGTTATCAGACGATTGTACATAGCAATTGATTGAGTGCTTAGATACACGCAAACAATTACATTCTTTGACCTGATTTACACGTGTTGCTCAATTGCGTATTCGATATGATTGTAGGTTCTAATATAAACTATCAGTATGAAGTATTGCATATCAAAACGTGGTTGGTATATTTTTATAACAGAAGAACCTTTAAACAACTAAACTTGGAGATGTAACTATGTTTAACATTATATTGGTGAATTGCGTTCCATAGTAGAATTAAGAAAGAGACACATTTGATGTTATGCGTAATTGTTATTGATGTGTATTGAAATATAATATTTTATTGATTTTTCTGTGTGGACAACCACCAAATTCAATTTATCAGATTTTCCGGTAATTGGGAAGTATTTTTGAATTGGTGTGACACCTTTCTTAGTGCACCTATCCCAAATCTTCAATAAAATTGTTCATGATAGAGATCTTCTACATCTTGAATTTCGTCGTTTACCCTATGCTATGATATAATATATAGTGCCTTATTGTTGGCCACTACAGCCAAAGCGCAAGACACGGATTAAGAGAAAAATTTTTAAATAAATTGGAAATTAGATTTAAATTTAAAATAAACGAACCGTTGAAGGAGCTATTACCACAATTGTTTTTTTTACCATATAGTCTATAGCATTATACTACACTAAAAAAACCGTTTAAAAAAATTATATTTTGCAAACGTGATTTTACTCAATTTTTCAAATTTTTTATCCAGAAATTTGCGAAAATTGGAGTTTTGGGAAATTTTTTAACTCGGCTTTAACTTGCTTCTTTTTTGTTCCACATAGATGTACTAGATAGAGCATCGTACCAATCTAAAATGGCCCTTTATAACATCGTGTCTTAAAACTGTGCACAAATATATTCTCTAACATGCAAAAATATGCATTCCAAAATCACACCCCTTCTTGGTAATCAGCATATTTTGACCGAACCACTTGCCCAAATTACAAAACAAAATATAGAGGATTTTCTGAAAAAGGCTGTCGAGTACGTCAATAATGACCAATATATTTTTGGATCAAAATTCTCCAAGGTCACGGGGCACAAAGGTCGTCTCCATGTTATTTATAATGAGAGATTTTTGCCGATGGGACCTTGCTCGAAAAATACCAAGTTTGAAATTTTTTGGAGGGTTCATCGTGGACTTAATACTTTTTCTGTTAATTTCTAAATTCATACCTAGTTAGCCTGAATGAAACATACTTGTTTTAGTTTAGCGGGTGAACACCCCTTTAAACACCTATTAGCTTTTGGTTCGTGAAAATATGAATGATGCACCATCGCAATACACATGCTGATACTATCCCCTCCGTTAAACCACATGACTCCGTTTCATTTTTAGTTTTCATCTAATACACTAATCAGTATTCACAATAAAGAACTGAAATTTAAAATAACTCGAACACGCTTTCCCTCTTACCCTTCACACCAAAAACGTCGTTATTCTTAAACCCTCTGCGTTTGTTTAACATATAAAACTAATAACGTTCCATAAATAAATTTGTTTTTTCCTTTCTGCGGGATTTTCGTTGGTGAAAAACTGACTTTGCAACTTTTTGAATAATCGAAAGGCGTCGCATGTGGCGCGGGGCGCCCAAATGATACTCGGCAAAGTTTCTAACTATACGATATGTATTGGCGCTCGGCGGAATGAAATTTGCATTCGATAACTGAGAAAGCTCTGCAGCTATTTGCTCGACCAACTGTGCTATCTGCAGCAGAGTTCACGGTGATTCCTACGCAACTCTCTAGTCTGAGTATCTCCATGTATATAATGTAAAATACAAGTATATATTTTTTTTAGCAAAATTATAGATTAATTGCTCTACTTAAGATTATTTCCTATACGTAATAATTAATAATCATTAATTGTGGTTTGTTAGTTTTTTACATTCAAAGGCCATTCATAATAAAATCAACGTAGCCAAAACAACGAAAACAACGTTTTTTAAATTAATTTTTGTATGAGTGAATGTAAAGTAGGCTATGTGGAAAGTAATAGGTCACTCATAGCCAAAACAACTTTTTCATAATTACTTTTTGAATGAGTAATACCTAATATGTAAATTTAGATTTGCAATAACATATAATAGTGTAGTACTTTTTTAGTTTTTCCAGTTTTGTTGAGTTAAATAATTATTATAAAATTCCTTCATGTAATTAATGATAATTACGATTGGCATGTTGAATGTGTATAGATTCTCAGATAGACCGAGAGGAAAGAGGTAATGCTAATTCCAGGTTCCAATGCTATAATCATATCCCAATACGTCGACGTAGTATTAGGATATGATTTAACACAAGCGTAACTCAAGAGATTCCAAGTGAAGAGGTCCCGGGTTCAATACCCGCCACCCCGTTCATATTCTTTACAACTACCATAACTCCTTAATACTTAATATTCAGAAGAAGCTAAAAATCCATCCCAATGGGGGTCCCCCCGACCCGAGTCTCCCACATTCCAGATAGGCGCCTTAGCCAACTAGACCACCGAGATGGTAACTATTTAGCTTCTGAATTGTTGTTGCGTTATAGATCTGAATGGATTTTTTAACTTCTGAATTGTATTAAATATTAACAATTCCACCTACGGGAGTGTTTCCCGACCAACCAATCCGAGAAACTAAAAACACCTGAAGAGCGACATTCAAAGGTCCCTATCCCTAAGCAGGTTTTTCCAAAGAAGTTAAAATTGCGACTTGCCAACGTCCATTTTATCAAACGTGCTACTAAACGGCATAAGAACCTGGAATTTTAGACACTAACTCCTACAAATCTCCGCAAGCCATTGGTGGAAATATCAATGTTTGTGAGACTGACAGTTACATTTATCCATCGCCCGCCTCATTGTGGCAACCTAGTCTTCCGAGAACTTTCATTTAGAAAGCAACCTAACCTAACCTAGAATAAAATGGATTTCCGACATCGGCGAAACCAACCCTAAATTTCCATCTACTTCTTGAAGCATGTCGAGCCCTTTGCATAGAAAGCATCGCTTACGTTTTTTTTTTCATTTTTGCCTTCTAGCTGCGTTATATAAATTAATAATTTAAAAATTCATCTCTCTGGAATCGGAATATTGCGCAAAATTGTATGGGGAGAAATTCGATTTGTATAGATTAACGTTTGAAATTGGAAACTTCTCTCGGGTGGAGGGACAAAAAGAACTTCTGATTTGTATAGTTAACGTTTGCAAATTGAGAAGATTTTATCTTTCGGGATTCGAGTCATTGAAGTTCCTAGAACTGAAGAAATCTAAAGCTACAAAATAGATAAAAACTAATTGTATATTGAGTTGAGAGGTGATTGGATTATTATACTTTTCGTGGAATTCGAGTCATTGAAGATTCTCTAGAAATGAAGAAATATAATATTGTCAGCTAAATTTAGATCAAAATATTGTTTGATTTGATGTTTTATTATCCAGTTATTGAAACAACTAGAAAGAACAAAAAATATTGTGGTTTTGCTTTTAAAAAAAACGTAATAGAATGGCTAGGGGATGTAACTTGAATCTCTTGGGGAAACAAGATGAAAACCATCATGCACAATACAATGTGAAACGGTAAACCATCGAGATATGTATACTAAGAAGCCAAGCTACTGCCTATTCTAAGAATTACGTCACTTATTTCAATCTGCAACATTATAAAATGATAAATTTGCAACAAATAAAAGACTTTTTTCAAATATTTTGATTGGTTGTTGCTAGGGTGTAAAAAGTTGTTCCACGAAAAAACAATTGAAATAAAACACTCATTTTTCCTCAACATACTCTTCACTCGTTATCAAGATAATCTAGAATCAGAATAAGAAATAAAAATCATTAATACACCACATCCGTTGGAGGTTGACTAACCATTCAGTTCAACCTCATTCATGTATATGTGACATATTTCTTAATTAACCCTTTAACCTAATTAAAGGTTATGTTTTGTATTGCACGCTTATTTACTTTCCGTTATAAAAACATTATTCAAAACGTGTAAGAGTATTCAATAGAGATGCGAAAATTGAGCGTTTTAGGCTTTGGATGCTAAATTGGTGAACATACATTATTTTAAACCATCAAAAATTCTAATTTATTAAAAATGATGTTTTCCCATACCTATTGAGAATTGGTTTAGCAGTTAGTTTTAAGTGGCGACAGATAAATTGAATTCATTTCAAATTTATATACCTATATTTATTTCATAATTTCTCATTAAAAGTGGAGGAAACACCCAACATTTTATGGTTTTGATGTAAAGTACAAAATAGATGCGTGCCTCAAAACGCAATACATTGAATTTAAAAAATGTGTGCTAAATATTTTTAATTAAAGGACTATTTTTATGTACTACTACCTTTTATTTAAATTATGCAACATAGTTCTCACAGCATAAAAAAGCTTTAACCACATAAAACCACACAAATAATTACATAAAAACAACAAACACATACAAAATAACATATTCGTATATTTCATAACACAGGCTCAAAATGTATAAAATAAAACCACGACTCCCTCAGCTGGCGTATTCTGTCAGTGTTGAAACGTCCCCGTTCCGTAACTCATCAGTCTGTTTTAAATGCAGCTACATCGGGTGTTCATGTTCCGCAACTCATCACCCTGTGTCACCCTTGCTCACGTTAATCCGTCGCGCATGTCTCAATTACGACACGTGATAAATGAACAATGCAAAGCCCAGGTGGGGTCGGTAATCAAAAATGATCACTTAATTAGCAGTATTGCACAGAGGAGGCTGCGGGTGCGGTGCTCTATAGTCTCGCCGCTCTGAGCGTTGCACGGGGGACTATAGTACTTCCACCACTAGAGAATCCCGCCCGTATGCATACGAAGCTCGTGCTGAAAATGTACTTTATTAAAATGATCACTTAATTAGCAGTATTGCACAGAGGAGGCTGCGGGCGCGGTGCTCTAATAAGACTGGTTGTCATTGAATAGCCAATTATCACTAGAACTATTATGTAATTTTAGATTTTTAAATGTGTATTTCAACTTAAAAAGTTGCAAAATTAACAATTTTTTGCCTTCGGCGATAAGAACCAGCAAAACTGGAACGTAACCAAGACCTATACTAGTTTTGCAAGAAAGACACCCCCTAAAGCTAATAGTCAATTCCTGGATACGCTAAGACTTCCATGTTTTTTTTCATAAACTGGGGAATCATTTGAATTTATCAATACGTTATTTATATTTATTGAAGTTGTATATGGCTGGGATAATCCCCAAAACTGCTTCCTACCTTCAAACTAGAAACTGTTGACACATCCGTTGAACGCCCTCCCCCCACCCAACATAAAAAATCTGGGCTACATACGTCCCTGTCAACAAATAACACGATAATTTGCTATTTACGTACTAAAATAACATTTCATTCTTATCAATTCTTAATTCCTTGACTTTGGTTCTTCAATGTGTTTAACCACTAGGTCGCTTTGCGAACGCTTTTTCAAGTCGCGTTGATGGATGACCTTTTTTCATATTTCTGTCCAATGATAACGTTTTAAGTGGGATCTCATTACATTTTCTATAGTTACTTGATATTACTTGTTAATTATACACCTGTAAAAAGCTTATATTAAAACCTTGATCTCTATGAATCGTGTTATTCTTGTCTTCAACGTAAACATTATTACATTAGTGCAAAAAAAAGGCATTCAAAATTCACTTTTATACAAAAATAAATAAATTTAACAATAAAACGATGAGTACATCATAACACAATAATAAATTCCACACAATGAATTAAAAAATTTAATTAAGTTCCAGTACTCTAGTAGATTTTGAAGTAGGGCACTTCAAAATCTTCCAGGAATATAAAATCAATGAATGTTATACAATTTAAATTGCTTTTGAAGGTCAATGTTCTAGATTTGTTTCACAGTTGCAAACGAAAGTGTTCCTGCGTTAATAAATGGAATATTTTATATTATCATGTTGCGAAATACTCATTCCTTCAAAATGAATATAATTATGTACAATTATTCTTGTTTTCATTCAATCATATTTTATATTATCCATGCTCAAATTCTATAAGAATAACTAACATAACTTAAAATACGTGATTTGTGTATTAAAAACTATCGTTGATTAGCACTCTGCCCTGAGCGCAATGTGCAAGACATGATATTTGCGTTTTTTATATTTTATTATTTTGTAGCCACATAACAACAGGTCACTTGCTCCACAAGTGCAATTTAGCATCATTAACAAAATAATAATATATAAAACAACATCCAGTACAATACAATATAAAATTAATAAAATAAAGATTACTATAAAAGCAATATAAACATTAATGTATATGTGAGGTGTTGTATGTATGTTTGAATGTATGATTGTGTGAGTGAGTGTCAAAAGTGTGAAAATAAATTAGGCCTTAGTGAAGTTGATTGTCAGTTATTTCTTTGACTTGATTTCGAAAGTGATAATATTTAGTATTGTAAAAATCTAAATTATGGGAAATGTGAAAGATTGTTCTATAAGGTTTCTACATAAGTTATATTAAGAAAATTGGCTCGTTTTGTCGTTTAAGTCTGTTTTTAAGGAATATCTATTGGATTGTGCATTCTATAAAGTGTCTGATTTTTTGGACTAATATTGTAATGATCCATAAAATGAATGAAATGTTTTGTAAAATGACGAAATCAGTCATATGTTGATGCATGATGAAAATGAAATGGGAATAGATTAATTTAATAAGACTGCAACCTAATTAAACAGGAATACTTGTGCACATCAATGCGACTGGCGGAAAGATAGAAACAGTTTATGAATACGTGTATTCCTCGGTGTCCCAATGATTCGATTAGAGGCGTGTCATGCAGGTTATCAACAATTTTGTGTAGCATAACCATATCCATAAATTTCCTTTGGCTTCAATAAGCCTCAATGAACTTTCACTTAAAATTAAATACACAATGCATTGTTATGCATTCATCATATCCTAATTTCCATCCATACAAAGTATGAACACAATTTAATTATTAATTATTTACCGTATTATACATCCCATTAAACAATTAATTCTTGTAACCTGAGTTAATTATCTTATTAACAGTACAAAAAAGTTTATTAAAACTTTAAACTTCTCTATATTAGTTCATTTTAATTAAGAAACTCAAATGCTGATTTCTTTAATTAGTCATTCGTTCAAATAATTAAATTAGGCGAGTTTTGTTCCAACAAATGCGTTTGAGTATTCGCTTTTGTGGTTGAGTGTACGCTTGGCTCATTCTCCCACAGAATGGTATGTTGCAATTACTGGTGGTCACATTGTTTACCTACCAAACCATGAGAAGCTTATCTATTATTTAGTTGCTAGATTGCCCGCATGTATGCAATATACAGGCATTTGTTTCTAAAATTCCGTACATCTGCGCTAATCGAAAATGGAATGCTATTAATTATACTATGGCTTAAACTCGAAGTAATATCGACAAAACAATAATCGTGTTTAGAGCAGTAATGTTGTAGATAAATTGTGTACTCTCGCGGACGTGAATAAATTAAGGGTAGGGTAAAGGCTTTCTGTACCAACACAACTAATTTCATTTACTTTATTTAGCTATATTGCTACTATACAATTGACACACATAATTCACAATTTTGTCTTTTTAGTTTTCACATAGAAACAAATATAATATTACGAATTTAATTTAAAACTATGTACATATTATCTTACCCCCTTTACATCTGTTGTCAATTTGTTGTATTCTCTGATCCGGGCATAGAAAACTGTTTCTTTTTAAATATCCACTTACATATATCTCATTTCTAGCAGTTTGTCTGGTCTCTCTTCCATAAATTTTCTCCACACTCGTAATTTTTTCTTCTAAATAACTTGGAAAATGATTAAACTAACGTTATTTTCCTACATTGTAACACGTATCTCATAGCCTTGATTTGGATCATTCAAATAACGATAATCTCGTCTGCACATGCATTACAAAATATTGTTGCACAGTCCAAATCTGGTTTAATAATGGATGTATTATAAATTATTAATCTTGTCTATTTCGAAAATTTCTACTTGCTCTTCTCATGTACCCCACCATCTTGGCAAGTTTCTTAATAACATTATTTATGTGTTGCTTAAAATAAACTTTTTCATCCACTAATATTCCAAGGTATTTGAACTATTTCAATTTTTCATTTTTAGTTATTGGGCTCTTTATGTTCCAAAAGTAACTTTGTTCTATTGCGTTACCACAAGTGTTGGCTATAGAGCGTTAAGCGCGCTACTCTTATTCGGGAGGTCCCGGTCTCGAATCCCGTCGCGAGCGGCAATCCTGACTGAAGGTTTTTCGAGGTTTTCCCCAGTCATCGATGCGAATGAAAGAAATTGATCCCTCTTAAACAGCTCTCAGACATCCCTTGACAATGGTCCTAACTCCAATATAATTAGCTAGACAACTGAAGAGAGGCATGCACTGCACCCTGGGCTGGTTTCCCACGGGAAATTTAATCAGTTCAGATTTTTAAAAAAAGTGTCCGTTGCTATGACGACAAAACAAGGAAGATTTTTGCTAGCCTCTTCAATATTATCTCTGCTGTATGGGCCCCAATCTTTTGCATCGTTAACCTTGAACCACACAATTTGTTTATTTAAAACATCACATCTAACCATGATAGGCAACATGTATTTGTTCTTAAGATAAGACACGAAATTCTTTGATTGATATCACTTTTTATGAATCGTGTTTTATCATATGTGTGGATCGGGTGAGTTCAAAACAATGCGCGCAATCTTGTTCATTCAAGTAGCTACACTTGTGATAAGAGTGTTGTGTACTTCGTATATAACAGATACACATTGTGTCGAGCTAGCTTTGTAGTGGGTAAATTCTTCAGGTAAGTGCACATTTCTAAATAATCTATATATTTCAACAGCCCAAGAAATCTACTTTTCTGTGTATTTTAAACATAATAGACAATATCATATAGATATAGTGTGTTTATTTACAATTTAGTAGCTTTAATATTTCTATGGTTTCAATAATTGAAGAAACATTGAAATCACATCAATTTATTTTATCATGAACCACGAATTTGATTAGAGCGATGTATTCCAATCTTAAAATTGTGGTATTAAGATATTTAACGTTTTTTAGAGAAATTCTACAACAAATACCTCCTTCGTAATGTAAACATAGGTAACAGAAACAGTATTATTATTAGTATTACATATTATGTGTATGATTAGTGGGAGTTGCCTGTCAGATGACAAAACTTGAATTGTTGGGGCGAACTGTGTTCGTTGTGTCAATACGCCCATAATCACTTACCAAGATGAGGATATTCCCTCCGCTTCAATAAATTATTACTAAATGTTTATAAAGCGTAATGTAGGATAATCTCGATGAAAATCTAAAGATTAATATGCCTACTGAGGAATATGTATTGCGATACACAAAATGTATAATTTAACAAAGAGTTCAATTGATATTGCTAGTGAAAAAATGAAAAAATTGTGTTTATTTAACTTATTTCAGTTTTATAGTTAAAAGACAATTGAAGAAAAAAACATAAAATAAATACTTTCTCTACCTTAAAACTTTACAAGTTGGGGATAAAACACGAACGAGTTAAAATAAAACAGGGTTAATAACATTATTATAAATTATTCTCATTAGCACAACTTTCAAGTTCGTCTAACAATTTGCTGAAAAACGCCTCGGTTCCAAAATTAAATTAATTATCGTATCTCATTGAGTGTTTTCTGGTAAAATTACTAATGAGGAAAATGTTTCTCATTTAATTCCCTAGGTTCCAAAAACACTTCAGAAAATTTTAACAACTTAGATGGCGAAAATAATAATTCTAAGCTTAAAACATTTAAGAAAGTGTAATTAGGAAATAAATTTTACAGAATTAAATTTTAATTCGACTCAATCGTCTTAAAAATATTGCGTTGGCGTTGCGTAATAGACATCTCGTGTTCAGACAATCTCCAGGTAATATTCGTCAATAATTAATAACACGATATTTTAATATGGAAATAATAAGCTTTGTGAAGTAAAGGCAATAAATAATACAAATAATTAGTTCGAAAATATATAACAACATAAAAGTTGGTCTTATACAACCTGAATACGTTAGGCACAACGTTTGATTCATCCAACACTCATAAATTATATTCCTGCTTCGTAGTGGTGTTATCATATTTTGTGTGTGTGTAATCTTATTAAACCGTCCAGTCTTTTACTAGCTTTGTCAATGTAATATCTAGATAATGTAAACATGCTTATATAACAATTAGTAAATAAATCCGAAATCCACACATGGTAAAAACAAATAAAAAAAATAATGTCACCGCGTAAAGACGTTAAATAAAAAATAAAAATAAAATAAATAAATAATAACAAAATAATAATGTAATCAATGGTGGATCTCAAAGATCTCAACAAAGCAATGTTTCCCTAGTGTCCTTGATGGTCAATTCGTTAGAGCAATTATTTTACTTAGAACAGGAGGTTCTGTGTTCGATCCCGATATAATACCCAAATGGATAAGAATGTGAATCGAATTTCAATCACCAAGTTAATTCAGAATTTATCCGATTTCATCCTGTTATAAAACCCTACAAAATAACTTTTCCATTCTCAGTAATATTACATCGAGGTTTTTCTTTTCATCTCGAGTTTCGAAAAATCTCTCCAATGAAGAGTGTTGTCGCTAAATGAGGTTTCCCCCCCCCCCCCCCACTCCCTCCCTGAGTTGCAAATAAACACTCGAATCTTGTGTTACACATGAGCGAGTCAGCATTGTGAGCACAACAATGAAGGCCCAAGGTGACAACGACGTAACTCGAGAGGGGGGGGGAGGGGAGGCTTCATTGATTGAAGCTATTTTCGTAGGGAAATACTCGTGATTTAAAAGTGTTGTTATGAGAGTGAGAGAGAGAGGGAGAGAGTGTGAAAGAGAGTGTGTGAGTCAGTGAGAGAGAGAGAGAGGGGGAGAGAGAGGGAGAGTGAGAAGTGATGATAGAGAGGGTCAGAGAGAGGGAGAGAGAGATAGAGAGTGAGTGAGTGAGTGAGTGAGTGAGTGAGTGAGTGAGTGAGTGAGTGAGTGAGTGAGTGAGTGAGTGAGTGATGAGTGAGTGAGTGAGTGGGGTGAGTGATTGAGTGAGTGATTGAGTGAGAGTAAGATAGATAGATAGATAGATAAGGGTCTTATTGTAAGGCGGGATTAAGGCTAGTGAAGCCTTATCTTCCATCCAACCTAATACAACTAATAATAATAATACAAATGATAATGAAGGCTTATGAAAATTATAGATAATTTGAACACAAAGTAATTGGCCTGATGAAAATTACACATAATTAACTAAAAACATAAACATTTGAAATTATGATAAACAATTTACACAATTTAGCTATCATTTCATTCTCCGCATTCATCCATCGCTTTCATACAGTTTCATTACAGTAACAAAGAAGGCGTCCTCGTAAAGTAAATAGAGTAACACAGGTAACCGAGCATATTAATACGTAATTTATTTTTATTATTTGGGTTGTTTGGGTGTTTTGATATCACTTATTGTTTGTACAGTTAAGAATTTGAATAATAGGAAGTAGTGGCACTTTTAAAAGCATAGAAGTTATTTATATATTTGTCTCTGATTTCAGACGGAAGAGCATTCCAAGTTCGAATAGCGTGGATTTTGAATGAGTGAGAGAGAGAGAGAGAGAGAGAGAGAGAGAGAGAGAGAGAGAGAGAGAGAGAGAGAGAGAGAGAGAGAAAGAGAGATGGAAATATTGAAACATGTACTAGTATTTCAACAACATAATTAAGGGTGTACAATGGAATCGAGACAGATTGAGTTGTGATTGCGTTTGTAACTTTATACGTCTCTTATTATTGCGATGTTTTTCGTTATGAGGTGTGGTGATACGAAATGGAAGTTAAAAAATGAAAAAATCAAACTTTAATTGAGAAATTATCAAATTACAATAGAAATATAAAATCAAATGAGTGTCTCATGTAGCTATAGACAGACTTGTGCATTGTTAATTCCTCGTGGGACAATTCCATGGGTTTTCAGGTGTCTTAACAAGTATTTTTTGTGAAGGGTAGTTGTGAAGGGAATGATCAAGGGCTGTTTAAGAGGACTCAATCCCATGGATTCACATTGTCGACATAGAAAACCTTACAAAAAATAAAAAAACTCTTGTAGTTTGGATTGCAGGAGGCCATGAAAAAGAAATGAAAACTTGACTGGATTGATCGAAAAGTGTAGATGTTGTTTGAAAAGTACGAACGCACATTTTCGGCTCGAATCATATTGTTCCCATGCAAATTTGATCGAGATTTCGAACTTCGTCCAGTCGTAAGAGGATATAGGACATGCGTTTTAGCAAATTTCAGTTCGCTCGGCTAATTTGAAATTTTGCAAAAATGTCAACAAGGAAGTGGAACTATAGGACTCTGCTGTAGCGTTTTTTTAGATTGCTTTAGGTAAACGCTACGAAAATAAATTGATTTTTACAATTTTGGATTTTCTTAAAAAGTCCGAAATTGGCCATTTTTGTGAATTGTTTCTGGCTGACAAACAAACAATATTGATAATCTATGACTGGCTGTCCATGTTCGCTTTCTTGACAACTATTTAAAGTTGCATATGTGTAGGATGCTCCCTGGCCGAGCGAACAGCTATTTGCCAAGTGCCAAATGTGTCCCATTCCCTCTTTATGTTTAAAAACCAAGTAATGATATTATATAAACTTTGTCCCCATCACAATAAGTCTTCAACTCATTCCACAAACATTAATTAAGTGCCATCATTTTATTGGATGAGCGAAGCGAAGACTTCAATTTCACCGACCCCCCAAAAAAATTTAGCTCGGGTGTTTTTTTTTTTTTTTTTTTTTCTGTCTGTTTGTTCGCTCTCTACCGGGCAAACGGCATAAATGCGATCTTGATGAAAATTTGACAGGACCTTCGAAATCTCTGAACTTAGACTTGCTACGTTTTTGGGTACAATCGAAGAAATATTTCTCATGAATATCGTACTTTTACGATTTTTTTTCGATTTTTAGTGCGATATTTTCGTGACATTTGGGCCAATTCTGACCAAACGGGTGGGGCTACAACGTAAATATTTCACATGGACATTAAGGTAATGGTGATGTATTGCTTTCTGAAAGAAAAAGTTGAAAAAGTTAGCCAAAATCTATAGAAATAAAGCTTTTAATATAAGTTTTTTGATTTTTTGTGCGATATTTTCGTGCCATTTGGGCCAATTCTGAACAAACGGGTGGGGCTACAACGTTCATATTACACATGGACATTAAGGTTTTAGTGATTTAGTATCTTTTGAAAGAAAAAGTTGAAAAAGTTAGCCAGAATCCATAAAATTAAGCTTTTAATATAAGTTTTTTACGGTAAATAATACCAATTGACAAGAAACAATAGAAACTTGACAACAATCACCTACAATGCGTAGGCAGCAAAACAAAGCACTTGCAAAAGTAAAGATATCCCACGCAAAACTAAAAACTTTAAAAAGCTCATCCATCCAACGCCGGCGGGACTTTAGCGTTTATGGATGAGCGTAGCGAGCGTAGCGAGCGAAGCGAAGATTCCATTTTACTACACTGGAGAAAAAAATCCGGAATGTTTTTTTTTTTTTTTTTCTTTCTGTATTTTTGTCTGTTTGTTAACACGATTCCGGCTAAACCGAATACTCCGATTACGATGAAATTTAATGGAGGGCCCTTTGAAATCTCTGAAATTAGAACTGCCACGTTTTTGAGCTCAATCGAAAAAAAAATTCTCATGAAAATCGCAATTTTACGATTTTTTTCGATTTTTAAAACATTTCTTCGACTTATAACACCTACATGCTTAATCCGATTTTAATGATTTTTTCACAGAACCTTAATTTCATGAATTAAGATATTCTTGTGAAATTTGAGCGCAATCGAAAAATTATTTCTTATGAAAATCGAAATTTTACAGTTTTTTTTTCTTTTTTAAAACAATTCATTGACTTATAACACCTACATGCTTTATCCTATTGTAATGATTTTTTCACAGAATTTTAATTTTATTAATTAATTATTCGTGTAAAATTTGAGCGCAATCGAATAATTATTTCTTATGAAAATCGCAATTTTACGATTTTTTTCTTTTTTAAAAATTACGATTAATAAAAAAATAAAGTAAATTTTTAATTTAATTTAATTTAATTTTAAAAAAATCTTCGACTTAGTAATAATTTTTTCACAGAACAACAGAAAATCCGCATAACACATGGCAGCTCAATGCACCAATTACGCTCATCCAACAACGCGGCGGGACTTTAGCGTTTTCCTAGTTTATTCACAACATGTTTATTTCCTTCTACCGCCAAACGTGAAAACCGCTCAAAACACAGCACACATCTCAAATTCTCTGTCTCGTGAGTTGATCTCGTGCGCATGATCCTGACATCTCCTGATTAATTTCTAATGTAGAAGGAAGTGTAAGGGTCGCCGACGAAATTGCTTTATATAAAATTGAGAACTTGTCTTAATTGCCACGTCACTTGAAGATCGCACCAGTTTATGAGTCGTGTTTTAATGAATGAACCGGGAAGTTTCGTGGCCTCTTCTCTTGTCAAGGAAACGGACGGGAATTAAAACGATTTGCGTTGTTTTTAGTCTTGTTTTGCAAAAGTTTCTGCCAACGACGCGGCAAGGGAATAATTGGTTTCAGTTAACTGACGTGTCAGGGAGAATCAAGACGATGGAATATCGAAATTCGGAATGGAGTTTTTTGTAAGGTAGTTTAGATATCAAAGTAGTGATCGATTATAATGACGAAAAATCTATAATCGTATTAAATAGTGAAAATCCATCTTTTTACAAGAAAAATTTAAAATCGTTACTCTAGTATGAGAAAAGCACGGGTACGGGAGTATCAAATAGGTACAGGCGCGTAGGGGGGGGGGGGAATTATCCCCCTCACTTTTCCCCGGTGACACCTTACCCCCCCCCCCCCCCCCCCACTCACTTAAAAATATTAACATCCATGCTCTCCGTTTATCACCACAGCTACAACTGAAAAACTAGTAGCAGTCAATATTACCTAGTCTTCTGACTTGTTGTGCAGAAGCATGTGAAAGTAAAAAACTCATCAGCCCCCCCCTTCCCCCTATTCTGAAAAGAGTTCCTATGCGTCTGAATAAGGAACGAAGCTACTTAATCAACAGATTAAAAAAGAACTCGCAAATAAAACACTGTTTATTAAGGCTTTTGGTGGAGGTGCCGGGTACGGATAAAAAAAGAGAAAAAAAACGTAATCTCGCCCTCTTAATCCCAAGGATCACAAAAACATTCTGAATCGTCTTTGTCGAAGACAATGTCAACAAAATACTCTTGTCATGTGTGTTCGGTTTTAATTGTCAGACACTCGCACAGTAGGACGGGCGAACGGACGGATAGAAACATATCCCATATGTAAATTTGCATTGGTTGTTCTGTTTCTATTATTTTTATTAATATTGGACAGAAATCTGTCCAGCCATGCAGTAACTAAGATTATTGAATGAAATTGGCAAAAGAAAAACGTAAAGTCAATCGGAAGTCATGTTCGGTTTCCAAAGTTACACGCTACTTTCACACACATACACCTACGGACGGGCAGACAGGACAGGAGGGTAGAGAGGATTTCTATTCGATTGTTGATTTATTTCTGTCCGCGGCTGTACTTCCAATAATATGTATTTCCAATAATTGCAGTCATTTCTTGTTAAGGTTAGAATCACTCAAAACTTCGAAAGTATATCATTTTATCTTTAGATTCTGTCTGGCATGGGCAAACCAGACTTCACTGTTAATATGGGCGCCCGATTCACCGCCTCGATTATTAGTTTGTTGGTTGAAAGTGAACGTGAAAGAGATAAAATGCGAAAACTGAAAGGAGGGCATAAAATGAAACGAGAAATAAAGAAGATTGGAAGTTGAAAACGCGAGTACTGAAGTGGAATAGATCTCTACACACTAATGAATGTTCCATAGAAATTTCGAATATTATCTACTCTGTTCATTTTCCATTTAGATCCTTTTAAGTCGGGACTCTCCTATCTCTTCTGGTTAAATAGGTATTCTCGCTTTTATAAAGTCATCTCAAGATGTGCTTTTTTTTAACTCTGAATATTAATTTTCCATTTTTATCGACATTCATGCAGATTCACCCCATTCCCCTTCCCCTTTTCCCCTTCCCCCTTCCCTTTCCTCATCCAACCTGACGCAACTCGAATAATCTTTTTATCGGATTTTTGTTTCATTTGAAGTGGAATTTCAACGTTTACGTGTTCTCTACAGCTGGCGATAGTTCCTGAAATCAACATGAGAGCGCAGCACGTGGCGATACTGGCGATCCTGGCGGTGGTTGTGAGCTACGCCGACAGCCACGCGATCTTGCGGGAGAAGGAAGCAACGCCAGCTATTTGGAGAAGGTTGCAGCACATGCCTAAAGAACAGATGAGTAAGTACTTTGGAAAGTTTTCTCTTGAACGCTTGGATATCAGTCAAAAGAGGGGGGAAAGGGGGGACGTATTCAACTTTCCATTTTCTCTTCCTTTGCATCATCATACTCTGTGGGGAATATAACTCAACGTTTTGTGCAACTCATTTCAATGAAAGTGCTTACCTAGCCAATACACTTAGCCTTACGCAACAACTCAAATCATTTACTAGGAACTGTCCCTATAACTTCAACGGTACTAATTAGGTGTACGCAATTATAAAATGAAATACCGCATGCCAAAATAAGTACAGAATACAAAATGAATCAAAAGTTTGATCCTGCATAACCATAAATTATTATAATATGGTGTTTTCATTATATTGGAAAGTCCCTCTTTCAATCTTTGATAAACAAAATTGTGTAGAATATTAATAATACGTATTTAGGAAAGCATTAAATAGGAAAAAAATTAATGTTTAAATCATCTTCTTAAAAAAAGTCTTGTTTATTTATGTACCTATTTATTTATTTACATAAAAAGAACTAAACAATCATTTTGTATTATCAATAATGAAAGTTATGGTCGTGATAGCCTAAAAAAAAGAAGAAGAATAGTATGGTGAAGTTTTTTTTAGATATTCATCACGTAGTCATTGAATTATTATTCCTGAACTGATAGCAGTCCTGTATTGTTCCAGAACTCACCCTTAAGTCTCTCCTGGGGAGATCCCAGAGGAACGCCCTGGATGACAAGATCATCGCAATCATCGAGGCTTGCATTCAGAATCCAGCACTCGACCCTGTGGAAATCCCTTACATCAACATCGCCATCGAGGAGGACTTCGCCAAGTGAGTGTTCTCGTTCCTTTTATATTTATTGAGTCAAACAGATTGTTATGTGAATACAAGCAAGGGTACTGGAGTACCCAAAATTAGGAGTGAAGCTTTCGGTTGGTGTTTTTTGCTTGTTCTGTCCATCATTCATTGTGGAGGTATCGGACATATAAATATTCAACTTTCTGGGGGAGGGGAGGGGGGCTAGCTCCACCCTCTAATTCCCAGGGTCACCAAAAACATTCTGTATCACCCTTCTTGAAGGGAAATGTCAATCAAACTCCGTGTTTTTTGTTTTGTTTATTTAGAGAGAATAGTGATGCATATAGGAGCATTTCTCCCTAATATATTATATTGAATGGTATTTGAATAACATCACGTCACAATAAACAAAACCTCTCAACCATATTGTCACTGATGGACAAAATTAATGTCACCTCCATATTCTAGACAAAGTAGCATCTCTAGTTCAATTTACTACGTCATAACATTGAAAAAAGAAAGGTGTCAAAAACATGTGTAGAATCGGACTGCTCTGTGATTACCTTTATGAAATTGTTAATTCATCTTTGCCCTTCAACAAAAATAATTCTTTCGATGAAAACTGAATCGGTGTTGATAGATGAAAGATAATATGAAATATTAATTTCGACCCGGCACCTCCACCAAAACATTTTTTTTTAAATTATTTAAATTAATTACTAAGGTAAATTTAAAGTCTCTATCTTATCTAATTTGAAGGTAAGATTTGGCATTATATTAATCTTGCATTCAATTAAGACCAATACATTAATCTCTTACAAGGAAAAATACTTTCATATTGACTGATTGAGTTTGGGTTTAGCTCTCATTAATCGATATTCTGAGAGATGATTCTAAATGCCGATTAACGTAACCTAGTGTAAAATGTGATGAACACGAAAAATAGGAAGGGCCATATGATGGACAGATCCAGACACAGTGACTGAAGAAGACAAGACACCTGTGTAACCCTTTATTGTACTTGCCTCACTAGCTTCACCGGTCACATGGACACCGTATCCCTGGACGGCATCTCCAGCCTGACTGTAGATAACTTCCACATAGGCCTTCTCACGATGAAGGTGGACTTCGCCTTCACACTACATTCCCTCTCACTGCGAGGAAACTACGACCTTGACGGCGTCTTCGCAGGACTTCTGCCCATCTACGGCAAGGGACCTTTCACGTGAGTAAAATGTTATTGTTCAGTTGGTTTTCCATCTTCGTTTAAGATATAAACGTCATAGATTCACTGAAAACGTGCTGTAAATGTGTGGTATTGTACATTGGACATTGCTCTCACAAGGACACTGGCCGCTCGAAATGGAACTGTTAAAGATAAATGGAATGGAACAGACAAATAATGTTTTAAAAAAGTTTATCTTTACAAGTGTCGGGTTAAATCTACACTTAACTGGTTTTCGTATAAATTACACATTTTTTTCAGTCTTGTGACTGCGAGCCATGTGTTGAGTACCCGGGAACATTCCCTTTCTTCCCCCTACCTAAGGTCTCTCTAGCCTATCATAGGCTAGAGTGGCGCATTATGGCCTTACAGTTGACGCGCCCTTACACCAACTAAACTCAAAACCCTATTAATTATATCTATAATATAATAACTATAACAAGCAGATATTTTATCATCCGATAGTCAACTGAATTTACAAATATAACTTTTATTTACATTTCATTCAATTCAATATTTTAATAAATGTCAATTTGTTTACATGTGAGACGTGTGTCGGTCACGGGTCATCCATCTACCTGTATCTACCTCTATCTACCTGTATCTACTTGTGTCTACCTGTATCTACCTGTATCTACCTGTATCTACCTGTATCTACCTGTATCTACCTGTATCTACCTGTCCCTGTGTCCTACTGATAACAGCTATTCTCGTGCTTCTAGGCTGTCAGTGAGCAACTTCACAATTACGGGGGTGATTAACCTAAACCTCGGGACACCATCTCGATCAAGTCCATGAGCCTCGACCTTGGACTAGACGCCTTCCTGGTAGGTTCAACATGTATTATTTTAACATTATTACTACTCTATATTAAAAGATCAATCATCAATCATCAAAAAACGTGTGTAAAGTTTGTATAACGCGTTTCGACTGTGTTGTTATTTTCGTATTGCATTCACATGGCATAAATTGCTGTATTGCAAGATTTTTTAAATAAATAAACAAAGAATTCAGTTAGGGGGTGAGAGAAACTCACTATAGACTCTTATGCTAGCGGGTCGATCAAATTCTGCTAGCCCTAAGCCAGGAGTTTCACACATTTTTTCGTTCCTTATTTCTTCTCTTCTTCACTTTGTTTTTCTTCGGGTCTTCTCAACTTCTAACCTTGCCATATTATCCTTTCTTTCCCTCCACTTTTCATGTTGAACTCTTTCCCAGCTTCGGTTTGTTTTTCCACATCCATATCTCACATCTTCCCACCTTCGTCTGGGTCTCCTTTGTTTTCTCTTCTTATTCCCTGCATTCTGTTTAAATTGTATCTTTGGAATCCTATACTCCGTCATCCTCATTGGACGTTAAGCCGTTGATCCCCTTGGTACTTTTAGACAGGAGTAGGCTACGTGCTCCCTTCTCTATTAATTTGCACTCGTGGATTACATTATCTGTTGCAAATAGTGACTTAAAAATAAATAAATAAATGAATGTATCTCTTGCCTTAAATACTTAAACACAGCCAATGAGAATCAAAAACTATCATATTATGTTTCACAGCATGCCGACCTATACCAGAGCCCCTATACGTTGAGTTTACCCATTTAATTTCGGGTCCTAGAACCAATTTGTTGTATGTTACTCTATTCATAACTAGTAAGCCTGTATTAAATATGTCGTTACCCTGATTGTTTTCAGTTCGACTTCAAGTTCCTTCTGGGCAGCGAAGAGCTCTCCGACGTCGTGAACGAGATCATCAATGACCTTGGACTGGCCTTCATGAACAAGTACAAGCTCTCTATTGAGACCGCCATCTCCGACACCCTGACCACGGCCGTCAACAGCGCGGGCATCACTATCGGGGACATCACAGGAGGTGATGGCGGAGATGGGCCCGGCTTCTGTACGGCGGCTTAGGCACCTACGACATGTGCAACAAGGTCATTGTGCTTATAATGTGGGGTTGGAGACCAAACACCTTCGGCATGTTCAACAAGGCATGGGCTTATAATGTGGTGTTAGAGGTCTACTTACACCTTCTGCTGTTCAACAAACCTTTGAGCTAAAAGTGTGTGGTTAGAGGCCTTACACCTTCTCGCATGTTCAACAAAACCTTTGAGGTAATGGTATGTGGTTAGAGCCTTCACACCTTCGGCACTTTCAACAAGGCCATGGAGTTTATAATGTGTAGTTAGAACTTAACACCTTCTGTTCAACAAGACCATTGAGCTAAAAGTGTATGGTTAGAGCCCTCACACTCTCGGCACGTTCAACAAGGCCATAGATCTTACAGTGCGTGGTTAGAGTCCCAACACCAGTGGACGATTGTCTACCGTAGTTTACCGCCTAAAATTGAATAGCCAGCTGCACATAGTTGAGACAGTTTGTTATGTTGGGAAAACAATACCAAAGCTTCTTTGCTTTGAGGAATTGCGAATTTTTGGCTGTACGGTGTGGTAGACAAGCGGCTACTTATTTATTTAATAAAAGTAATATTTACTATAACATATTTTCTCAATGTCATTATTAATTTATTATTAATATCTGAAATAAATATAATATATATAAATTGTATTTATGTTACATATTATATTTAATGATTTTATGACTGTATTAATAACGACCAAAATCCTGAGTTCGACGCTTCTTCATTGATACCACCAAAAGACTTTTTTAATAAAAATAGCAATCAGTTTCATGAAACCCGCATTTAAAATCAGTTGTATTTGTTATCAATTTATTTGTGTTTTTTAATCATTTTTAAAAACTAATCAGGATATTACTATAAATGTATTCATTGTTGGTGTCATGGCTCTATGTAAATTATGCATTTTATTTAGTTGTACTCCTTCCTTTTACAGTTTTTAAACTAATGTATTTTTACAAAATTATACACACACTTTTCATGTTCTCTCTTTACCTGGGGTCGCAACATATTCAAACTGTTTACATTAACTGACGTATGTTGCACTACACCATGGTTGTTACATGTTCAAATACAAATTTCTTACATATTGTTTAGAACTTGAGTTTTCTATTAAATGTGTTTTATGTTTTAGTTATTGCAGCCATTTAAATAAAATAAATTCCCCAAATAAAATAAATTTAATTAGACTTTGACATTTGAGCCTGGATAGGCTTATAATATTATATTACATATATATCTAAAACAGAACACTTGTAATTTGTTTGATTGTCAACTGTACTTAAAATTTAAAAAATGAAACAAATGTGTAACAATATTTCGAAGACTGATAGGCCATCTTCAACTAGTTTATTGGCAAGTTGACATAAGAACACAACAGTAAGAACAAAATACAAAATATAAACACATTGCCAAATCTGTTGTGATGTCAACTTGCCAATAAACAAGTTGAAGAATGCCAATAAGTCATATCAAAATGTTAAATTTGTTTTTTTATTTTAACTAGTGAACAGTCTAACAAATTATTACCATTAACCTTACCAACTCAAAATATTTCCTCACTGTAAAAGGTAACTTTTGGTTGAGGGTGGTCCTTGAGTAGTAGCAACCAGAATACAAACTATAAACATAATATTTATTTATTACCAAACATATTGCAGTACATCAATGTCAAGGCTTGATTATCTATTGTCAATCAGCAGTTTCTGGGTGCGATCCCAATAAACGATTTCTTTTAATGTGCCTAATTAAATGTCTAAAATAGAGACTCTTCACTCTCCGTTCTAGACAAACTTTTTAAGTTGGAGCAACGGTACTCTCCCTCACTGCCTCCTAGATGTTGCTCGTGGCTTCTCAACATCTAGGAGGCAGTACTCTCCCTTTGATCAGAGTCGATAAAGAAGTTTCCCTTTGGGGAGGTCCCCTTACTCCGAAGTCAAAACGGAATCTAACGTCCTGCGCGCTGAGAGCGGCTCCAATGTGAAACTAATAAAAGCACTGCACGCTAAATACGGTCAGTAGATTATCGATGTGCAGTGACGCTGAAATCAACAAACAACAGACGAAACGTCAAACTTCAATTTTATTTCAATCATATTAGCCCTGGGCCCTAGTCTTTTAAAACGATTTACTTTTGATTTATTATTGTACTATAAAGTGTTGCGCAGGCGTCACTGACATTTTCGTGCGAAATAATTTGAGATATGCTTTGTTCAAGCCTAACGACGTAAGTGTACCCTAGGCCCAAGGCCACAATGCAGTTTTCAGACGTAAGTACGCCCTAGGCACTCAAATCGAAATCTTGAACAATACATATTGTCGGCCTAGCTCTTAAGCTTAGGTCTACTCCATCAGAAATATCCTCATTAATAAAGAGAGTTTGCTTTTATGCCAAAACATTCGCCAACATTCGATCGTATTTAATATTTTTGACGTTTCCGCCATTTGTCGTCATCGACTGTTAACTACTAGTAGAAAAGTGACGTAGTTTTATTGAAGTAGTTCCATCAATCGTCACACAGATTCGCGCGGAACGTTAGATTCCCAACGCCAAAACCGACTTTTTATTTAACCCAGGCCGGTATAGGGAGTTGGAGGACCTCCCCAACGGGGAAACTTCTTTATCGACTCTGCTGTTGATTGATTTGTATTGCTTAAAATCTCATATTAATGCGCTATTCGAGACGATGAGTGGTCGATAGATGACGATGAAGTATGAACAGAAGGGGAAACACGGTACCGGCACGTAGCCTACTCCTTTCAAAAGTACCAAGGGGACCAACGCCTTTACGTCCCGTCCAAAAGGACGTTGTAACCTTGACAGTCATAGGTTCCTCCTCTAATCCGGACTGCCGAGCAGACGTCGAGGTGAACGAAGCCGTTACACTAGCTCTCGAATCTCAATCTGGTCTAGTGTTTCAGGGCAAAGCGTTCATCCACTCTACCCCTGACCACGCCCGAGGTTGCTTAACTTCGCTTTTCGAGTCGAAACCGTCTAAGCGACCGCTGCTAAACCGCTGGCTCCTTTCCATTCAACAGATTTACGTCGCGTCTTCCTGTTCCCGACTATGACGTACTCTTTGAACAAAACAAGGAAATTAATTCTTATCCCCAGTATACTATTGTTATGGACGAATGCCAAGGTACACAACACTCACCGTCTGTAAACTATCTGTATTATCCATCCTCTACGAGTCTACGACAAGTTCTCAAGCTGATCTGCATGTCTAAACTATTGTTGACATCTCCTCACAAACCCATTGCTCATAATGGTCAGTTTACGTTACATAGTTTAAGATTAAGAATTAACTATAGGATACCCGTGGTAGTGTTCAAAGGTTTAAAACTAGTATTTAGGGATTACCTGCAGAGACTAAAAATCCTTACAATGATCAAGATCAAGATCAGTAGCAGAGCTCAATCAGTTATGAGACTGAGTTGGTAGACTCTAAATACGAATTTATTTATTTATTTATCAAGTAGGACAGGCAGATGTGGAGGAGAGAGGAGAGGAGTGGGTAGTGGTTGAAGAGAGAGAAAGATGGTGGGAGGACAGGAAAAATTGGAGAGAGCTGGTGTTACTACAAGAGAATGAGGAAGAAGATGAGGTGCTGAGCTTAGCAGGCCTGTACTGATTCGGTGATGCCCAAGATCAATGGTGGAAACACCCCTTTACCCAACTTAATGTTGTTGGAAAAAAGGCTTTGATATATATTTGTTTATTTATTTGTTCAATGAAATATTATTTGGTTATAAAGCAGTCACTTTTATTCTCTTTGGCTGATCTTGATGTAGGTTATTATTATAGAAACGCACACGCAGACCACGTTTGTTAGTGCTCTTAATTAGTACTATTGGTAGCTTAGTAATTTTGGGTTGGGTTATTATATACATTGTCAAAAACTTACAATATGTGAATGCCATTTATTACTTGTTGTTATAAATATTATTTTTAACTGGCCGAATAGCTAAATGTTATTTGAAAAAACCGCTACATGTAGCTCGAAGATCGAAAACAGCTGATTGACTGTTTACAGAGTATCTTTGCAAGGAGGAAAACGGTTTTGAACGTGAGTGACTTTAAAGTAATGAATATTGAGGGCTGTATTACTTAGTATATTGCTCAATTAATGTAGCTGTTGAAAATACCTATTCATCCATTATATTGATTGATGCTTAAATGATAGCTTGCTTCAAAATACGATACCTAGACCTACCATAACCTCAAAATACTACGCGGTCACTCTAGCTATATAATCAGTATTCACTCTGGCCTAGGCCTACTGGGACAATTCCTGAACGTATTTTTAATTTCCGTGTGGATCTGTCTGAAGTCTTTGGGTAAGGAAGAATATCATTGGATCATGGGCATAAGGCCCAAGCCCGTGGCTTTATACACAAAGCACAGAGCTCTCTGGCTAGGCCTAGCCCCTAGCTCTGTAGGCCTAGGGGCTTATATTGAAAGGTCCCTATGCTGTCTGTAGGCCCTAACAATTCTTTACTGAGATCCTAGGCCATAAGCCTAGGTAAGCTGTGCTTACATGGAGGATTAAATTCTGTATTGGTAGGCCTAGCCCTATCGGATAATATTCTGAGGTAGGATCTAGGTATTTAGGCTAAGCGTTTAAAACGTCAAGAATTAAACAGCAGTTTCAATCCGGTTCCAACTTCCAATACTACCTAACCTAGGCCCTAATGTACCGTAATCTTGAGGTAGCTTTGTGGGCCTAATGTTCTACATCCCCGCATTCTTTAACTCTGCCCTAGTCTACAGATAGGGCTACAATACTTGAAACCGGTTTAGTCCTAGGCCTACATGCTCGTAGGTCTACCTATTCAATGCAATCTTTCAGTACCTACGATCCCAGCCATCCGCGGTGGGTGGCAGATAAGATTAGGGCGATGGTCTAAAGTGTGGCTCTACAAGGATGTGTGTTTGGAACCCGCATTTATAATGCAATGGGTTTTTGTTATCGTCTATTATCGTCATCTATCGAATAGCCTTAGTAACATATGGCATATGCCTCGGTACTAAAAGTCGGAGCAAATTTTCACCCTCAGAATCGCTTTTGGAAGCTAATTGATCAGAACCGTCCTTTGAGGCAAATTCGATGTATAGGCCTAGGCCTAGATCTAACAACAAGCCGCTTACTAAATAAATAAAAATAATAAATAAATAAATAGCCAACATTAGGCATACAGTAAAATTGTTATCGTCGTTGGAACTGCAAAACCTCCTATCAGCACTTTTTCTGGAAACATGTATTTTTATCTCGTTGGCTGTATGTTATTGCTAGGCATCTGTGTGTGATCACATGATCCATTCTGACCAATGGAAATGCATTTAAATAGTGGTTTAGTAAACCTCCTATCAGTGTGGGCTTGAAAAGTGTCTGCAAAACCTCCTATGAGTATAAGGCATGAAAGACGCTGTTTTTGTACGGAGAGTTTCGCCAGGATGTTTTTAAACAATTACTGCTTGTTAATCATATTCTCATAGCAATTATAGAAAGCTAAAATTACACTGTTGATATCAAATATAAAGATGAGTCAAACAAACAACGTCATTCTAGAGCAAAATCTATGTTTATCGTGGCATTTCTGATAGGTGTTTTTGCAACGTCTGAAATTTTGTAACTTTTTTGCAGACATTTGCAGATAGGAGGTTTTAATAAATATTGTTTTTTGTGTCTCCTGAACAATTTCAGAAAACACTAATAGGAGGTTTTGCAGTTCCAACGACGTTATGATATGTACAAAATAAGACTAAGGCATTAATTATTAAGTAACTTATTTTTAGGATAGAAATTGTGAGGGAGTATCTCCCGATTGTATACTGCTTGATACAGCAATTGCACCTTGCCAAACACCTCAATAAAAAAGGTTATTTGTTTAGGAGTACCGGTAAGTAAATAAATACTTATCCCAGACAATATAAACTTAGAGGTCATCACAAAGTGTTATTATAAATTATAATGTAATATGCTATGTGTATGGAAATAAAACTTACTTACTTACTTACTTACTTACTTACTTACTTACTTACTTACTTACTTACTTACTCACTTACTTGAGCACATCTCATATTCCAGCGTAGTTCAACAAGATGACTGTGTCACTCGACCCGACCAACTGCAGAAGGGAGGAGAGCAGAGGAAGTTTGAGGAATTTCACTAAAGTGCTGCTCAGGTCGCCTCTTGAAACACACAGCTGCTGCGCTGGATCTTCAAGCAACAACACCATATGTTGTATGTAAGCCTAGGCCTACTATTACCCTAATAGGCCTAAATTCCATTACTGGTAGGCTATGTAGGCCTACATATTGATTTATTAGGCCTAGTCTCTTTGAAATTAAGTTGGCCTATAGTATGGACATGATAATCAGTATTATCGTTCGATAGTTGATTAAACATGTTTTTGGTTACGCAAAACAATACCCCTTTGTTTGTGCATAGCTTATGTAAACCTTCCCATAAAATATCTACGACCCACTGCTTAGTTTTATGAGTGTCCGACAAATATGTGTGTAGAATAGGACTATCTTATTAGCTCCATTGCGTTGGAGCAATGGTGAAACGAAAGAGCAGAATAGAAAAGTACTTGGACTTAACTGTAGATAGGTATTGAACTGTTTTTATCATTGGCGTACCCAAGGGGGGGAGGGGGGACAACCCCCCCCCACCCCCCACCCCCTTTGCCAAAGAAAAGTGTGAAAGTGCACTTAAACGTTTTAATGGAGAATATAGAATAACTGTTTTATCCCAAAACTAAAGACAAATTACCATCTGACCAAAAGAGGATCCCAGTAGATACAAATTTGGTTATTTTGATGCTTTAAAACGCACAGATTTTCACCAAAATGACATTGAAAGATAAAACTTTTGGATTAAAAACAGGATTTTAGTAGATAAAAAGTTGGTCATTGTGATGCTTTAAAACACACAAATTTTCCCCAAAATGACCTTGAAAGAGAAAATTTCTAGCCATACCTGATATCAAGACACTTACTTGTGCACATAATATATTCCAGACCCCACAATCGGAGTTCACACGACCGACTGCTGAAGAGAAGAAACATAGGCGTCACTGCTTGCTGCTCTGGTCGCTTCGTCAAACACAACACCTAGAGCTGCTATGTTGGTTCTCCATCTAACAACACCTTGGTAGGCTTACTGTTTACAGTATAACCTTCATTTTATTTTGATTAGAGAAGGGTTGACAGGTTGGGAAAGCAAAGAGAACATAAATCCCAGCCTGAAGGGCTGGGGGCGACAAAACTTTTCACCTGCTGATGACAACTGCAGCTAATTTAAAGTTGTTACCTTAATCCACGACGCGTTTCGTCCTTCTGGGACTCATCAGGCAGATGGTGGCCACTAAAAATCAGCTAACTACATGCAAACAAAACTCACAACTCATAACCAAACCTGTGGTAGGGCCACGCAAGAAGCAAATTCTGCATGCATGTTGTCATCATCAGCAAGGTTACTTCAAACACCATTCATACTGAGCCACACCGTCAGCACAACCAGTAAGGGGGCTTCCCTCCCAACTCTAGTGCTCGGGAGACAAAACATCCATGACTCACCCTGGATTCGAACCAGGACCCTTGGCAACAAGAGAAAAGCTGCCCCTTCTGTTGCTTGGCCAGGGTGCCTCTTCATTCATACTTAAAAAAAATAAAAAAATAAAATTATATTTAAAAATAAAGAAAAGAAAATAAAGAAAAAAGGGGAAAGAGATAGAAAAGGTGGAAAGTCACACAACAGCACAACCAGTGAGGGGGCTTTCGAGCACTAGAGTTGGGAGGGAAGCCCCCTTACTGGTTGTGCTGACAGTGTGGCTCAGTATGAATGGTGTTTGAAGTAATCTTGCTGATGATGACAACATGCATGCAGAATTTGCTTCTTGCGTGGCCCTACCACAGGTTTGGTTATGAGTTGTGAGTTTTGTTTGCATGTATTAGCTGATTTTTAGTGGCCCATGCGAGAGTCCAGATGGGAACGCGTCGTGGGTTAGGTACAACTTTAAATTAGCCGTGGTCATCAGCAGGTAAAGTTGTCGCCCAGCCTTCAGGCGGGGTTTAGTCCTTTGCTTCACCTGTCAACCTTCTCCAATTAAATGCAATAGCAATTTCACCAGAATTTTTATTTTGATGAGATGATCATAATATCTGCTTATATTACATCTAATTAGGTTTTTAGGTTTAGGTTTTAATTATGTATGTCTCTAAAGACAGAAAGGGACCAATTGCAGAAAAAAAATGGGAAAAGAGGAAATATTTGGCGGAACTTTACTGGGCGTCTCGGCAGAGAATGGTTTAAATCCAACTCTGGGTGTTAGAAAGAAGAAGAAGAAGGTTTTTAAATCAAGAGTGCAAGACCCCAGTAATTTTTTTTAATACTTAAAAGTAAAAACTGTCTTCTAGAGTAGGTAGTTTGATGAGCGTAGCGAGCGAAGTGAAGATTCCATTCCACTACACTAGAGAAAAAATCTGGAATGTTTTTCTTTTTTTCTCTTTTTCTTCTTTTTTCTGTTTGTATTTTTGTGTGTTCGTTAACACGATTCCGGCTAGACCGATACTCCAATTGAGATGAAATTTTCTTGAGGCCTTCGAAATCTCTGAACTTAGAGCTGCCACGTTTTTTAGCGCAATCGAAAAATTATTTCTTATGAAAATGGCAATTTTACGATTTTTTTCGATTCAAAAAAAATTTCTTCGACTTATAACACCATGCTTTATTCGATTGTAATGGTTTTTCACAGAACCTTAATTTTATGAATTATTATATTCGTGTGAAATTTGTGCGCAATCGAAAAATTATTTCTCATGAAAATTGCAATTTTACAATTTTACAATTTTTTTTTGTTAAAAAAAAAACTTATAACACCTAGGGCCTACATGCTTTATCCAATTGTATTGATTTCTTCACAGAACGACAGAAAATCTGAATAACACATGGCAGCTCAATGTACCAATTACGCTCATCCAACAACGCGCCTGAAAAAGCATTTGCGAAGCTTCCTAGTATGTAAATGTAGATACACCTTGTGCTTTCACTCAGAGTTTGGAATAGCATCTTAATAATTCATTTATTTTATTAATTTTTTTTGCATTAAATTTTTCATATTAATTAACAGATTAAACATGCCATTCATAAAAAGAAAATATATTAATGCAAGAGCAACAGAAAGAGCATTTGCCTCTTAGTAGTTTTGTACCTGTTACCCTTGGTACACAGGAGGTGACATGAAACGAGTGGTCTCAAGACTTGGCCTCCTGGTCTGACTTCAAAACAAAAATAACGTTAGGCCTAACTACCTTCGATTTATAATTTATTTGTTTTTCCAGAATGACAATATGCGGCTATTATCTGAGTTATTTGCATTATTCGGTTTTGAACATTAATGATTGCTAGGGCTATCGTATTAAGAATTTTATAGTAAACACTAAACAATCCTAAAAATAAAATTTAGATAAAATTGCAAAAACTCAGTTAATAGGTAGCCTACTGAAATTGAATACTGAAAAATGAATTGTTGATATTGTGTATCACTTAGCTATAGCCTCATAGATCAAACATGTTTTTGGCCAATTAGACCGAAATAAATTATAGGCCTAATTGAATTGAATTTCTGTGTCCGGATCAAATACGCCCACCCCAAAAAACAGCGGCATCTATGGCACTGTGGAAGTCATAATGAATACATTATTCGAGTAAGCTAATAATAACATTTATTGAGTTTCATATTGAAAGGACTACAGAGAAAACACATCTGCTTTCCAAACCAGTAGTTGAGAGAGTTAGACCTTCATTTGTCTTTTAGCTCAACAATGATCTAACATAACAATTGGCTGGTGGTTGGAAGTCACAGCCTTCTAAATAAGTAAAATGTCAGGTTGTACAATTAGTAGATAAAGTAGGTCACTACAGGACCCCCCCCTCCAGTGAACGAGCGTAGCGATGGGAAAGAAATCTCTATGTGCCGAGGCGAGCCGGTGCGCACACGCGACGTCCTGCTCGTGTCGTGACTAGTGGTGGGGTAGCAGTGACGGCAGCATAAGTCCCGACCAAAGACGGATTGGCGGATGTTGATCCAAAATTGTTGCGGACAACGGAGGCAGGTACTATCCTAGGTAGCCGGGAAGTGCTTGATGTTCGGTCGATTAGATTGAACGGTTTGGTCGATGGTTGTGCGGTATCGGGAGCTGTGCTGTCAAGAATGAAGGCAGGCTTCAACCGATCTATGGATACTACCACTCTTTTCCCTGTACGCAGAATAGTGAAATACTTCTCGTGCCTTGCTATGATTTCGTATGGACCGTCATACGGTTGCTGAAGCGGAGTTCGGACAGCGTCATGGCGCACGAAAACGTGGGAACATGTTGCGAGGTCCTTGAACACAAATACATCTTTTTGCCCGTGTCGGGTAGGGCGTGTCGGTCGGAGCATCTGGAGTCGTTGGCGAAGTCGGCTCTACTCTGATGTGCTGTCTGGCGTTGACGTCGGAGGCGACAAATATTCTCCTGGAAGTCTGAGAGTAGTTCCGTACACCAACTCTGCAGATGTAGCTTTATATCCTCTTTCCATGCTGATCGAATGCCCAACATGACCCACGGTAAGTTATTGGTCCAGCGATCCTCTTCATGGCATTTGAGTGCGGCCTTGAGCTGGCGATGGAGGCGTTCGACCATGCCATTGGCGGCAGGGTGGTACGCTGTAGTTCGGATGAGAGTAGTGCCTAAAACAGGTTGTTTAGAGACCTGAAAAGGGCTGACTCAAACTGCCGGCCTTGATCGGTAGTGATCCGAAGGGGCGTCCCAAAACGCGATATCCAGCCTGTGATGAGGGCAGAAGCAACTGTATCCGCAGTGATGTCGGATAAAGGAATTGCTTCCGGCCAACGAGTAAATCGATCTACGCATGTAAGCAGGTAACGAAATCCAGATGACTCAGGAAGAGGACCCACCAGATCGATGTGGATATGGTCAAAACGAGCGTCTGGAGCGTTGAAATGTTCAACAGGTGTCGAGACGTGTCGTGTGACCTTTGATCTCTGACACGCTATGCAGGCCCTTGCCCACTCCTTGCAGTCTTTCTTTATCGAAGGCCAGACGTAGGTCCTTGAGACAAGACGGACTGAGGCAGCAACACCGGGATGGGACAGACTATGAAAACTGTCAAACACCTGGCGTCGGAGAGTAACTGGCACGAAAGGTCGGTCTATTGACGTGGATGTGTCACAGTATATCGTAAGGTCTGTGTCAACAAGGCTCCGACGTTTCAGTTCGAGTGCAGTGTCAGAATGGAGAAACGCTTGGAGTTCGGGATCGTTCACTTGGGCTTGGGCAATTGTCTCATTACTCACAGAGGCCGAGATCGCTTCCACCCTGGACAGAGCATCGGCAACGACATTTTCCGTACCGGGAACATGCCGAATGTCTGTTGAAAATTGCCCAATGTAGTCAAGGTAACGAATTTGCCGCGGGGAACACTTGCCAGACTTTTGCTTAAACGCAAATATCAATGGTTTGTAGTCGGTGTAGATTGCAAACGTCCTGGCTTCAACCATATGACGGAAGTACCGGATGGCCTCGTAGACTGGGAGGAGTTCACGATCGTATGGCCATAATTGCGTTGCGCCGTATTCAGCTTTCGCGAGAAAAACGCTAGTGGTTGCCAACCTAAACCCGTTTTCTGGTGAAGAGCAGCTCCAATGCACCTGTCAGAGGCATCAGCGACGATTGCAAGCTCTGCTCTAGAGTCAGGGTGCGCAAGAAGTGCTGCTTGTGAGAGACTACGCTTACACTTATCAAACGTGTTCAACAGCTCTGGCGTCCAAACGATGGGCATCTTACCTGAAGTATCAGCACCGACAAGAAGGTCGTTGAGGGGTGCCTGAAGCCGGGCTGCAGATGGCATGAATCGACGATAGAAATTTATCATCCCAAGAAACTGTCGTAGTTGCCTAATGTTGCTGGGTTGTGGAAAACAAACGATAGCATCGACCTTATCTTCGAGAGGTCGTGTCCCACTGGCGTTGACGGTGTGACCAAGGAAATTCACCTCGGAAACACCGAAAATGCATTTTGAAGTGTTTATCAGGACACCGTACTCTGATAAGCGTGCAAAGAGTAGGCGTAGGTGTTTCTCGTGTTCTTCCGGTGACGTCGAAGCGATAAGAATGTCATCGATGTAGGCATAGACGAAATCTAGGTCTCGAATGGCTTCGTCGATGAACCTCTGAAATGTTTGGGCGGCGTTCCGTAAACCAAAAACTCATAAAAGGAAATTCAAATAGGCCAAACGGAGTCGTTATGGCAGTCTTTGGTATATCGTTTGGAGCAACTGGAATCTGATTGTAAGCCCCGGACTAAATCTATGGTCGAGAACACGGACTTCCAGCAAGCGACTGAGCAAAATCTTGTATGGGAAACCGATACTGTCGGGAATTCCTACCGTTCAAAGGCTTGTCCCGTCAAGGCTGCTCACTGATTTTCCTTCTCGGACGAGGTGAAGGGTCACTATTCGAAGGAGCAGGAGTTAGGACCCTGTTTGAAAAGTCATTCAATGTCTTGGCAATTGCAGACGTCAAGTGCCGGACTTCGAGGCATTGAAGATGTTGGATGTCCAGGTGCAGTGAATATGATGCATGGTCCCTGTTTAATGTCACGCAAAAGTACCTGATGGATTGTAATGTCCCGGAAACTTCATTCAAGCAAATAGTAACCGAGCCTCTGACTGCTTTGACATTTCAGAGTCGTGGTAGAAACTTACCCACGGTAAGTGTGACACTATCACTACCGTTCGAACTTACGCGAGGTAAGGTCAACAATAGTCATGAACGATAAGAGTACTCGATGATTGGTCTGGATACAGTGGCAACGACGAACGCTAGACGAACTTGCGTTTGAGTCCCAAGTTGAGGTTGAAATGATGGTCCATAAGGCACTGATGAACGCAGATGATCCGTTTATCCAGTTGAATGAAGCTGATGTTGATCGTCGCAGAGTCCTATTGAGCCTACGTGGATACCAACAGATCTCCGAGGTTCGCCAGACTACGTGGATACCCAGAATGTCATGCACAAGAGCGACGGAGGAATTGCGTTGCTCAGAATGCCGCATCTTAAGATGCCGCGTAGTTTTTGCATCAATTGCGCATGGTTTGGCACGACCTTGCCTGTTTTGCACAATATTGCGATGGTACTTACACTATCATCTGCTGGTTGCCGTATTGCGTTATTGTTCAACGAAGGTATCCAACTCGATTGATCGTGCGAGCAAGTGGCTTGCAGTTCGATTGTTCGGATAGGGCGAACGCTGATAACTCCTCCAACGAGCTTAGATGTTGACGAATCGCTTGACCGAGAGAGGTGGCCTTGTCTGTATTACTGTCACAATCACTGCTTTGATGTAGCTTCAGTACTACGTCGAGGAGAGAAGGTCATCTCTGTTGCTGTCGCATATGCAGTGTCACAATGTTCAGTAGCACCGATTCATTGTACTTTTACCCGTATAAGTAGTGGTAGGCGTAGCTAAAACTTCCGAATGCAATTTGAGACTTATCCCTACCTCAGGTTGAATTAGGATATTAAACGTGCGACATTTTAAGTGTGCGTAGCTGAGAATGAGCAAGTTCATTTAAAAGCTCATATTAAACCCACCAGACGTCTCGGGCCTAGGCCAGATGTAGAATTTCATATACGCAGTGTAGCCAAGTCGTTGGCTATACGGTGTAAGGGCGTTGCGATAATTAAATTAGTTGAATCCTCGAGCCCTCCTAAGCAAATGCATTCTCAATTGACCAATCTAAAACAGAATCATTTGCCCAAAACGGTGAACTTTCACACTTAATTGCTATCGATGAAACAGGTGCGTATGTCGGATGAAGCCATGGCGTTTCAAGTTTGGAAGTTTAATAGCACAGTAAACTTAAAAATGCCTCACACTCTCAAAAAAAAATTAAAAACTGAATCATCAAATTTTGTGTTTTCAATTGTCCTACCTCTGATTGAGTTGGGTCACACTGTGGAATCAAAATTGATACATTATTTGAGTAAGTAATAATACATTTAACAGTTTCACATGAAAGGACTACAGAGAAACTACATACTGCTTTCAAACCACTTCGGGATTAACTTCATTATCGGGTCAGTCAGATGAACCAAAATCATGATAGGTGGTGGCAAGCCGTCAAACCAAATGTAAAACAGTTTTGTACTTGACCAGTAACTCGTACAAGCAAATTCGAGTTTCCTCACTATTACGTACTTTTATGTTTAACTATGCTTGTAGGTCAGATTGCTAGCACGACCGATCAACTCAGTTTACAAGCTCAATGTGTTCCTGCGGGTTGGCCTTTTTGACGATGATGTCGTAGTACGTTTGGATGTACCGTTGTTCAAGGGCGCTTGCTTGCATAATTAAATTTAAGTTGAATTTCCCGCGAGATCCCTGCTAAATCAAATGATTCTCAATTTGCGCAAACCACAAAACAGAATCATTTGCCCAAAACGGTGCAACTTTCACACTTATTTTTATCGACTGAAACAGGTGCTGTATTGTCGGATGAAGCCATGTTTTCGTTTGTGTTAGTATGGAATAAGATTTTGATGAGCAACCGAAACATCAAAAATGCCTTCACACACCAAAAAAAATAATAATGAACTGAACTTCCATCAGAACTTTTGAATATACATTATTCGAGTAAGCTAATAATAACATTTATTGAGTTTCACATTGAAAGGACTACAGAGAAAACACATCTGCTTTCCAAACCAGCAGTTGAGAGAGTTAGACCTTCATTTGTCTTTTTACTCAACAATGATCTAACATAACAATTGGCTGGTGGTTGGAAGTCACAGCCTTCTAAATAAGTAAAATGTCAGGTTGTACAATTAGTAGATAAAGTAGGTCACTACACATCTATTCACAAATCACTATTTTCACGTACCTACTTATATTGTAAACTATGTATGTAGTGCTAAGATTCAACAATATTGCCATCTAGCCTTGAGTCACCACAAACTACTATGCACCCACACACAAGGATGTGTTGTTCACGTGGGCATTCTCCTTTTTATAAAGATGTGTTCTATGTTATGTATTTTATGAAGTTGAACTTATCACAAATTCATCAATTACATCAGTGTCAGTGGAAGAAGATTACAAAGCATACTGTATTTCTAAACAAAACGTAAAATGAAACGAGTGGTCTTAAGACTTGGCCCAGAGAGTTCTGCTTTTTGGCATGAGGTAAAAAAACATAACATTATCCATCAAAATATAATTTTTTACCTAAAATTAATATCAAACAAATATATAATTTATTTTGTTAGTTACCTATGGGTTTTTTTTTCTGGAACAATGACGCTAAGTACGGACTTTTAAGTTTTCGGTTATGTCTTAGTGGGAGCGAGCATGGTTTTTTAGAACCACTCCCAACCTTCTAGGAACATCGGATCAATCAGTCGATCTCGGATGAGCTCGTGAAATACTCTTTTTGAGGATACTTGAGGAATTGATTTTGTTTGTATAATTACCAATTAATTAACTTGAGTTTTTGTGTGTCATGTTTTCTCTACTTTCTTTCACATTTTTACCTCCGCTATCTATTTTGTTATTTTTGTTGCTTTAATTGCATTATTTAATATTTAGAAAATTGTTTTTCATCATTGAAATTTTGTTTGACTAAATACATCAATATGACCTCAGAAAATACATTATTTGTTTTAAAAAAAAATGTATTTATTTTATTTTAACAGGCGTAGGTGGTCTTGTTAGGACATCTCAAAATAAAAATATAATCGTTTTATTTCAAACAATAAAATTTAATTTGTTGTAAAAACTGTGTTTGCAGCTACTGGGCATGACATCCATCAGATCGCAGGCAGGGTGGGTGGTCCAGGGTCTCGTGACGAGAGAGCAAGATGCGAGGAGGAGGAAGACGACACACGACATCAGTCACCTGACAATGTGCTCCACAGAAGGCACGAAACGTTGGTGTTTTAAGGTAGGTCTTAATAAGTAGTAGATTGAATTCATACACCTAGCTAGATGTTTCCTTGCAAGTCCTCAATTGATACAAGAAATAGTGAATATATTGATAACATTGAAACATAAAACTACAAACAAAACCCTCCCGATTATTGAAATTGAGAAATAACAATAATTGTTAAAACACAAAAGCGTAGCTAATTTATGATTTGTTAGAACGTTCAAAACGCATTTTCGTTGCTGGTAGGTTAACTTGTTTCATGTGACCAAACAGGAACAGAATTTGGAAAATATCCTATAAAAATAAAATGATAGGCATAAGTCTTTCTACCTATCTTAGTATGCACACAATAACTCATCTAGAACATTTGAAAATGAAGACGCAGTTTGTAAAGTACGAACGCACATTTTCGGCTAAATTTCGTGTCGTTCTCGCGCTACTTTCATTTTAATGTCAAACTTCGTCCAGTCATTCACAATGGTACTATGATACTTATGTACTATATAGCAATGTGTTAGTGTATTTTTGTCAAGAATACGTCAGGAGCCGCGCTGAGTGAGCCACACATCCGTGTCTTGACCTTGAAATACATGGTATAATGCAGCCCGTGTTAGACAGTAGACCCTACGCAGTGAAGCTGAGTTTCAAATCAAGACATGTCCATAACCTTTCAAAATTGAGTTATATGTATCATCTATGTATGACATAGTACTGCTTAATTGAATAAAGACATAATATTATTGTACAAAAAAAAAAACAGGTGTATTTGCTGCTTAAAAGGGTATTCACCCGTTAAACTAAAAAAATACGTTTTTATTTAGAAAAAACTAGGCTAGTTATGAATTTCAAAAGTAACATAAAAATTATTGGGTTCACCATGACCCGAAAAAAAATTGTAAATAATAATAAATAATAATAAATTTTCGAGCTAAATCCCACCAGCAAAAATCTCCCATAAGAAATAATATGAGGGCGATCTTTATGCCCCGTGACCTTGGAGGATTTTGATCCAAAAAAACATTGGCCATCATTGACGTTTTATTACAGCCTTTTCTCTTTATTTTGTTTTGTAATTTGGGCAAGTGGTTCGGTCAAAAAGTATGCTGATTACCAAGAAAGGGTGTGATTCACTGACTTTACAAGGCATATTTTTGCGCGTTTGAGTGTATATTTGTGCACAGTTTCAAGATACGATGTTATGAAGGGTCATTTTAGATTGGTATGATGGTCTAGTATCTATATGGAACAAAAAACAAGCGGGTTTAAACAGATTTAAGAAATTAATTTTTTTATTGTGTAAAGTCACAGTTACAAGATATAATTTTTTAAACCGGCATTTGAGTGTAGTATTATGCTATAGATTATGTGGTAAAAAATAATTTTTGTGGGCCACTATGCTTTGTGGCACTGTGGGCTAATAGCCACTTTCCAGACATCCAGACTTGACCTTTCTACAACATGTTTAGTTTTGTTACAAATGTTTTTGGTTTTCATATTTATGTATGAGACTTGTCCACTTTTGCAACAAAAAAGAATTGGAGTGAAATAAGTTGAATGAGTTATTTTTAATTACTAGAGGTTTGGGATTTATTTAAAAAATAGCGGCTCAGGAAGAATTTTGTGATTATCTTTGTAAAACTTATAGTGGACATCTCTTGCTTTGAATCTCAGCTCCACGCTTGGAACTTGATAATGCTTAAATATTTATATCACCTATGTTTAAATTAACCCAGTGCTGTTTTAAAAAACAATACTTTGTCACTATAATTATTTCTCAATTTCATTAATCGGGAAACACTCCTGTAGGTGTATTTTTTTATTTTTTTTCTGGATTGATTTTAAAAACTATAATTATTATTGTAACTGTAACATTAGGAGCACTAACAAAACAACACTATACCACATTTCTAGCACCTCTTAGTAGTACAACAGTTTTCAACGGTTCACATTTTTTGGTTTACCGGTACATAATACTTTTGATACTTCCACTATACATAGCTACATGGTTTTGGGTAAATGATATTGCCCTGTCTTAGCCTTTGTGGTAGAATATCCTATCTTTGACTTGAATAACTTCTTTAACTTGTATTAATTACATGATGTACAGTACATAAATCAATTAAATAAATAAATAACAAGTATGACAATCTTATACAGTTACAGTTTTAACAGGATCTGTTTCACAACAAACCTTGCTGTCTTATGACTTACTCTCACTGACTCTTGGCATCAAATCAAAATTGATTCTTTTTAACCTTTTCTATGCTACGCCCGAGTAAACTCAGGCTAAAAGGGCGAGCCCACAGTGCTACGCCCAAGATAACTCGGGCACAGCACATTACACACCCAATCATGTCCATGGCCTACAACAATGACCAAAATTTAAAAAATTTAAAAAAATAAAAGGAATTTAAAATGAATAATAAAATTACATATAAAAAAGTGATTTTTTGTGGGGGGAGGGGGTTGTTTTTTATGAGAGGGTTGTTTTGGGGTTGTTTTACAATCATGAGAACGAAAATAATGGTTTTCCGAATATTTAACATAATTTTGAGATCTATACCATTATGTCTGTGTTATTTTTGGAGGGGATAATTTTTTTGATGGGGGGGGGTTGTTTTGGGTTTATTTTTTAAGTCGTATGAGAGAGAATTATGGTTTTTGAAACATGCCACATAATTTTGGGAACTATCCAGCCCCTATCTGTGTTTTTGGGGGGGGGTTGTTTTTATGAGGGGGTTGTTTTGGGGTTGCTTTACAATCATGGGAACAAAAAATAATGGTTTTCCAAATATTTTACATGATTTTGATAACATCTATCTATATATCTGTGTTTTTTTAGGGGGGAGGGTTGTTTTGGGTCATGGGTGGTTTTGGGGTTAGTCTAAAGTCGTAGGAGAGAGAATTATGGTTTTACAAACATGTCACATAATTTTGGGAACTATCCAACCCTTTTCTGATTTTTCCCAAAAAGTGTTTTTTGTTGAAAATAACTCAGCCCAGGGGTATGAACACTGCAAAATATACTCAGCACTTAAAAGGTTCACTATAGAAAAAGTAATGAGATTCCACTTAAAAACGTAATATTCCCAAAAAAGCTCATCCATCAACACAACTGGAAAAAGCCTGCGCGAAGCGGCCTAGTATTCATCATTCCAAGACTTTTCTTTCAAATAAACTTTTCTCTGAGATCAACGGTTTTTCCCCATGGTCCATGGATCTCATAATTTCGAGACGTTTTTTCAAATAAACAAATAATACCGTTTGATAGAGTTGTACGGGGGACAGTATGCCGCCCGCAACTGATAATACTGTTTGACAGAGGTTTACAGTGGACCGTCTGGCATCCACAACTGATAATACAGTGTATTACAGGTCTATGGTGGATTGTCTGGCTGCCGCAACTGATAATACTTTTTCATAGAAGTGTACGGTTGACCGTTTGGTTACCGCACTTTGCTGCCACACATGGTTGCCGCACCTAGTTGCCGCACCTGGTTGCCGCACCTGGTTGCCGCACCTTGCTACCGCACCTGGCTGCCGTACATGATTATACCGTTCGCTAGAGGTGAAGTGTGGAACATCTTTCTCTAATAATCTAAACTGATATTACCTTTTTCGAAGAAAAAATAAAATTGCAGAATTTGAGTGAATCATTAGTTTTAAAATTCGGATACAGTCTTTATCACGTAGTATACATCATTCCAATTATTTTCTTTGAAATAAACTTTTCTCTAAGATCAAGGGTTCAAGCCCTGTACACTTTTTCGTGGAAAAATTAAAATGGCGGAATTTTGGTGATTCGTGTGTTTTAAAATTCGGAAACATACTGTACCACGTAGTATACATCATTTTAAGACTCTTCTTTCAAATAAAAATTTCTCTAAGATCAAGGGTTCGAGCCCTGTAGACGTTATTTCGGGGTAAAATTAAATCGAATGAATAATACTGATAATTGGATGAGCGTAGGGAGCGTAGCGAGCGAAGCGAAGATTCCATTTCACTACACTGTACAACAAAAATCCGGAATGTTTTTTTTTCTTTTTTTCTTTCTTTTATGTATTTTTGTCTGTTTGTTAACACGATTCCGGCTAAACCGATACTCCGATTGCGATGAAATTTTATGGAGGTCTTCGAAATCTCTGAACTTAGAACTGCCACGTTTTTTAGCACAATCGAAAAATTATTTCTCATGAAAATTGCAATTTTACGATTTTTAAAAAATTTCTACGACTTATTACACCTACATGCTTTGTCCGATTGTAATGATTTTTTCACAGAACCTTTATTTTATGAATTGATATATTCATGTGAAATTTGAGCGTTATCAATAAACTATTTTTTACGAAAATCCAATTTTACGATTTTTTCGATTTTTTAAATTTCTTCGCCTTATAACACCTACATTGCTTTATACTATTGTAATGATTTTTTCACAGAACCTTAATTTTATAAATTAATATATTCGTGTAAAATTTGTGCGCAATCGCGCAATCGAATAATTATTTCTTATCAAAATTTCAATATTACGATTTTTTCCTTTCTAAAATTGCGATTAATTAAAAAAAAATTAAGTTAATTTTTTTTAAATTTCATTGAATTTAAAAAAAAAAATCAATTTAGTGATAATTTTTTCACAGAACAACAGAAAATCCGCATAACACATGGCATCTCAATGCACCAATTACGCTCATCCAACAACGCGGCGGGACTTAAGCGTTTTCCTAGTTCTGTATAATAGAGGTTTACAGTGGACCGTCTTGCTTCTGCAACTGATAATACAGTTTGATAGAGGTCTATGGTGGACTGTCTGGCTTCCGCAACTGATAACACTTTTTCATAGAGGTGTACGGTTGACCGTTTGGTTACCGCACTTTGCTGCCGCACCTGGTTGCCGCACCTGGTTGCCGCACCCGGCTGCCGCACCTGGCTGCCGTACATGATAATACCCTTTGCTAGAGGTGAAGTGTGGACCATCTTTCTCTAATAATATAAATGATATTTCCCTTTTTGAGGAAAAAATAAAATTGCGGATTTTGGATGATTAGTTTGGATATTCAGAAACCTACTTTGCCACGTAATAAACATCATTCCAGGACTTTTCTTTCTATTAAACATTTCTCTAAGATCCAGGGTTTGAGCCCTGTCGACGTTTTTTTGTGGCAAAATTAAAATGGCGGAATTTCGGTGATTTGTTTGATATGAGATTCGGAAACGTTCTTGTCCCCGTAGATCTCATTATTTCGAGCCTTTTTTTCAAACAAACAAATAATACTGTTTGATAAAGTTGTAGGGGGGACCGTATGCCTCCCCCAACTGATAATACTTTTTCATAGAGGTGTATGGTTGACCGTTTGGTTACCGCACTTGATAATTCTTTTTCATAGAGGTGTATGGTTGACCGTTTGGTTACCGCACTTTGCTGCCGCACATGGTTGCCGCACCTGGTTGCCGCACCTGGTTGCCGCACCTGGTTGCCGCACCTCGTTGCCGCACCTGGTTGCCGAACATGATAATTCCCTTTCGCTAGAGGTGAAGTGTGGACCATCTTTCTCTAATAACCTAAACTGATATTACACTTTTCGAAAAAAAAATAACATTGCGGAATTTGGGTGATTTGTTACTATATTCGGAAACGTACTTTACCACATAATAAATATCATTCCAGGACTTTTTTTTCAATTAAACATTTCTCTAAGATCCAGGGTTTGAGCCCTGTAGACGTGTTTTCGTGGCAAAATTAAAATGGCGGAATTTCGGTGATTCGTTTGATATGAGATTCAGAAACGTTCTTTTCCCCATAGATCTCATTATTTCGAGACTTTTTTTCAAATTAACAAATAATACTGTTTGATAAAGTTGTAGGGGGGACCGTATGCCTCCCGCAACTGATAATACTGTTTAATAGAGGTTTACAGTGGACCGTCTGGCTTCTGCAACTTATAATACAGTTTGATAGAGGTCTATGGTGGACTGTCTGGCTGACGCAACTAATAATCCTTTTCATAGAGGTGTACGGTTGACCGTTTGGTTACCGCACTTTGCTGCCGCACCTGGTTGCCGCACCTGGCTGCCGCACCTGGTTGCCGCACCTGGCTGCCGCACCTGTCTACCGCACCTGGCTGCCGAACATGATAATACCCTTCGCTAGAGGTGAAGTGTGGACCATCTTTCTCTAATAATCTAAACTGATAATTACCCTTTTCGAGGAAAAGATAAAATTGCGAAATTTGGGTGAATCGTTCCTTTTAAAATTCGGAAACATACTTGACCACGTATAGACGGAGAGCCAGTGACAGTTTCTATTGCCTCATAAGGTACATATGTTTTGACCATTGGAATAGAAGCGGAAATTCAAGTCATTTTCAAAATTGCGCGTCTTACGAGTCAAAGCGGGGGCGTTTACCCGTCAGACACCCCCAAAGTGGGCCCCAAAAAGGGTCAAATCTGCCCCTATTAAGTATACATGATTAAAACATACAAAACTTTATAAAATAAGTTAGCCCAAAAAAGAATATCACTCGTGCAAGGGGCTGCGTTGGGCCGTTGACCCGTCAGACGACCCCAAAGTAGGCCCCTAAAAAAGTCAACTCTGCCCTCATAAGGTATACATGATTCAAACATACGTCATTTTATAGTGAAAATTATAGGGTTGCACAATGTCAATTGACCGGTCAATTGACTGGTCAATTGACCGGTCAAATGACTGGTCAAATACTTTTGGTCAATTGACCAGTCAATTGACTTAAAGATAACATGTGTATATTGCATTTAAAAATTAAAATTATTTGAATTTTCATATTTGAATTTGAATTGTTATGTAAACAATAACATTTCTTTCTTTCTTTTTCAATTAAAAAAGTTTTAATTAGGTAATATTTTATTTTAATTATTATTTATTATGTAGTTATATTATGAATTATAATAGACAAATAGAATGTAATAGCTTCTGGGTAAGCTGAAGCTGAATCGGAGAAAGGGACTGATGACAGCATCGACGATGATGATGACGATGATGATATGCCACTTAATATGCATTTAACAAGCTTTTAAATAAAAAAAAGCTTTTGTCACAACATTTAAAAAATATATATACTAATTATTTAATAAAATAAAATTTATGATTTTTTACATTTGACCGTCAATTGACCGTCAATTGACCAGTCAATTGACCAAATTTGAATTTGACCGGTCAAATCCCATCCCTAGAAAATTACCAGAAAAACGAATATCACTCGTCAGACGGGCTGCGTTGGGCCGTTGACCCCACAGACGTGCCCAAAGTGAGCCCCCCAAAAAGTCAAATCTGCCCTCAATAGGTTTACATGATTTAAACATAGGTCATTTTATAGAGCTAAAGTTACCAGGAAAACGAATATCACTCGTCAGACGGGCTGCGTTGGGGCTTTGACCCGTCAAACGCCCTCGAAGTGGGCCCAAAAAAAGGTCAAATCTGCCCTCATAAGGTATTCATGATTCAAACATACGTCATTTTAAAGTTAAAATTACTAGAAGGACTAATTTTAATCGTCAGACGATCTGCGTTGCGGCTTTGACCCGTCAGACGGCCCCGGAATTGAGCCCTAAAAATGATCATATCTGCCCTCATAAATTAAACATGATTGAAAAATACGGCATTTTATAGAAAAATTTACCTCGGAAAAGAATACCACTTGTCAGACTGGCTGTGTTGGGCTCTTAACCGCTACTTCCCCCCCCCCCCAAAAAAAAATGTTAAAAAAATGTTTTGTACGATATTACGAAATTATGTTGGATTTAATCGGATTCGTGGCGATAATATGTAGTCATGATGTTTATGCATATTTTGGGTCATTGAGCCCTGCAACTACCACTTTTTTATTTTTTGGGAATATCTAGATCGATGAATAAATCAGGAAGACATGTTATACTTCGTCTTATGGTAATTATTTAAATAATAATGGTGTATGTATAGTATGTTAGGGTGTAAACTGTAAAGAGTGTTGTAATTTTTTTTTACCAATGAAGAGTTGTGTTTAATTTAATTTGCTACTTGTTACATGATACTATGACGGTTTCTGACTTTTAAATCACAGATTAGCTTAAGCTTTCGCATATTGTATAACGATACAAGATAATCATTAACAATCATTTACTTTTATCAAATAAGTAATGAGATCATAGTCATCATAAGTTACGTAAGTAATTATCATCATATGATAACCTTTTGCCAACTGACATTTCCAAAGGAGGCCTTCACCCAAACAACTCGGGCAATGTAAAAATAAATCAAATGCTAAATGAGATCAATGATGTACTATCATGGCACCCAAACAACAATCGGTGCATTGATCAACCCAGACCTACAAGCTTTGATTCAAAAATCTTGATGAGATCGTCTTCCACAAGTCCATCATCAACTGTACCTAAAACAATCCTAAACAAGAAGAACCCTAAATCTGGAGTGCAAATATCGTCCCTGCCCTCTGAGCCAGCTCGAATCTCGGAGGATGAATTCCCAACTGCTGGATCGCAACAATCGTCCCTGTTCTCGGAGCCTGCTCGAGTTTCTGTGGATAAAGATTCACCAACTGCTGGAGCGCAATTATCGTCCGTGCCCTCGGAGCTAGCTCAAGTCTTTGTGGATGATGATGATTCCCCAACTGCTGGAACGCAACCATCGTCCCTGCCCTTGGAGCCACCTCGAGTCTCGGTAGATGATTGCCTAACTGCTGAAGTGCAACGATTGTTCCTGCCCTCGATGTCAGGTCGTGACTGTGAGATGATGCGCAGAATGCTCGAGTCTTTGTGGACGATGATTCCCCAAATGCTGGAGCGCAACCATTGCCCCTGCCTTCGGAGTCAACTCGAGTCTTGGTGGACGATTACCCAACTGCTGAAGCGCAACTATCGTCCCTGCCCTCGAAGTCAAATCGTGACTGTGAGATGTTTCAGAGTGGTGAGTGTAGGAGGTCTTCTCACACTATGGCAACTCGAAGTCGAACAGATAGAATGAATGTGCAAGATGCTAAGGACTGAAGAAATGTACCTACCAGCAACTACGTGACTTGATGATAAGTGAAGGTATAGGCAATAAACTAAAAAACTGTTGGTCACCTAGAGAGTTAGTAGAAATTCTTACTGTACAATTCAAGAAAAGAAATAATAAGCCCTTTAAGCCCCCCCTTAACCACCCTAGTTGACTAGATGACTCATCAACCCATAATGCCCTTAACGTTACTGATAAAATCACAGATAAGAAATCACCTCACATTAGCCTAGACACACAGACTTTTATACACTCCATTGCCATAAGTACTGACCCCCCGACGACCTTAAGGCTGAATGCATCCTCCCAAATGCTCCTCCCTAACAGACCATCACTCTTCTTCCCTTCCCCCTAAACTCCCATGCCAGCAACCTTTAAGTTCTAAAATTGCATTCCTCAATGTCTGCTCTGTCCGTAACAAAATTGAAGAACTCGAATTACTAACTAAGCGTCTATCTCCCGATATATTCTGCCTCTCAGAACATTGGCTCACTCTTCATGAAACTAATTCTTTCTGTATTTCAAACTATGTAAATGTAGATTTTTTCTGTCGATCCACGTTCATTCATGGAGAGTTGCAATCCTCGCTAAACCTCATCTTAACTTGATTCCTATTCCTGAGGTCAAATCGTACTGCATTGAGAAAGTTTTTGAATGTGCCGCAGGTTCCTGGCACCATATGAACATGCACTTCATTATTCTATCCGTTTACCGATCTCCTCTAGGTGACTTAAATATATTTCTCCTCAAGCTAGACGAGGTACTCATCTTTATCACCAAGAAATTTCCAAAAGCAGATATCATTTATGTAGTGATCATAATGTCGACTTTCTAAAACAATCCCCAGCTCAATCGAGTCTGCTCGATTTAGTTCACTCATTTAATATCAAGGAGACCATTGTCACACCAACCCGCGTCACTGATACAAGTGTTCCCTTATTGACAACATCTTCACAACTATTGACCCAATGATGTTCTCGGCAAGCTCAACAGACACAGGTCTGTCTGATCACCATCTCCTCATGCTCAACATTTCCATCTCTAACAATAACCCTTCCTCCAAAATTAAAATAATGAAACGTTTTTTCAATACCAAAAAAAAATACAGCCAACTTTCAGACAATGCTAAGTACTGAAAATTGGCAGTCGCTGTCTCTTCCTGGAAATGTGGACGAACTCCTCTCAAGATTCCATTCCACATTCTATGTCATTTAACAAATCATTTCCGCTAAAAAGTTGTCCTCTTACTAAACCTAAAGTCAACCCCTGGATCTCGCACGATCTGCGATGTGAAGCCCAGACCTTGAGATCCCTCCATTCTAAACTGAAGTCTTCGAACAACCCAATACATAAAGAACAATATCGTGACTTAAAAAGTCCCATGCTAAAAATATACGTCAAGCTAAACTTCACTATAATGACTCCAAAATCTCTGAATCTAGGAACACCTCAAAAGCAATTTGGTCCATGATCAAATCACAGACCACTGCCTCTAAACCAAATGCGACCTCACGCAACCATTAATGGTGAAGTTATATCAGATGCATCTTCTCAATGCGAACTTTTTAATGAATTCTTCATCAACTCATGTAATATTGGTAAAACCAATGTGCCAATCAATACTCCCCTCCCTCGTAAACCCTTGCCACTCCGTTAGGGCCATACCATCTTTCTCTATCCTACCACTCCTCTTGAAGTAGCTATGGTAATTAGGAAATTTGGTTCCAAACACTCATATGGACTAGATGAAGTGCCAGGCTCTCTTCTATCCAAGTGTACGGACTTTCTCTCTGGCCCACTAGCCTACATTATTAACCGATCCTTCTCTGAAGGCATTTTCCCCTCCAAGCTAAAGGCAGCAAAAATTATACCTATTTATAAACACAAAGGTAAAAAATCTGAAATGACAAACTATCGTCCCATCTCCCTCCTTTCATCTTTTTTTCCAAAATATTTGAATATATCAGCACGATCGTCTAATATCATTCTAAATCACCACAACATTATCTCCCCTAGTCACACGGTTTCTTGAAAAACAAATCCACCACCAGTGCAATCTACAGTTTTCTGTCCCCCCTCTATTCTGCTCTCGACAAAGGCGACAGCTGTAGGATTGTTCTACGACATGACCAAGGCTTTCGACATCATTGATCACAAAATTCTTCTCGACAAACTACATACTTACGGTATCCGTGGGGTAGCTCTTGATTGGATTTCCTCTTTTTTTGTCTGGCCGTACCCAAGTAGTGGAACTCCAAACATCTAATAGTCAATCCGTCACCACAACCCGCTCTAAACCTCTGCCAATAGTCTGCGGGGTTCCCAGGGATCAATTTTGGGACCATTAGCCTATACCTTTATGTCAACGACCAGTCCGCCTACTTAAAGAGGGCACTCTCACCCAATATGCTGATGACTCCAGCCAACTGCTGACACTACCCAAACTCCAACCCATTCAGGACCTTCCCCCCTTAATAAACAATCAAGTTACGTTAATGTCATCATACTGCCTCGGCAAACAACTCACCATCTCACGCTCTAACACTGTTTATCTGTACTTTCGCACCCCTTAGTAGATCCCTACTGCCAGTCCCCTTGTTCGTCTTGACTCTGATACTATCCCCCGTGCTCACACAGTCAAAGTCCTAGGCCTTGCACTAACTGATAATCTAGACTGGTCCATCCATGTAAACCACGTTGCCAGCAAAATATTATCTGGCTGCTACTCAATCGAGAAAGCTCAAAACAAATAGTTCACCCCCACATCCTATTGCTAGTTTACTTTGCACACATTCACTCTCACTTATCATATGGCCTGCTATTTTGGGGAGCTTCCCCCCATGCGAACAGAATAGTTCATTCTCTCAAAAGAGAGCGGTTCGTATCATAGCTGGTGTCTCCAGAAGACACTCATGTAGAGAACTTTTCAAGGAACTTGGTATTCTTACTCTAGCATGTACCCTTATCCAATCAGCCGCATTATTCGTTCACACCAACCGTAACCTCTTCCATCTAAATGCTTCTGTGCACTCCCATAACACTAGAGCCAACCTTCACATACACAGGCCCTCCCACAATCTGCGCCTCTTTGCACAAGGCCCTGAATATCTATCTTCCACCCTCTACAATAAGCTCCTGACCATCTCAAAACCTCTCCCACCCTGTCTTCCTTTAAACATAAGTTGAAATCATATCTTACAGCAAACAGCTTTTACTCCATCAATGACTACTCACTCCATGTAAATATTTGCAGTTAATTCATTTTTTCATTATAATATTTACAAATTATCTAGAGTATAACCACAAACAAGCACTGTAATTTAAAATTTTCAAATGTTCCCTTAGCCGAAATGATGTAACAAACTTCTATATATAATATGTGCTTACACGCTTCCTTGGATTGTGCAGGTATATAAGACACATTCTGCTGTACATCCTCCAATTGCTGTTTTCTGTGCCATCAGCAATTCTCATCACAATATCACATCAATATTGCTTTATATCCAACTTTTCTTTATTCTATATGAATTCTTAATCTAGTAGGGCATTCTATTATTTTGCATCTACTTTACTTTAACATAAACACTAATCAATCAATCATCACACATATATATATATATATCAATTATATATTATAGACACATTCTACTGTACATCATTGCTGTTTTCTGTGCCATTAGCAATTCTTATCACAATATCATATCAATTATTGCTTTAGGCCTATATCCAATTTTTCTTTATTCTATATGAATTCTTAATCTAGTAGGGCATATTTGCATCTACTCTACTTTACCATAAACACTTATCATCAATCAATCATCATATATATACTAGACACATTCTCCTGTACATCATTGCTGTTTTCTATGCCATCAGCAATTATTATTATCACAATATCACATCAAAAATTGCTTTATATCCAACTTTTCTTTATTATATATGAGTTCTTAATCTATAGTAGCGCATGCTATTGTTTTGCATCTACTCTACTTTAACATAAACACTGTGTTTATCATTATTAATCAATTAATGAATCATCATATATATATATATCAATATTATCAATCATCATACATATCAATATCAATATCCATATTAATTATTAATTATAGACTATTCACTTTCTCTGCAAAGAGTAATACTTGTACACTGTACTAGTCTAAGTGAATAAAAATATCTATCTATCTATATTAAGCAATAATCTTTAATATGTGTTGAATCATGCAAATAGTTTTTATAAGTTACAAACAATTGAGGGTTAGAATATATAAATTGGTATGTCATAATTAACTCCAAACATCAAAACTTCCATACATTCGTTATCACAGTATGTTTGAACTTTTTATCATAGTAATCTTCAGAAGTAATCATCATCATATCATAAGTAAGAATTTTAAATGTGTTAAATCATGCAAATAGTGTTTATAAGTTACAAACAATTGAAGATTAGAATATATAAATTGGTTTGGTATAATTAACTTCAAATATCAAACTTTTTACCACATTCGTAATCACTGTACGCTTGTATGCTTTAACATTTTATTAGTAATCATCATTATCATATCATAACATACCTAATAATCTTTTACATGCGTTGAAACATGCAAATACTTTTCATTAACGACAGTTGAGGATTAGTATAAGTAAATTGTGATTAAATTAAAACTGTAATCACATTCGTCATCACTGTAGGCTGCTTCCGAAACATCTATGTCAACATCATCCTCATCGAAATTCTCTACTTCTAAATCGTATTGCATAATCTCATCAAGTGACGAAGGGGACAGATCATAGAGGAACTATCTTGGTCTGTATTTAACATCTCTGTATACACATAATGGCATTTTTTAAAATTTCTGTCTATGGAACCAATTTATCAGCGTCATTGTCGCCTACAATAAAACCAAGGTTTAACATATTATATATGACATTATAAATATATATATATATATATATATATATTATTATGTCATATATATATATATAATAATATATATATTATTATTTAACGAGTGTATTAAACTACTAACGAGGTCTATATTTTTAACACTTACTTGTGTGAATTTTCGGAGACGTCCGTCTCCATCGTCAGACACTGACACACTGGCAATCTCACTGTGTTTCCGGAGGCTTCCACCCATGTTGTTGTGCCCTAGTGACTTCTTCCCTGACTAGATTGCGCCATATGGGGCTGAATTCTTTTGTGGCCTGGCTGATTACATTTTCAATGCATGACATGACTTTCGTGGTTGGTATATGATGTCATTTTAAAATTTTACAGTAAAACCACGTACCTTGTTAAAATTGGAGTCCTAGTTGGACGTTGTCGGGTGAATGCAACGTTTATATATATATGTTTAAACTTGGCTTTATAGTAGGCGACTATGACGCTGTTATGTTAGTACTTTAGACAGAAATTAAAAAAGTGACTACACCGGGGTCTGTTTGTCTGTCTAAAGTACTAACATATATATATAAAGCTAAGGTCCCGGGTTCAAACCCCGGTGTAGTCACTTTTTTAATTTCTATCTAAAGTACTTTAGTAGTAGTACTTTAGACAAGTACTAACATAACAGCGTCATAGTCGCCTACTATAAAGCCAAGGTAAAACATCATATTTCCCAACTCTAGGGTTACAGAGATGGTTTGTATTTCTCCAAGTTAATTTCGTATGTAGTCTAATAGGCAGTGCAATCTGCTCTACACACGTTATTAACAATGTACAAAACAGACCAAAAATTAGATAGTTTTAAATTGGTGGCCGCATAGCTCAGTAGTAGTAGTAGTAGTAGTAGTAGTAGTAGTAGTAGTAGTAGTAGTAGTAGTAGTAGTATTTATTTTATTAGCAAAACTGCTTAGTACAACATGTAATACAATACAACAATAGTCTACATCTTTCACATAACAAATCGCATCAGGCGACATTATCCTCTCTCATTAGAACTATCAATTTCTACCCATCTTAAAATTTAAAATCTCTTTTGTTATAAAAATACTTACTGCAATCTATCTTAAACATTAAAATTAGAGTTGAGGTAGCAATGCCATTATTTGGCTTAAAAACTTCGCCTCTTACACATTTTTTCATAAAATTAAACAGTCTAATACCTCTATAGAATACAGAGTTCATTGACTCAACCTTGCTTTGTCTCTCCACAGCCAATTGATCATTAAACCTAGTGCCATAGTTATGAATTTCACTGTTTTTAATATTGAATTTGTCCAGGTAACCCAGTTGAGCACCAATATATAACCTAAAAATAAAAACTAATGTGATGACCATTATCCTATGCTCCACCGAAAGCCATTCTAACATGTCTAACATATCCTTTATTCTAGTGTACTTTCTCATTCTTAGAATAATTCTCATGCTTTTATTTTGGAGAACTTGTAATCTATGCAATTCCTCTTTATTACTTAAGAATGTAAGAGCATAGCCCGGTAAGCTAAGGTCCCGGGTTCAAACCCCGGTATAGTCACTTTTTTAATTTCTATCTAAAGTACTAATATATATATATATATATAATATTGGCCCACATAAATACCAAAAATGATGAAATAATGATGAGTAATATTCTTTTTCGTGGTCAATTTTACTATAGAATGCCGAATGTTTCAATTATGTATACCTTAAGACTTTTTGGATTATTTGGAATAAGGACGCGTCAACCGTTACGTCATAATGCACCACTCTAACCTAGGGGGGGGGGGGGGGGTGAGGGGCCCATGCTGGTCAGAACCAGCCACAGGTAAGGGGAGGAAAGGGGGTTTCTCATGTCGCGGTCGTCATCGTCTTTGTTATCGTTCGTTATGTCATTGTCATCGTCGTCGGGGAGGTCGTCAAGGGAAGGGGGCAGGGTCCCCAACGACGATTGCTAGAGCTCGTCTCTAGATTCGGCGAGTGATATACTACCCATCTTACTAGCTGATGTTTGCGAGGTGGACTTTTTCTCTTGAATCGCCTTTTACGATTAGCAGAGGCTCTGGGGCAAATTTTACCCCGGGCCCAGACGGGGGACCTTAAGACTGTTGCCTAAGCTCGAGAAAACATGCAGGCTTTGACGCAGAGCGCAGAGGTAAAGTCTGGACTCTGGATCACATGGAAGCTCTATCGGGTTGTGCTTTGCACCAAAATGTTAAGTAAGAATGTGTAATGGGTGGTATCTAGGCACATTTTCCAAATATTGCTCACTTTTCTTATTAAATGACCGTAAATATGACACCTAACTGTTAATTTGTAGTAATTTACCAATTTTGTGTAGGAGATAATTATTTGAAATCTAAAAATGTGCTTCGATAGCGACATACGCTCATCCTTTCTGAACAGCCTCCCCAAAAAAAACAGATTTTTTGGCTGAAAATTAATGGTCAAAAAGCGGTACGTTCAGTATGTGAAATTATCTGGATTTGACGATCAATCGTGCTTTTAAATGGGCATTTAACATTGTAAAAAAAGTTGGCCCGAGCTTGGCAAACAGTCTTAAGGGCAAATTTGACATGTTTGGGGGCCCACTTTGGAGGTAACCTTACGGGTCAAAGCCCCAACGCAAGACGCAACCCATCTGACGAGTGATATTCGATTTCTTGGTAACTGACTCTATAAAAAAGACGTATGTTTGAATTATGTTTACCCTATGGGGACAAAATTGACCTTTTTTGAGGGTCCCTTCGGGGGTTACTTAACGGGTCAAAGACCCAACGCAGCTCGTCTGACGACTAATATTCGTTTTCCTGGTAACTTTTTCTATAAAATGACTTGTGTTTGAATCATGTATACCTTATGAGGGAAGATTTGACTTTTTTGGGGCCCACTTTGGGGGTACCGAACGGGTCAAAGCCCCAACGCAGCTCGTCTGACGAGTGATATTCGTTTTCCTGGTAACTTTTTCCATAAAATGACGTATGTTTGAATCACGTATACCTTATGAGGGCAGAGTTGACTTTTTTTGGGGCCCACTTTGGGGGCGTCTGACGGGTCAACAGCCCAACGCAGCCCCTTGTACGAGTGATATTCTTTTTTGGGCTTACTTATTTTATAAAGTTTCGTATGTTTTAATCATGTATACTTAATAGGGGCAGATTTGACCCTTTTTGGGGCCCACTTTGGGGGCGTCTGACGGGTAAACGCCCCCGCTTTGACTCGTAAGACGGGCATTTTTGGAAATAACTTGAATTTCCGCTTCTACTCCAATGGTCAAAACATATGTACCTTATGAGGCAATAGAAACTGTCACTGGCTCTCGGTCTAGTAGTTTACATCATTCCAAGACTTTTCTTTCAAATAAACTTTTCTGTTAGATCAAGGGTTCGAGCCCTGTACACGTTTTATGTGGAAAAATTAAAATTGCGGAATTTTGGTGATTCGTGTGTTTTAAAATTTCGGAACCATACTTCACCACGTAGTATACATCATTTTAAGACTTTTCTTTCAAATAAACATTTCTCTAAGATTAAGGGTTCGAGCCCTGTAGACGTTATTTCGTGGTAAAATTAAATCGAATGAATAATACTGATAATACTGTATAATAGAGGTTTACAGTGGACTATCTGGCTTCTGCAACTGATAATACAGTTTGATAGAGGTCTATGGTGGACTGTCTGGCTGGTCTTCGCTTTGCTCATCCAATCATACTGAATTGCAAAAGAAGTCTCGGAATGGCCTGGTTGAAATTGTTAACCTAAACATAAATATAGACCTACTCTCGTTTTGTCTATTGTCAAAATAGTATAATTTTTTGTTTAAAACATTGATGCAAAAGTTAAAAGATGTGAGCCAGTGGTTTAGCCGAGCTCGTTTAACCGGTTCCCACTCGAACACCGAAGTTAAGCAGAATCGGGCGTGATCATGGGTAGAGTGGGTGACCGCTCTACCCTGAAACTCACGTATACCGCTGGTTAGAGCAGATGGAGGGTTCGAGAGCTAGTGTAACGGCTTCGTTCTCCTCGACGTCTGCTCGGCAGTCCGGGTTAGTGGAGGAACCTATATGACTGTCAAGGTTACACCGTCCTGTCGGATGGGACGTTAAGCCGTTGGTCCCCTTGGTACTTTTCGAAAGGAGTAGGCTACGTGCCGGTACCGGGTTTCCCCTCCTCCCTTCTGTTCATACTTCATCCTCATCTATCACCACTCATCGTCTCGATTAGCCAAAGTGCATAAATATGAGACGTTAAGCAATATTCAATCAATCAATCAATTAAAAGATGTGTATCTCATTGGGAGCCATGCCATGGGTCTTAGTCCCCTCCTAGCCCCCCGCACCCCGCTCTTATCATCGCCACAACAGCCAATAGAAACACTCTATAAACATAATTAGAAAATCAATAATGTCAAAAATGGTACAAAGTCCAATTTTCCAGACGGTTTCAATGTTGTCATATTGTGCTCACGGTTGCAATGTTTATCTGGTTGCTCAACTGATAACATCACTAGCAAGCTCGTTGCATGTGGCGCTCGTGTAGTCTTGCGGACGACAGTCCAACTAATGACGCGGTGGAGGGTCCAGGGTTCACAGTCGAGTCAATATGATGTAACGGTGACTTTGGAGCTGACCTATTTCTTTCGTTTATTTGGGAGATGTCCTAGAAACGAAGCATATAAAAATGGAATTGTATTCAGTGCTACTGCCTCTTACATATTTCAGCTAGTATACTCTTCCCCAGTGTTGAATTCAGGCATACCTTGGGGGGGACAACGCTCCCGCCCCCCCCCCCCCCACTCAATACCCACCATTATCAGAAATGTATTAACAAATTTATTATTTCATATATATATTCATATTTCTGCTTAGAAGGATGCGGGATTATTGGAGATAAAAGTTTAAAAAAATTATGATTGATCCGCAACTCTTGGAAACGTGCTGAGTAAGGAACGACATGAATCTAAAAATAGATAATTATTACGACTTGTTTAATGCATTCCTAACAAATGACAACTCACTGGTGATCTAATTTCAGAGCGTAGGAACGGGGGGGGTGGGGGCCTCCCAGTGGGGGGGTCAAGCCAGGTATGGGTGTCATTTGCTAACTTATAGCTTGTTGGGTGATTTTTAGGATTTTTACTACAGTCGGGCTTGCAAACAAAAAGGAAGGTTTTTGTTAACATTTTTTAGAAAGATTCAGTAAGAGACGTGATTTGCGAGACTAGACTAGCCATCTGATTTTAGACTAATATTCATTATATTTTGTGTGCAGTGTTTTCACTCCCAAGCAGACTGTCGACCGATTTCAGTCAGGTAATCAATCTTCAATGCAATATTAGCTTCAAAATGTAACCCTTATTCATAATTAAAATTCGCCTGAAAACGTGTTTTAGGCCACCTATCAAGGGCACCTTTAAAAAAATCTCGCCTACGGCGAAAAAGCCTCCGGCGGCTGGGGCTTTGCCCCAGATCCCGGTTTGCCCACCTAACCTATCAACTTTAGTGTGACCCCCCGCTAAAAAAAATAGTTCCCACGCCACTGTCTAACTCAAGAATAAACTAGGGTCCCCACAAAAATCAGGACATCAGAAAAAAAAAGTGCTAAAACCCTTGAATTCATTATATAGTAGTTGGTGCTTGGTGTGCGCCCACTCCAATTAGTCGAGTGCCCCCCTCCCCCCCCAGGAAAAAAACTCCATGTGTACAGTCTTGTTTGAATTGTCCTGTCATTCACCAAAATCAGCCACTGGAGCGTTCAAACTGTTATTTATTATATATTATTATTTATATATAAGTGAAACGGTGTAGAAGTTCATTTAATAAGTATGTATCTACGAATATCAGCCGTCTGCGGTGGCACACACGATTAGAGGTCCGATGTGTGTGCCTCTACGAGGACGTAGGTTCCAAGACATGTTTTCTCTGTGATCGTCCTTGATCGTCGTCTGTCGGCACTCATCGTCCCGAATAGCGTCATCTCATCGACTTTCACTGTCACAGGCGGCGCAATATGACCTAACCGGTTGAAGCACCCTAGTTTCTCACGTCGTCGTAGATGGTCTTTGCATAATTATTTTCTCGACTTGTACGATCAACAAAGCTCTTCAGGCAGTCCTGACTGAGAGTGGCGAAGAGTGCCTCAGTCAGAGGTAAGGACTGATATTGAGTTCTCCTAAGTCCTAACAGCTCTTGGAAAATATTATACTATCACAATTTTCAAATAACTTTTAACTATAACCTACTGGTCATATACTGGGGGTAAACCGATTTGTACCCTACAGCGGGCAATTCTTTGGGTGCGAGATGCTCACATACTAAGACATTCATACTTTTGTTTGCGGAAATTTGTTGTCGTTCGCGTATTGGAAAGATTGTTGAAAATGAATTCAACTCAGAATAAATGCACTTGTGATTACGTTGTATTAAATGTTCTGGAAGGCGTCGTACAATAGTTATACTTATATTTACGTGGCACGTGGAACACAGAGATCTATAAATGTAATTCATAATTACTAGGAAAACGCTTAAGTCCCGCCGCGTTGTTGGATGAGCGTAATTGGTGCATTGAGTTGTTAAGTGTTATGCGGATTTTCTGTTGTACTGTGAAAAAATCATTACTTAGTTGATTTTTTTTAAATTAATTTAAATTAAATTAAAAATAAACTTTAATTTTTTTTTTAATTATTCGTAATTTAAAAAAAGAAAAAAAATCGTAAAATTTCGATTTTCATAACAAATAATTTTCGATTGCGCTCAGATTTCACACGAATATATAAATTCATGAAATTAAGGTTCTGTGAAAAAATCATTACGATCGGATAAAGCATGCAGGTGTTATGAATCGAAGAATTTTGTTGAAAATCGAAAAAAATCGTAAAATTGCGATTTTCATGAGAAATAATTTTTCGATCGATTTTCCCCCCGTGCAGTTCTTCGTTCAGAGATTTCATAGACCTCCATAAAATTTCATCGCAATTGGAGTATCGGTTTAGCCGGAATCGTGTTAACAAACAGACAAAAATACAAAAAAAAAAGAAAAGAAAGAAAGAAAGAAAGAAAGAAAGAAAGAAAGAAAGAAAGAAAGAAAAAAAAGAAAAAAAGAAAAAAAAACATTCCGGATTTTTTTCTCCGGTGTAGTGAAATGGAATCGTCGCTTCGCTCGCTACGCTCGCTACGCTCATCCAATAAAGCATTGCATTTGCTTTGATCGTTGTTAGTTACGCATGGGTAATGAGACGTAAAAATATAGCATTAAATATGGAACATTTAGCAATTTTATTTTTACAAAACTAGCAATTTGTAGCAACTATTTTTTCTTGTTGCTAAAACCCTAAATGCGAAGGGTTTCTTGCACTCTTCATGGCAAATGATGCGTTATTATAGGAACACTTAAATTCAATAAAGTCACACAAAATTGGAGAATACAATGGTATTCTTAATTCGTATAAGAATATCATGTTTCTATAAAATTAGCATTTTGTAGGGTTTTTCAAAATGTAAGTTCACCGATGTAGCATCGAAAGCCTAAAACGCTAAATTAACGTATTCATACACATGGGTATGTCGAAACCCTGATATGGCCCTGATACATAAGTCCCTGATACACTAATTAATTAAATATAACAACACAAAACATCAAAAGACATAAAATTAAACAATATTTGATATTGAATCATAAACAAAAAAATGCAATGTGTAATTAGTACATAATTTGTTGTACCTGTTCACTCATTCCGTCATTCGCATTTAAATTGTGATTTCAAATAAATAAGATTTTTACCGTTTATCTTAATAAAGACCGGCCCTGCCGATGGGACACAGCTAGAATATTATGAAGTTTGACTATTTTTTTCGGAAAACCAATAGCAAAACCCAAAAGTTTTTTTGTTACTCTCTTAATTCATAACTAGTTAGCCTAAATTAATATATATATTTTAGTTTAGCGGGTGAATACCCCTTTAAAAAGAAACATGTATTTTCCACTTGCTTTGTATCGTTGTGTCTGTACTCTTGCAGAAAGTGACTATGCATGATGGTGTTTCCTACACCTCTATTTCAATAGAATAAAATATGAATGGGGGGGGGGGGGGGACAGCTAAATAGGCAGTAGTAATTTTAAATCCTAGTGTTGGGAACATTTTTCAACTGCATAATGTCACATTTGTATACTTCGCAAAGTGTCTAACTGCACACTTATACATCCCTGATACCATGGCGCTAAGCCCATCCCTCCTATTCTCACGTCGCCACTGCAGCCAATACAAACTCGTTATCACCTCATGATAAGATAACGAAAAATCAATAAAGGAAGTTGCCATATTGTGCTCACGGTTGCAATGTTTATCTGGCTCCTCAACTGATAACACTGGAACTGTCTTAGCAATTAAACATAATAATAAATTGAATTATATTTCGTGTTGTTACTTTGTAATTTAAATTTAAATTAAAATTTTGACTTGGGAATTAAACCTGTTAGCATATTATAGCATCTTTCCACTCAATTTCAATGTTAATGAATGGAGTTTCCTTGCACTGTTATTTTAACATTTTCTTGAAGATTAGATAAAAATCAACTAGCCCCTAGTTGATTTGTGTAAAAAGTTACAATAATATGCTTTAAAAATCGCCATAGACAACTCTTTGTCAGTAAAAGGCAATACAAATTTGACTGACTTAGCATCTATAAATAAAATCAATTCGTAAGTCCACCCATTTAGTCATAAGACTGACTTTAAGGAGGGGACTTTACAGTGGTGTGACTCAACACCATCGACGTCTGGACTTCTCGTGGGGGAGGGGGGGGGGGGGGCTTTCATAATAATATTACATAATAGGATATGTTAAATATATAAATAATTTGATGAGCAAAGCGCAGATTAACTTAATTACATTGAAGATAAAAATGTCTGGTACTTGTTTGTGTTTTGTGTTATTTCGCTCTCAAACGGCCAAACGACACCTCCGATTTTCATTGAATAATTCTCTGGACACCTTCGAAATCTCTGACATGACACGTTTTTTTTTAAAAAATAAATTCCAATGATTAATTTTCATCCAAATTGCACTTCTCCATTTGTATTCGATGTAACAAACATTCCTTCGTTATTTACCATAACATGGCTGCTCTTTTCAGGCTTCATTTACAAATTTGTCGATAAGGGTCCGATTCGAAATCAATATTTTCTTAGAAATTATAACTAAGGGAGTTCTCCCAAATAACCAATTCATTTTCAAATCGGACAGATATTGACAGACTTACAGAAGGTTTTTTGACTTCAGACAGACCTTCGGGTTCGGTTTTCTTACTCATTTATGCACCAAACTATAGGAAGTGTCACTGTCAATCATCACCACTATCTACAGAGTACACGTGGGCAGAAATAAAATATTGCCCTGTCGTGCAGTTGAATTTTACCCATAAAATTCACAAAGGCGCCTTTACAAAATTGTCGATTAAGGGTCCGAATCGAAAACAATATTTTCATGTGTATTATTAATAAGTGAGTTCTCCAATTGACAAATAACCAATTCATTGTCGAATCGGACAGATATTGACAGATTTAAGGACGTTTACTTGACTTTGAGCCAGACGTTCGGGTGCGGTTTTCTTACTCATTTATGAACCAAACTATAGGAAGTGTCACTGACAATCATCACACTATTACGAGAACGGGAAGTAATAGAATTTTCCCCTGTGCAGTTTAATTTTTTCCCAAAAAAATTTACAAAGGAACCCCTTTAAAAAATTGGCGATTAAGGGTCCCCCCCCATTCGAAATCAAAATTTATAGGTATTTTAATAAGGGGGTCTTCATTTGACAAAAAACAATTCAATGTCAAATCGGACAGATATTGACAGATTTACGAACGGTATTTAACTTTGAGCCAAACCTTTGGGAGTGGTTTTCTTACTCATTTATGAACCAAACCGGGAACGGTCACTGACAATCATCACCACTATCTACAGAGTACAAGTGGACAGTAATAGAATTGCCCTGTTGTGCAGTTGAAGTTTTCCTTGAAAAATTCACAAAGGCTAACACCCTTCACAAATTTGTCGATGAAGGGTCCGATTCGAAATCAATATTTTCTTAAGAATTATTAATAAGGGAGTTCTCACATTGTCAAATAACCGATTCATTGTCAAATCGGACAAATATTGACAGATTTACGGACGGTTATTTGACTGAGCCAAACCTTTGGGTGCGGTTTTCTTACTCATTTATGAACCAAACCGGGAGGTGTCACTGTCAATCATCACCACTATCTACAGAGTACACGTGGACAGTAATAGAATTGACCTGTTGTGAAGTTGAATTTTTCCCCAAAAAATCCCCTTTACAAATTTGTCGATTGAGGATCCGATTCGAAATTAATATTTTCTTCAGAATTATTAATAAGGGAGTTCTCCCATTGTCAAATAACCAATTCATTGTCAAATCGGACAGATATTGACAGATTTACGGACGGTTATTTGACTTATAGTTAGACCGTCGTGTGCGGTTTTCTTACTCATTTTATGAACGAGAAATACTGAATCTCACTTTTGGTTTTTAACAGACTTAATTTCTTTCCTACGAAAACTTGTGTTGGAAATTGTCAGTTTCTTTTCAGTCTTGTTTTGTGCAAGGGTTATTAGCCCTATCCAGAAATAAACACATATTGCCACTACTTTTAAAAAGTAACTCTGTCAATAGCAAAAGAAACGAAATACAAATTTATAGAAAGTGTATCTCAATGCACCAAATACTCTCATCCTGTGATTACCGTTAGTGAAGCGGCATAGATATAAATTGCATGATTGTCGTGTAAGCACTAAACGAATGCAGGAGTTACATAGTTACATGATTATAATTATTATTGTTGTAATTTATTGAGTTTTACATGGCTGTATCCCAGGAAGCACTTGAGCACTGAGTAAAACTGGTAAAACACTTCATCCAGGTTTGGTGCTGGTTGGTATCGAACCAACGAACTCCCAACTTCAACAAGTTTCTCGGGTAAAGCTTAGGATATATACTTCTATCGGTTTGACAGTGAAGACATCTTGCAATAAAATATAAATTATACTTTAAACTAACTTATGAGGTCTATGAATTCGTTCAGTATATTTTAATTGAACAAAATATATTTTATATTCGCGTTAAAGGCGGAGGGGGGAGGAGGAGTTCACATCAGTACTTTTTAATGCTTATCCTTATACTATTTTCTGTTATTAACAGAAATGCAGATGAGAAAAATGTCGTTCAATCTTACATTATACATTTGAAACAAGGTTTATCTAGACTCGGTGCAGGTAATGCGTCCTCGTTATCAGCACATGAGATAAGCTGACAGAAAATCAATGATGTGATGCTAAGTTTAGACTTCTAACCGGTTTAAATGTTGCCATACGAGCGAGTCTAGGTGCATGGTTGCAACATGTATCTGATTGCTCGGCTGATAACACAACTAAAGTGGACTTCATGGAAGATTGGTCCGCAGGAAACCAGGAATTTCCTCCTCTCTTTACCCCCACCACCTTCCTCGGACGGGCAGAGTGCCCCAAGATTTAGATCTTACCTATCCCCGACCCTTTTATTGATGGTTTTCTAAAACCCCTTTAATAGAGATAAATAATTTTCTTTTCATTACATAAACGTGTTTTTTACCTTTTTAAAAAGTTCTTAAATGTTAATGAATTTAACTTTAATGTTTCCCTGAAATAAAATCAACACGAAAATGTTTTAAACACAAAAAAATTGATTGAGAACTAACAATGTTTTCAAAATATTCTTAGCATTCTGATGAAGAAGTATGTTGTATATTATACGTTAAGTTCTTAGTTTTCCCAAACAATTTTTTGCATTCAAAAACATTTCGTGTTGATTTTACTTCAGTGAAACATTTAAAACTAAAATCTTAACAAAAGGGCATTTAAAAGGTAAATTACAACAGTTTTCGTAATGAAAGGAAGGAAGGATTAACTCTATTCAAGCGAAAATAATTTAATTGGATGGTTTCGAGACATCAATAGAAGGGTCGAGCGACTATTACAATAGATACGATCTACCTCTTGTCCACTCTGCTCGGGCCCGGAAGGTGGTGGGGGTAAAAAGGGGAGGAAATTCTTGGTACATGCGGACCAATCTTCCGTGAAGTCCACTTTAGCTTCGTCTCTTCAACGAGAATCCAAGTAGAACCTCGTTGAGGGATGAGCGTTCAATCCGCAGACTTGATATATGATCAATGCATTAACATAATTCAAATAGGCTGTGGATAATAACTTGGGTTTTCGCTTCTTCGTTAATTAGTAATTACTAGGAAAACGCTTAAGTCCCGCCGCGTTGATGGATGAACTTTTTTGTAAGTTTTTAGTTTGCGTAGGACCACTTTTCCTTTGCAAGTGCTTTTTGAATGCATTGTAGGTGATTGTTGTCAAGTTTCTATTGTAACTTGTTAATTGATAATAATATAAACCTAAAAAAAATCATATTAAAACCCTTATTTATATGGATTCTGGCTAACTTTTTCAACTTTTTCTTTCAAAAGGTACTACATCACCATAAACCTAATGTCCATGTGAAATATGAACGTTGTAGCCCCACCCGTTTGGTCAGAATCGGCCCAAATGTAACGAAAATATCGCACTAAAAATCGAAAAAATCGTAAAAGTACGTTATTCATGAGAAATATTTCTTCGATTGTACCCAAAAACGTGGCAGGTCTAAGTTCAGAGATTTCGAAGGTCCCCTCCAATTTTCATCGAGATCGCATATACCGTTTGCCCGGAATCGTGCGAACAAACAGACATAAAAACGAAAAAAAAAACAAAACAAACAAAAAACATTGGAGCTAAATGTTTTGAGGATTCAGTGAAATTGAAGTCTTCGCTTCGCTCATCCAAAAATTAAATTAAATTATATTAGGGAAAAAGCTTAAGTCCCCCGCGTTGTTGGATGAGCGTAATTGGTGCATTGAGCTGCCAGTGTTATGCGGATTTACTGTTGTTCTGTGAAAAAACATTACTAAGTTGAAGATATTTTTAAATTAATTAAATTTTTTAAAAAAAAATTTAATTTAATTTAATAAAAAATTAACTTAAATTTTTAAATTTTTTTTTAAAGATCGTAATTTTAAAAAAGGAAAAAATCGTAATATTGAAATTTTCATAAGAAATAATTATTCGATTGCGCACAAATTTTACACGAATATATTAATTCATAATATTAAGGTTCTGTAAAAAAATCATTACAATCGGATAAAGCATGTAGGTGTTATAAGCTGGAGAAATTTTAAAAATTGAAAAAAGTCGTGAAATTGCGATTTTCGTAAAACATATTTTTTTGATAACGCTCAAATTTTACACGAATATATCAATTCATAAAATAAAGGTTCTGTGAAAAAATCATTACAATCGGACAAAGCATGTAGGTGTTGTAAGTCGAAGAAATTGTTAAAAAATCGAAAAAAATCGTAAAATTGCGATTTTCATGAGAAATGTTTTTTCGATTGTGCTCAAAAACGTGGCAGTTCTAAGTTCCAAGATTTCGAAGACCTCCATACAATTTCATCGCAATCGGAGTATCGGTTTAGCCGGAATCGCTAACAACAGACAAAAATACAAAAAAGAAAAAAAAAAAAAAAAACATCCGGATTTTTTCCTCATTTGTAGTGAAATGGAATCTTTCGCTTCGCTCGCTACGCTCATCCAATTATATGCTTTAAATTGTGTATGTTGCCAGTAACACCTCGCCAATAACATACGAGCGAATATTACTATGTTTGTAACAGTGAATTAAAGATACATAATTTCTTAAGTTTAATCTATTCAGAAATTGTTACTTGACTATTTAATCTCGCACAAAATTCAATAAATTAAATAAGAGTTTGTTTTTTTGGACAGCGTTTTTTATATGTTGCATCATATTCATATCCTAATCTGAAAATGTGTAATAACGTTTGTTTCACGATTTTTTTGTATTGGTGCAAGTGAAGCTTTTTACAACTTTTTGGAACGGGCGGGCAAAAAGATCTTGCTGTGTGAAAGTGATCACAGAAAGACATTTTCCTTTATACTGCGGTTGTAGACAAAGGTGTGTTGAAGCCTATATAATTAATTACACGGTACACCCTTTAAAATATGTTCGCCATCTTTATTACTAATGAAATAGGGTATATGTCCCACATTTGCAATTTGATAAAAAAAACACAATAATACATTTACATTCAATAGTATAACGACAGGTATAGGTTGAAAACATACGTATAATATATAAACTAATAATATATTATACTATAATACGTGCACGCGTTCACACACGCACAAGCACAAGCACACGCATAAAGTTGGTTTCAATTACAATACTTCGATATCTGGATAAAATATATATGATACACAAATTAATACATAATCGACCATATAATCAGATCATCGTAACCAGTTAAATCACACTAAAAATATAAATGAACACATTTTATTTAAAACAGTAGTGAAAATGATTCGTTAACTAAAAATAAAATATTAATCATAAACTAACAATAAATCATGTACGTGGAAAAACAATTATTTAATCATTTAGTCCTAAAGATAACATAATAAAATTAAATATTTAAGTATAAATCAAATCGTTTGTTTGCAGGTACTGGGCATGTCATCCATCTCGCCTTCCAGACGCTACGAGGTCGGATCGCAGGCAGGGTGGGTGGTCCAGCCAGGGTCACGTGACGAGAGGGCAAGATGCGAGGAGGAGGAAGACGACACACAACATCAGTCACCTGACAATGTGCTCCACAGAGGACACGAAACATTGTGTGTTTGAAGCTCCTGGGCCTGTTATCCATCTTGCCTTCCAGACGCTACGAGGTCAGATCGCAGGCAGGGTGGGTGGTCCAGGGTCACGTGACGAGAGGGCAAGATGCGAGGAGGAGGAAGACGACACACGACATCAGTCACCTGACATGTGGTCCACAGAGGACACGAAACATTGTGTGTTTGAAGCTCCTGGACCTGTTATCGATCTTGCCTTCCAGACGCTACGAGGTCAGATCGCAGGCAGGGTGGGTGGTCCAGGGTCACGTGACGAGAGGTACCGCTTACACTGTGTAGTACTTCCCTATGCTTAAACATGGGCCCTGTGTTAATAGGTGTCCCTGCTTTTACATGCTATTTTGTACATGCTAAATAGCATGGCAAATTTCATGCAATGGAAACAATCTATAAGCTCCTCCCCTTTTACAGTGTATTTTATTAAGTCCCGCCTCCACTTCGGATGTCTAAGAAAATAAAAACGTACAGAATGTACCAGGCTTAAGGTGGGTTTATGTAAAATCAGGTAGTCGGCAGTCGGTAAGAGTATAGGTATCGGCAAGACGTAGGTTTACGTACTACTGATGAAATCACCCCACTGACCAATAGGAAACGTCGGCTGAAAGTAACATAACCTCAAAAGCAAGCACGCACAAAACACGTCAAAACACTCATGTCACGTGACCGCTCCTGATTGGTTCAATCGCTACCGAGTCAGGTAAGGAATGAATATTGACCATCTCTTGCCGACGCTAGCCGACAGTTGGCAACGGCCTGCCGACGCTAACATCATCTCATAAACGATAGGAAGGAAGTCATTTGTTTTAATGCTGGCCGACTAGCGAAACCGACTGCCGACAGCCGACTGCCGAAACCGATCTACGTAAACCCCACCTTTATACAGTCAGCAAAGACTACCACTGCAACGGGGTACCCCTTACTGTGTGTAGAACTTCCCTATGCTTAAACATGGGCCCTGTGTTAAATGGTACCCCAGCTTTTACATGCTATTTCGTACATGCTAAATAGCATGGCAAATGTCAGGCAATGGAAACATAATCAACAAGCTCCTCCCCTTATAATGTGTATGTTATTAAGCCCCGCCTCTACGTCGTAGGTCTAAGCCAATGAAAACATACAGCATCTACCCGGCTTATACAGCCAGCATAGTACAACACTGCAAGAGGGTACCACTAACACTGTGTAGTATTTCCCTATGCTCAAACATGGGCCCTGTGTTTAATGGTACCCCAGCTTTTACATGCTATTTCGTACATGCTAAATAGCATGGCAAATTTCAGGAAATGTAAACATAATCTATAAGCTCCTCCCCTTTTACTGTGTATTCTATGAGGCCCCGCCTCCACGTCCGAGGTCTAAGCCAATGAAAACGTACAGAATGTACTAGGCTTATACAGCCAGCATAGACTAACACTGCAGGGGGTACCGCTTACAGTGTGTAGTACTTTCCTATGCTTATACATGGGCCCTGTGATAAATGGTACCCCTGCTTTTACATGCTATTTCGTACAGGCTAAATAGCATGTCAAATTTCAGTCAATGGAAACATAATCTACAAGCTCCTCCCCCTTTTACTGTGTATTTTATTAAGCCCCGCCTCCACGTCCGAGGTCTAAGCCAATGATAACGTACAGAATGTACTAGGCTTATACACTGAAAGGCTTATACAGCCAGCATAGTATAACACTGAAAGGGGGTACCACTTTACACTGTGTAGTATTTCCCTGTGCTTAAACATGGGCCCTGTGTTAAATGGTACCCCTGCTTTTACATGCTATTTCGTACAGGCTTAATTGCATGGCAAATATCGACAATGGAAACAGTCTGTAAGCTCCTCCCCTTTTACTGTGTATTTTATTAAGCCCCGCCTCCACGTCGGAGGTCTAAGCCAATGAAAACGTACAGAATGTACCAGGCTTATACAGTCAGCATAGACACTGAAAGGGGGTACCACTTTACACTGTGTAGTATTTCCCAGTGTTTAAACATGGGCCCTGTGTTAAATGGTACCCCTACTTTTACATGCTATTTCGTACAGGCTTAATTGCATGGCAAATTTCGACAATGGAAACATAATCTATAAGCTCCTCCCCTTTTACTGTGTATTTTATTAAGCCCCGCCTCCACGTCGGAGGTCTAAGCCAATGAAAACGTACAGAATGTACCAGGCTAATACAGTCAGCATAGACACTGAAAGGGGGTACCACTTTACACTGTGTAGTATTTCCCTGTGCTTAAACATGGGCCCTGTGTTAAATGGTACCCCTGCTTTTACATGCTATTTCGTACAGGCTTAATTGCATGGCAAATATCGACAATGGAAACATACCGTATTGTGCCGAATATAGGCCGACCCTGAATATAAGCCAACCCTCTAACTTTTCTTGTTGAAATATTGAAAAACATAATATGCAAAAGCATATGCAAATATTAGCTGGCAAGGGACTTTGAGACTTCAAATAAGGAAAAAAGGGTAGGCTTGTATTCAGGACAATATGGTAGTCTGTAAGCTCCTCCCCTTTTACTGTGTATGTTATTAAGCCCCGCCTCCACGTCGGATGTTTAAGCCAATGAAAACGTACAAAATGTACCAGGCTTATTGGATGAGCGCAGCGAGCGTAGCGAGCGAAGTGAAGACTTCAATTTTGCTGACTCCTCAAAAAATTTAGCTCCAATGTTTTGTTTTGTTTTTTTGTTTGTTTGTTTGTTTTTTTGTCTGTTTGTTCGCACTATTCCGGGCAAACGGCATATGCGATCTTGATGAAAATTGGAGGGGACCTTCGAAATCTCTGAACTTAGACGTGCCACGTTTTTGGGTACAATCGAAGAAATATTTCTAACGAATATCGTACTTTTACGATTTTTTTCGATTTTTTCGACTCATTTGGGCCGATTCTGACCAAACGGGTAGGGCTACAACGTTCATATTTCACGTGGACATTAAGATTATGGTGATGTAGTACCTTTTGAAAGAAAAAGTTGAAAAAGTTAGCCAGAAACCATAGAAATAAAGGTTTTAATATGGTTTTTTTTAAATTTTAAGTGCGATATTTACGTCACGGTTTGGGCCGATTCGGGGGACCAAAAAACAAGTGGGGCTACAACGTTTCCATATTTCACAGGGACATTAAGGTTATGGTTGTAGTACCTTTGAAAGAAAAATTTGATAAAGTAGCCAGAATCCATAGAATAATGTTTTAATTGAGTTTTTTGAAGTCAAAATAACAATTAAACAAGAAACAATAGAAACTTGACAACAATCACCTACAATGCATTCACAAAGCACTAGCAAAGGAAAAGTGGTCCCACGCAAACTAAAAACTTACAAAAACGCTCATCCATCAACGCGGCGGGACTTTAGCGTTTTCCTAGTAGTCAGCATAGACACTGAAAGGGGGTACCACTTACACTGTGTAGTATTTCCCAGTGTTTAAACATGGGCCCTGTGTTAAATGGTACCCCTGCTTTTACTGCTTATTCGTACAGGCTTAAATTGCAAGGCAAATTTCGACAATGGAAACATAATCTATAAGCTCCTCCCCTTTTACTGTGTATTTTATTAAGCCCCGCTTCCACGTCGGAGGTCTAAGCCAATGAAAACGTACAGAATGTTCCAGGCTTATACAGCCAGCAAAGACTAACACTGCATGAACGTACCGCTTGCACTGTGTAGTACTTCCCTATGCTTATACTCGAGCTGCTTTTACATGCTATTTAGTACAGGCTTTTAGCATGGCATATTCTATACAATGGAAACGCAGCACATATTAAATTTTAAATAAAAAGCAATATTAAAAGTCTCGAAATTACCATGTATGTGTACTAACTCCTTCCTATTCCTTCTCCAAGAACCTAGAAAATCAAGTGTCTTCATATCTTTCTAATGTACTAAAGACAGTTCGAGAAATTAATAAGTACGGCCTGTACCAGTGTTTGATCTCCCCATCTGCTTGGTAGCAGGAAACAGATTTTTAGTTCTACAGTATTCGGTTCTATGCAATTAGTCTAGACTGTATGGCAACAAAGAATTGCCTCCTAATTGTTTGACATCCCTAGTACAATGTAAAAAGTAATTTTAATGTACGTTAGTTGATACTAATTACTTGCTAATATTACCCTACATTACTTTATCCTTATTTTTACTTATATATATTTATTATTTGAATTGTTAATAGATATTATTTAATTTTTTATTCTAGTTATTATGTATAATGGTTAGGTAAAAAAGCAACCAATTTCGATTCAACCTCGCCATTATTGTTGTAATTATACAATCAATGCCAGCTGCTTGCATCCATATAAGTGTATGTATTGTATGTATTATTGTATGCTGCCACTGCTTATTATCTTAATTATTACCTTGATATTGTATTTAACAACATTAAAATTTGTACGAGTTATATCCGAATACAGAACAAAAAGTTTCCAAGAACATTACGTGTAAGTTGTAACACTATCGAACACAAACAATGTTTATCCACTTAGTATATTAGTATGTAAGGCTATTTTACCTTGGTAATAATATTATAATAAAATAATGTGTTATTGAAATGCGATTGATTTATGAGTAGGCCTACACTAAAAGTTTGTTTAGACAAATGAGTACTAGGAGGCATATTACGTTTGTTTGTGCAAAAGGGAAATGTTTTCTGTCAATTTTATGTTTTTATGTAATAAGGTGTGTAATTGTTGTTTATATGCTGCTTTTAGATGTTCTACTTTTTTTAACTCGAATTGTTTTGTTTGTGTAATTTTCAGTGTTTTAATTTAAAATAAAATATGTTTTTATTTTGTAATTGTTGGTCTTCATTTATTTCTAATCTGTCACTAACGCCTGTATTAATAGTAGGCCCGTAAGCTAAATTGTATCAACCCATTGTTGCTTTGTTTTATGTTATTCATGCTATTTATTGCACATAACAAAGTCAAAATCCTCACAATCTGGGTCGACGGACGACTATGAATACAGGTTTGAATGCTGTAAGTCCCAATCGTAGTACAAGCTAGAATTTAACTCTGAGACTAAATGCCCAGAAATGAATTGCAAAACTGTGTGACTTGCAGTAATGCTCTCCACAACCTTTCACCACCATGCTCTCACGAACTCTACAAACCCTAAAAACAAAGCTGTAGAATTTCAAATTCCTAGTTTTCTCTGATTTGTTCGAGTGCTCGTATCGCATTCTTGTTGGGCGACTGTAGAAACTGAGGACAGGTTTCTGTTCGTTGGTCTTACTCTGCGTACTTGGGTGCAATCGAGCAGAGCAAATGAAAAAAAAACGAGAGTTAATTTATTCATTGAAATCTCGATATTTGAAAACGTATCTTCCTACAGGAGGTAGGAGTTTTATGAGAGCTCACGTGAATTAGGTGCTTGCTGGCAAACCCGAGTTTTATTCATTTGAATTTCGCGCCTGAACACCCTTTCTCTTGATGCAACAACAAATATTACGACTTTAATGAGCTCTCATGAACCCCTTTACCTCCTGGTACAAGATACATTTTCACAAAATGCACGTTTTTTTGATATTCTGCTAAGGATTTTTTTCCCCCCTTTGCTTTCTTCTATTGACTCCAGAGCGACCAGAGTGGGTGGACCCAGAGCAAATGAACAAAACGAGAGTTTAAAATTCATAAATTCAAATATTTGTGAAACGCATCGCCTACCAGGGAGGTAGAGATTTATGAGAGCTCACGTGGAACTGGGCCCTGCTGCATGGCCAAAGCTGAGTTTTATTCATGAATTGCGCACAGACATCCTCTCTTGATGCAACAACAAATATACGACTTTACATGAGCTCTCATAAACTCCTCCTCCTGTACAAAGATACATTTTCACAAAATGCACGTTTTTTGATATTTGTAAGGATTTTTTTGGGGAAAACCTTTGCTTTGCTTCTTTTTCCCTCCAGAGCGACCCCGAGTTGTGCGAGCAGAGCAATTGAACAAACGAGAGTTAAATATTCATAAATCTCGAATCTTTGTGAAAAGCATCTGCCTACCAGGGAGGTAGGAGTTTATGAGCGTCACGTGAACTAGGCTGCGCTGGCAAGCTGGTTTTATTCATTTGAATTTCGCCCCCTGACGTCCTCCTCTTGATGCAGCAACAAATATTACGACTTTACGTAAACTCTCATCCCTCCTACCTCCCTGATACGAAGATACTTTTCACAAAAATGCCACGTTTTTTTGATATTCTGCTAAGGATTTTTGTTCCTTTGCTTTGCTTCTATTGACTCCAGAGCAAAACCCCAGAGTACATTCTGCTAGTGGGGGTGGCAATGCGAGCAAGCAAATGAACAAAAAAGAGTTAATATTCATAAAATCTCAAATATTGTGAAAATGCATCTGCCTATCAGGGAGGTAGGAGTTTATGAGAGTCGCGTGAATACTTTTTGGGTTTGTCTTAAATTAATAAAGTGGCGCACTTCCAACGTCGCCAGTGGCGTTATATCGACTCCACGTCTACTTACTTGGACAATGTGGTACACAGACATCAAGACGAAGAGATTGATGTGCATCTCACACCCGTCGAGCCATTGGATCGACGCCGGCGTCAGGCGTCGTTGGGCGTCGCGACGCCAGAAAAGGTATTATCGACGCGGAATGGTAAGGTGAGCAAGGGCACTAAAGAACTCTCAAAAAACCACTTTCATTAGCACTTCTCGAGACCAACTTGTCTTTCCCGCGGTCCTAGCGGCCCTAGCAAGTCGTAAGTGGGCTTAACAAATCAAGGTCACTGCCACTAAGACAAAACCAACACCTAGAAGTGCATAACTTGTATGTGTCAAGTAAAAAAGCTAAAATACGATATCCCACATTTTATTTTTTAATAAAAAAAAACATTGTTGATTTTGTTGAACATTATTATTCTAAAAATGATGGTGAAAACCGTTTGTCTCCATCTCGCACCATTCGTCGGTAAATGCCATAAAAAGTTGTCAAATTGAATGACATTTCACCACCAATAAATTAATTTTGAGACCCTATAAGTCCGATCTGAAAAAGGAAAACTGTTTTGAGCCTTTGTGAAGCCCTTAATCGATTTCCGTAAAAAAACCGGGTTTACCCCCCAAAATCGACTTTTTGAAAAGGGTTACTAAGGCAATTTTAAAATTTCACACCCCTTCACGGCCGTACCTTTCATCCGATTGGAACCTAATTTTTTGTATTTTTTGGGGGGCCAAAACAGCTGTTGAGGATTAAAATTTTACAGCTCATTGGTTCACACCCGGCCGAGCTAGGGCAGTAGAGAACTCTCAAAAAAACCACTTTCATGAGCACTTCTCGAGACCAATTGTCTTTCCCGCGGTCCTAGCGGCCCAAAGCAAGTCGTAAGTGGGCTTAAAAATCAAGCTCACTGCCACTAAGACAAAACCAATACCTAGAAGTGCAAAACTTGTATGTTCAAGTAAAAACGTTAAAAAACGATATCCCACATTTTATTTTTTAATAAAAAAAAAACATTGTTGATTTTGTTGAACATTATTATTCTAAAATGATGGTGAAAACCGTTTGTCTCCATCTCGCACCATTCGTCGGTAAATGCCATAAAAAGTTGTCAATTTGAATGACATTTCACCACCAAAAAATTAATTTTGAGACCCCTATAAGTCCGATCTGAAAAAGGAAAACTTTTTTTGAGCTCTTTGTGAAGCCCTTAATCGATTTCCGTAAAAAAAACCGGTACCCCCCAAAATCGACTATTTTGACAAGGGGTTACTAAGAAATTTTTCAAATTTCACCCCCCGTTCAGGGCCGTACCTTTCATCCGTTTGGGAACCTAGTATTTTTTGTATTTTTTGGGGGGGCCAACAGCTGTTGAGGATTAAAATTACAGCTCATTTGGTTCACACCCGGCCGAGCTAGGGCAGTAGAGAACTCTCAAAAAACCACTTTCATGAGCACTTCTCGAGACCAACTTGTCTTTCCCGCGGTCCTAGCGGCCCTAGCAAGTCGTAAGTGGGCTTAACAAATCAAGCTCACTGCCATAAGACAAACCAATACCTAGAAGGGGCATAACTTGTATGTGTCAAGAAAAAACGTTAAAAAACGATATCCCATTTTATTTTTTAATAAAAAAAACATTGTTGATTTTGTTGAACATTATTATTTTAAAAATGATGGTGAAGAGCGTTTGTGTCCATCTCGCACCATTCGTCGGTAAATGCCATAAAAAGTTGTCAATTTGAATGACATTTCACCAACCAATAAATTAATTTTGAGACCCCTAAAAGTCCGATCTGAAAAAGAAAACTGTTTTGAGCTCTTTGTGAACCCCTTTAAATCGATTTCCGTAAAAAAACCGGTACCCCCCAAAATCGACTATTTTGACAAGGGTTTACTAAAGGCAATTTTAAAATTTTTCACACCCCGTTCACGGCCGTACCTTTCATCGATTGGAACCTAGTATTTTTTGTTTTTTTTTGGGGGGCCAACAGCTGTTGAGGTTTAAAAATTTCAGCTCTTTTGGGTTTTCACACCCCGGCCGAGCTAGGGCAGTAGAGAACTTCAAAAAACCACTTTCATGAGCACTTCTCGAGACCAACTTGTTTTTTCCCGCGGTCCTAGCGGCCCTAGCAAGTCGTAAGTGGGCTTAAAAAATCAAGCTCACTGCCACTAAGACAAAACCAATACCTAGAAGTGCATACTTGTATGTGTCAAGTAAAAACGTTAAAAAACGAATCCCACATTTTATTTTTTAATAAAAAAAAAACATTTTTGATTTGTTGAACATTATTATTCTAAAAATGATGGTGAAAACCGTTTGTCTCCATCTCGCACCATTCGTCGGTAAATGCCATAAAAAGTTGTCAATTTGAATGACATTTCAACCACCAATAAATTAATTTTGAGACCCCTATAAGTCCGATCTAAAAAAGGAAAACTTTTTTGAGCTCTTTGTGAAGCCTTAATCGATTTCCGTAAAAAAACCGGTACCCCCAAAATCGACTATTTTGGACAAGGGGTTTACTAAGGCAATTTTCAAATTTCCACACCCCGTTCACGGCCGTACCTTTCATCCGATTGGAACCTAGTATTTTTTGTATTTTTTGGGGGGCCAACAGCTGTTGAGGATTAAAATTACGCTCATTTGGTTCACACCCGGCCGAGCTAGGGCAGTAGAGAACTCTCAAAAAAACCACTTTCTGAGCACTTCTCGAGACCAACTTGTCTTTCCGCGGTCCTAGCGGCCCTAGCAAGTCGTAAGTGGGCTTAAAAAATCAAGCTCACTGCCACTAAGACAAAACCCAATACCTAAAGTGCATAACTTGTATGTGTAAAGTAAAAACGTTAAAAACGATATCCCACATTTTATTTTTTTAATAAAAAAAACATTGTTGATTTTGTTGAACATTATTATTCTAAAAATGATGGTGAAAACCGTTTGTCTCCATCTCGCACCATTCGTCGGTAAATGGCCATAAAAGTTGTCAATTTAAAATGACATTTCCCACCAATAATTAATTTTGAAAACCCCTATAAGTCCGATCTGAAAAGGATAACTGTTTTAAGCTCTTTGTGAAACCCTTAATCGATTTCCGTCAAAAAACCGGTACCCCCAAAATCGACTATTTTGAAAAGGGGGTTACTAAGGCAATTTTAAAATTTCACACCCGTTCACGGCCGTACCTTTCCACCCGATTGGCACCTAGTATTTTTTTGTATTTTTTGGGGGGCCAACAGCTGTTGAGGATTAAATTCACGCTCATTTGGTTCACACCCGGCCGAGCTAGGGCAGTAGAGAACTCTCAAAAAACCACTTTCATGAGCACTTCTCGAGACCAACTTGTCTTTCCCGCGGTCCTAGCGGCCCTAGCAATCGTAAGGGGGCTTAAAAAATCAAGCTCACTGCCACTAAGACAAAACCAATACCTAGAAGGGGCATAACTTGTATGTGTCAAGTAAAAACGTTAAAAAACGATATCCCACATTTTATTTTTTAATAAAAAAAAACCATTGTTGATTTTGTTAAACATTATTATTCTAAAAATGATGGTGAAACCGTTTGTCTCCATCTCGCACCCTTCGTCGGTAAATGCCATAAAAAGTTGTCAATTTGAATGACATTTCACCACCAATAAATAATTTTTGAGCCCCCTATAAGTCCGATCTAAAAAAGGGAAAAAACTGTTTTGAGCTCTTTTGTGAAGCCCTTAATCGATTTCCGTCAAAAAACCGGTACCCCCCAAAATCGACTATTTTGACATGGGGTTACTAAGGCAATTTTCAAATTTCACCACCCCGTTCCCCGGCCGTACCTTTCACCCGATTGGAACCTAGTATTTTTTGTATTTTTTGGGGGGCCACCGCTGTTGAGGATTAAAATTTCAGCTCATTTGGTTCACACCCCCCGGCCGGCTAGGGCAGTAGAGAACTCTCAAAAAACCACTTTCATGAGCACTTCTCGAGACCAACTTGTCTTTCCCGCGGTCCTAGCGGCCCTAGCAAGTCGTTAGAGGGCTTAAAAAATCAAGCTCACTGCCACTAAGACAAAACCAATACCTAGAAGTGCTAACTTGTATGTGCCCAAGTAAACGTTAAAAAACGATATCCCACTTTTTTATTTTTTAATAAAAAAACCATTGTTGATTTTGTTGGAACATTATTATTCTAAAATGATGGTGAAAACCGTTTGTCTCCATCTCGCACCATTCGTCGGTAAATGCCATAAAAGTTGCCCAATTTTGAATGACATTTCACCACCAATTAATTAATTTTGAGACCCCTATAAGTCCGATCTGAAAAAGGAAAACTTTTTTCAGCTCTTTGTGAAGCCCTTAATCGATTTCCGTCAAAAAACCGGTACCCCCCAAAATCGACTATTTTGACAAGGGGTTACTAAGGCAATTTTTCAAATTTCACACCCCGTTCACGTCCGTACCTTTCATCCGTTGGAACCTAGTATTTTTTGTATTTTTTGGGGGCCAACAGCTGTTGAGGATTAAAATTTCAGCTCATTTGGTTCAACACCCGGCCGAGCTAGGGCAGTAGAGAACTCTAAAAAAAAACCACTTTCATGAGCACTTCTCGAGACCAACTTGTCTTTCCCGCGGTCCTAGGGGCCCCTAGCAAGTCGTAAAGGGCTTACAAAATCAAGCTCACTGCCACTAAGACAAAACCAAATACCTAGAAGTGCATAACTTGTATGTGTCAAGTAAAAACGTTAAAAAACGATATCCCACATTTTTTTTTTTAATAAAAAAAACATTGTTGATTTTGTTGAACATTATTATTCTAAAATGATGGTGAAAACCGTTTGTCTCCATCTCGCACCATTCGTCGTAAATCCCATAAAAAGTTGTCAAATTGAATGACATTTCACCACCAATAAATTAATTTTGAACCCTAAAGTCCGTCTGAAAAAGGAAAACTGTTTTGAGCTCTTTGTAAAACCCTTAATCGATTTCCGTCAAAAAACCGGTACCCCCCAAAATCGACTTTTTTGAAAAGGGGGTACTAAGGCAATTTTCAAATTTCACACCCCGTTCACGGCCGTACCTTTCACCCGATTGGAACCTAGTATTTTTATATTTTTTGGGGGGCCAACAGCTGTTGAGGATTAAAATTTCAGCTCTTTTGGGTTTTACACCCGGCCGAGCTGGGGCAGTAAAGAACTCTCAAAAAACCACTTTCATGAGCACTTCTCGAGACCAACTTGTCTTTCCCGCGGTCCTAGCGGCTCTGGCAAGTCGTTAGTGGGCTTAACAAATCAAGCTCACTGCCACCAAGACAGAACCAAAACCTAGAAGTGCGTAACTTGTATGTGTCAAGTAAAAAAGTTAAAAACGTTCCACTTTGTTTAGTTTATTAAGGCAAATTTAAAAATTCACCACCTGTCCGGCCTCCTTTCATCAGATCGGTACGTTTTTTTTTTTTGTTGGGCCCGGCTGGTGCATGCAAAATTTGAGCTTGCTCGGAGGTCATGGGGCCGCTCCAGGGCACTCGACAGTCCCCAAAAAGTGCATTTGACGAGCTCATCCCGAGACCGACTTATCGATCCCGTGGTCCTAGAGGATCGCCAATTTTAATTATGAAAGGTCTCGACTTAACTTAGACAGAGAACAGTAAACTAGAAGTCTCTATCTCTTATGTAAGTCGAGATATCCGCATTTTAATTTTTTTATTAAAAAATTGACGCTTTTCTGGCGTCGCCTGGGGCGTAATATCGACACCACGTCTATGAACTTTAACAATTTGGAAAACGGGCGTCAAGACGAGGAGATTGATATATATCTCGCTCCCGTCGAACCATTGGATCGACGCCGACGCCAGGCGTCGTTGGGCGGCGCGACGCCAGAAACAGGTGTTATCGACGCAAAACGGTAAGGCGAGATCAGTTAAATGATGAGTTAAAAATTCAGAACAGTAGGTCGTACTTTATAGGTCGAAAAACACCTTGTAACACCACGTGTTCATATGGGGAAAATCACCTAAGTAATGTACTATTTACAATTAATTGTGGGCCAAATATGGGTCAGATTTCAACATAGACGACTTTTTGGGGTTCGTAGAAGGTAGTTTAGTTTAGTCTAATTCCATTCTAATACACCCACACCCAAATTTGATCATATTTCTTCAATTTTCCAAGGGACACACGAAATTTCCAAATTCGACGCCTGCCTACGCCACACCCGCAGTACGATTTGATCCTAGTATTTTTTTATTTTTTGGCGGGCCCTCGGCCTGGTGCCTCCAAAATGTGAGGTCGCTCGGAGGTCATGGGACCGTGGCAGGGCACTCGACTGACCCCAAAAAGTGCATTTGAAGGCTCCTGCCAAGCCGACTTATCGATCCCGTGGGACAGGGTTGAGAAAGGGGTAATCTTATGTCGTCCCCTAGATGTAGTAACGATTATCGAGAGGTACAGTGATTTGGATCATATGAAATTAGTTAAGAAAACTCAAACTGTGTGCAACAAATTATTTTATTAACAAAGTTGACAATACATTAGAACAAAAAATACAAAGTCTAAAATGATATTTTAACAGGGCATGGTAGCTCTCTCAAATAAACCGACTCAACCGCAACCCGTGGCGGCGCTACGAGGTTGCCTGGGGGGCCACCCTTTCCCCCCCCCCCCCCACAAAAAAATGGCTTCCTCTCCCCCCCCCCCCCGCTTGACCCCCGGTTTCAAATAACTGCCGCACGTCGTGTAACATTACTAATATTAAATCATCAAATCAGAAATTAAATATAACAAACTGTACATATTTGTGTTTATTTTACCAAGTGTTTATCCTTCATAAACAAAACGGTAATCCCTAGAGTTGCCATTTTTCAGTTAAAACATGACGGAATAACTGTAATATGGTGAGAGAAAATAATCGACTTCGACGAAAGGGTCTCCGGCGGCTGAAGCTTCGCCCCAGTCCCCAGCTACCCGCCACTGATTACCCCACCCACTTTATTACCTTGCCCATCCTCTGCCCCACCATTGATTTTTGTCTGGCGCCGCCACTGGAAAACATCAACATGAACCAAACCCATTGAACGCGTTTGATCACGTGAGATGTCCAACTATGTAGCGGTTTGGTTTGCTGTATTGCTGGAAGACACGGACATGGAAAATTGAAATGCCAATGACTACATTTTCCCACTAGTGAACGAACCTATTGACAACCTGTTGAAATTACCTGCAGTTTCTGTCCTATGTAGTATGTTTATGATACTATTTTTCTTGGTAAGGTCAGAAATAAATATTTTTGTATTTATTAATTTTTAAAAAAGGTTTCCTTAAAAGACACAGAATAACAAAAATAAATAATTTACATCAAATTAAATTTAACAATAAGTAAATTAGTTTCAGATTATGAAAACATGGAATGAAGAGAAAAATGAAGTGTGAAGTATGATTTGTGAAGTATAAAGAAACAAATGCTGATTTATACTAAACTTATAATAAAAACTAGGTTTTCGACATTTTTCCCTCACCCAAATTTAAACCTCATTTGTATCCATAAAAATATCCCACCATTACTTTCATTAGTATCTATTAACAGTGCATATATATTAGTACAGTTAGCTCACCGACATTGTTTGGGTCGAGCGCTAAGCGCTTGACTCTGAATCGGGATATTTCGGTGCTCAAATCCCGTCGAAGGGAGCAATCCTGACTGAAGGTTTTTTCCGAGGTTTTCCTCAGTCGTCCCAATGTGAATGCAAGAGATTGAGCCCTCCGACATCCCTTTTACAATTGTCCTATCCCCAGCATACCTATTAGTCATCTGAAGAGGGTCACACCGGTTAAATCTGATGTGTACCCTACAGCGGGTATCCCACATTTTTTTTTATAGTTAGCTATGCACTTGAAAGATCTACCTTAGACAGTCGGGTAAATGTGAATAAACCACATTGGTGCCTGGCTTGTTGGGCCGGGTAAATGCTAGAAGCGCCCACCAACAATAAATTGTTTATTAACATTTAACAGATACTGTAGGCCAACATAAGAAATATATTATAATATATAGATAGGGACCCTGAAATTTCGTGAATGCCTTTTTTCACTAAATGATACTAAATAATATGACTGTGTTATTATTAAGTAGCAAAATAAGGCAATAATCACATTAATATGCTAAATTAGAGCAAAATTAAGAACTTTTCTCAATTTTTGTAAAGTTTTAAGCTCCAAATATGCAATTAATTTGACAATTGGCATTGAAATCACATTTCTGATTTAACATAGTAGTTGACGTCATGACGTTTGAAAATTTATTACGAAAACGCTCAGTATACAATTAAGTTAACTTTATATGGCCTAAATATTTGTTCATGTGTAATACTTGTTCATTTCGCTGAAGGGTGGTGAATGCAGTGCTATTTTTATTACTGAATGATGCCTTCACCTTGAGTTTATATACTGAAATTAAAGATGTTTTATAATGAAATAATAACATTTTATGTGCTATTTCTCAGGGTCCCTATATAGGTAATAGACACAGGTGTTAGCTGTGAGGCGGGGCCGGACGCTGTGGTCACAGATAACAGAGTACACAACGCACGTAGTGTACTCTATTATCTGTGCTGTGGTGTAGCCAGGAGTCGCCCCGCTCTAAGTTGTGATCTCTAAGTCTTCGGCAGTCTTCAACTTGCTTCTCAAGTAGTTCTCTCAGCACGAGCAGTTCTCTTGTACGCCCCTGCAACACACAGAGCATGGCGGATAGGACGCATTAGCATGAGATACATTCAGGATTCGCCTCTATATATACAAAGAAATAAAACTTGATTGGAAAAATAGAAAATACAGAATAAATAAAATAAATTGTATTTGGAGTCAACCCACTCAGTTATATAACTGATTTTCAGTGGGGGACTGTAAATCAAAGCGACCAAGCCAACCCTGTAGGCCCCGACGCAATTTGACGAGTGAGCGATAACCAACCAAGATGGTTTTTTTTAAAAGGAAATATATCAATCATGGTATGGGACAGTACGACCCCCCGCGATCAACGCCAGAATCAACAAGGCCGATTCCGAAAAAAACTCTGATTTATTATGTGCTTCGTTGCTAGGACGGCTCCAAAGTCAAGTTACAAACTCCTAAGACAATGGACATGGACTTAAGTCCAAATCATAAGTTAAAAAACTTCTGGCTTTGACGGGAATCGAACCCTGGACCTTCTGCATTGGAAGCAGAGACGCTAACCACAAGACCAACGAGCCACACAAGAAGTTCACAATTGATTAATTATCTATATTAGATTTTATTATATTGTATATTTATCTCATAAGGGGCAGGAAGGGCGTTTAGTAAAATCTCGTGCATATCAGATAATCCATTTTAGTATCAAGTATGATATATACTAGGGAAACGCCCAAGTCGTTGTTAAACGAGTGAGTGAGCCAAGTGTTGAGTGCCCGGGAACATCCCTTTTCCTCCCCTATACCTAAGGCTGGATCTAGCCCAGTATGAGAATGATCGGGTACTCAAACACAGGCTCACTCACTCGTTTCAACGGGCTTGGCGTTTCCTAGTTGTGAATCATGTTCAAAAACGTATCAGCGTGAAAACTTAAACAAATTTCCAAGATAGAAAAAAAATTTACCAATTTTTATTTCCCATTTAACACCCCTCGAAATTATATGTGTGTGTAAAAATATAAAAAAAGTTCGAGCGAACGGGTATCGAACCCCAACCTCCCTGCGGGTGGCTAAATGCTTACACTGGTCCATGCCAGAAAGTAGGTTCTCGTCCCGCTAGCTGTACAAACTAATGCATCGATTTAAAAATTCACTTTTTATTTTTTGTGGGATTAAATCGCAATGGGTCTAGCTGATTTTGTTAGCAGTTTACAGTAAACTCGTACCGGATGTCTGTTTAAAATTCAGCCCAACTGTTCAGCGGGTTTGGCTGATTTTTGACGTACAGACAGATAGACAGCCAGAATCACAGAATGAGAACCGTTCGAGTTGAATGGAGACACTCGGTCGCTCCGCTCCCTCGTTTAATTAATGTTCTGTTGTTATTTTATGTTCGTAAATGATCCACCAAAAGAAATTAACAGCAAAATTTGCAAAAGTCCATTTTTGACCGGACAATTTTGAAGAGTCCATAGGCATCAACTTTGTAACATCTGGGCGTTTAAAAAATCTCATGCATATCAGATAGTTCATTTCAGTATCAAAGTTTCGCACATATTTATGTTATGTGGTAATTTTTATGTTCGTTAATGATCCATTATTAGAAATTGACGCCAAACTTTTCAATTAACTGTAAATTGCAAAAGTCCATTTGTGACCAGTCAATTTGAGAAGTTTATAGCCTTCAAAATTTTTCAATTTCGGACCCTCCCTAAAATTAAATTTTTGTGTCTTATATTATAATATAGTGTTGTCTGAAGATAACAAAACATCCATTGTTTTCTCTCTAACTCCTCTTATATAAGCGGCAGAGGGCGTTTAGTAAAATCTTGTGTACAACAGAAAGATTATTTTAGAATCAAAGCACGGGACATATTTATGTTCTGTTGTTATTTGTATGTTCGTAAATGATCCATTATAAGAAATTAAGAGCACAGTTTTCAATTTACTGCATATTGCAAAAGTCCATTTAAGACTGTACAATTTTTAGAAGTCTGTAGCCTTAAAAATTTTACGATTTTCGGACCCTCCCGAAAATTTAATTTTTGTTTCTTGTTTATTATAGTGTTGCCTGTTGATAATAAAACATCCAATGCTTTCTCTCTAATCTCTCTTGAACGGGACAGACAGGACGTTTAGTAAAATTTGTGTATATCACAACGTCCATGTTAGTATCTAGGTATGCGACATATTTATGTTATGTTGTTATCGTTCAGTGCCTTGACCTATACCCTGCCGGTGCCATGGCACGGTACCACAGGGTGGGGTGGGTGGGCCAGCGTAGCTCGGAACCCCCTCATATTTTTCTAAGAAATGGATTTTGTGCAAGCGCATTGTGTTTAACCCGTAAGATCTTATCGTGGATTCAATTTATGACACAAAACCGTACTGGAAACATAACAATTTTCCAAGATAAATAAATCCCCATTTTATTTCCCATTACACCCTGAGTAATTTATGTGTGTGTAAAAATTAAAAAAAGTTCGAGCGAACGGTATCGAATCCCTCTACCCTCCTGCGGTACAAGCTAAATGTTACGCACTGTTCCATGCCAGACAGTAGATCTGTTCTGCTAGCGCACAAACAATGCATCGATATTAAAACCTAATTTAATTAGCGAATTAAATCGCAATGGACTAGCTGATTTTGTTAGCATTCACAGTAAAACTCGTACCGAATGAAATGTTAAAATTTCTAAGCCAATCTGTTCAGGGTTTCTAGTGATTTTCGATTACAGATGGTAGACAGACAGGATCAAGAAGAAAAGAAGCCTTTATTGTGACTCGGTACACCGCGCAGCTCCCCGTAACTATTGAAATGCCAAATTTTTCAACCGTGATTGACGCCCTGTTGATTTTCCCGGGACATGCCCCTTCCTCCCTAGGTAAGGGCCAGGGATGCTAGTCCCCCTGAATACCGGTACTAAAAACATGCTCATTTCACCTCATTTACAGACGATTTGGATTTCCCTAGCATTTAAATGTGCATGAAAGGATTTCTACTAATAACGTTTGTAAATTCAAGGTGCAATTTAAAATTACCCAATTTTATTTCTATTTTACCCTGCAATAGTTCTGTTGGGTTTGAAAAATACCCTCAATGAAGTAACGCGAGTTTGACCTCCCAAATGGCTTCGATTAAGCAAATGGAGGGGTAAAGTCTTTTCCAGTGCCATAAAGTAAAATCGCGAATCCATTTGAACTAAGCTTGCTAACGAAAAATGGAGAAATTTAGAATGGTTTTCAGTTTTCAGTTGCGTCACAAGAATTACATAAATTTTGGTAATTCAACACACTTTTTTCAAAACACAAACGACTAAAGAAACCAGATCAAATGAGCCGTTTCGATTGATGAGACACTGTGTGCGTGAACTAGGGAAGCAGTCGTGTACGTATAGCCAATTGTCCGGAACATCCTCCTCCATCTAGCATTAGCTTGAATAAGGTCTACATGCTCATCACTCGTTACACCTTTGGCTTTCAATTAAATTGCATTTAAGACGTGTCAAACGAAGCGAAACAAAAAATCGTCTCCTTGTATTCCATTAACCCTAAAAAGTGGGTGAATAAAAGTTCAGACGGTTCCCTACCTCGTGGTAGGAATGTACCAGCATCAAAATTCTCCCTAGCCCTAACATTGCTACGAATTTAAAAATTTTATTTTGTAGTTAATCCAATGACTACATTACAGTTTCCATAATCTACATTTGTTTAATTAGCAACGTTCACGTCGGTATCGACGTACGAGACAGACAAAGATCAATGATATGCATGATCAAAAAGTTGCGATGACATGGTACTATCTTGTCAGCTTCCCTCAACATGTCTATGTTTATATTCGTAATCAGTTTTAATAACATTTGAATCATTTTACTGTACAAAATCAAGACATCAATTTTACCTTTGGGTAAAATATAAATTGACATTCAATCAACCCTTATGTGTGGTAATTTACTTATGACCAGTATCAAAAACCACTAACTATTACAATTAACTGATATTAATTGCAAAATTTGTCGACCAGCAATTGCGGCGCTGTAGTTGGAGAAATAGGGAGCCCTCCCAATTAATCTGTTATATTATCTACCCCAAGACGCTTGTTTTTCCCTCCTACATCAACGAAAGCGTTAAAAAATCTTGGCAACAGAGTTCATTTGGAATTCAAAGCGCCATTTTTGTTATGTTGTTATGTTTATGTTCGTTAATTAGCCATTATAAGAACTAACAGCACACTTTTCAATTAACTGCATATTGCAAAAGTTCATTTTTGTCCGGAAAAGTTTGAGAAGTCTATAGCCTTCAAAATGTTGCAATTTCGGACACTACCAATTTAAATTGTTTATGTGTCTGAATGATACAAATATTCTTGTTTGCTTTAAAACTGTTTCGAAATTTTTTGTTAATTTATATGTGTATAAATGTAGGGATATCTTGAGCATATCAGAAAGTTTATTTCAGTATTAATGTATGGAACATATTTATGTTCTGTGGTAAATTTATGTTCGTTTATGATCTATTATAAGATTTTTTTCTTTATTTATTTATCGTCTATCCTATTCAGTTATAAAAATTGATTTACAAAGGAGGACAACTAAATAAATCTAATTACAAAGATGCAGACACAACAATAAACTACATTTAAGTAAATATTTGAAATAGTAATATTACAACAACAATGCATTAACAGGACACTTTTTAATTGGCTGCAAATTGCAAAGTCGAGTTTTGACCGGACAATTTTGAGATGTCTATAGCATATTTTTTTACTATTTTCGAACCCACCACACATTTCATTTATGTGTATATTTAATAGAGGGTTGTCTGTAGATATTAAAACATTCATTTGTTTGACTTTTACCTCTTTCATAAGGGGCAGAGTATAAATTAAGGTAAACTATTAATTTACCTTCAATCACCACGTTCGTGTCCTCTGTGGACCACATTGTCAGGTGATTGATGTCGTGTGTCGTCTTCCTCCTCCTCGCATCTTGCCCTCTCGTCACGTGACCCTGGACCCCCCACCCTGCCTGCGATCTGACCTCGTAGCGTCTGGAAAGCGAGATGATGACATTCCCAGTAGCTGCAAACACACGTCTTACTTAAAAATTAAATTGTTAAATCGCTGTCATAGTTTACATTGAAATTATTTAAATTTTCTTTTGAGATTTCGGAACAAGACTTCCTACTGCTGTTTTAAATAAAATAAATGCATTTATTGTTATAGTCTACCATGCTTAGTTAATTTTAGTTCATAACTGGTGTAAGGCGTAAGTCTTTGGGTGTTATTTTTTGTATTGCCGAGTTTGTGTTTAGTTGGTATGTTCTCAATCCGTCCTAAGTATTAAGGCGTCGCTAGGCGCACTAAAAAATAAAATTATATAATATGGCTGTATTATAATAATATGTTCGTCCCCCCTTTATTCAACCATCTGTCGTGGACTTCTGAGAAAATTAATAATAAGAAGTTAAAAATAAATTAAAAAAGGTATGTTGTCAATGTTTTTCACTATTACTTACATGTTATATTTAATTGTCATTTATTTTAGAGGAATTTTTTTAAATAACATTCAAATTGCATATATTACAATAAACTTTTATTTCAATCATTAATTCACCAACAATCGGATCGAAAACCAAGTGGAAGTGTATATTTAAATCTCAATGCATTAATAATATCTGGACTGCATTTTCTTTGGATTGAACGCTCATCCCTCAACGATATTCTACTTGGATTCTCGTTACCCACCACACATTTCATTTATGTGTAGACGAAGCTAGTTGTGTTATCAGCCGAGCAATCAGATACATGTTGCAACCATGCACCTAGACTCGCTCGTATGGCAACATTTAAACCGGCTAGAAGTCTAAACTTAGCATCACATCATTGATTTTCTGTCAGCTTATCTCATGTTCTGATAACGAGAACGCATTACCTGCACCATGTCTCGAAAAGCCTAAATTTATATTTATTACGTAAGATAGAAATACATGCTTGTCTTCAGTGAATCTGTTAAAAAACTAAATATTGCATAATCATTAAAAAGTAATAATTATTCTGATACATCTATTGCCCAACCCTTTAACTTGAAAATTAAACAAGTCATATGATATTTAGCTGCACTGAACCAATTCGTTGACAGTTGATGCTAGAAGTTGTTTCATTTCAAAAAGTTAATATTTTAATAGATTTTTTCATGTACGACGTAGTAAGTATTGTTTGTACTGTCAAACCAATAAAAGTAGCCTTCGCGTTACCCGAATGAAATCTGGGTAAATTAGGTAATTTTAAGCCAATAATTCGAGTTTTGCATTTTTGTTCTAAGAATTTTAGAAGGTATTTTTTTCATATTTTTATTCGTGATTTTTAAGGAATTTTGGGAAATTTCGGATTTAAAAAAAAGCTTTATTTTAAGTTAAAATTTGAAAAACATTCCGAAAACTAGATTTTGTTTTGTTTTTTTGTGCATATTTTGAATTTTTTGTATCTCAAATAATAGTAATACTAGAGATTTATTACATTTAGGGACAAACCGAATTTTTTTCCATTTTAGCCATTTTTGCAGATGTGTCTTTTTAATCTTCTCGATAAAATTCACTATTTATCCCCTTGGAATGGGGGGAAATGTTTATTTATTATTTACAACAACAAAAAATTGTCAAATTGACAAAAACTATTATTTACCCAGATTAAAATTTAAACACATCATGGGTCTATATATGGTACCGCTGGTCCGGAAAGGGTTTTAAGTTGAGAAGTCGTTGATTCGATACCAGCTACCAGCAATCCTGGATGAAGTGTTCTGTAAGTTTTCTCGGTGCTGATTTCATTACTGGGTAATGTACCCCTTGGACATTCCCCTTACAATTTTGTCAAACAATGTGAAGAGGGGTATGTAGCTCTTAAAGGGGCTAAAAAAACCAAAAATTATTTTTTTAACACGTGATCTATAGAAGCCAAATAAAAAATTATATCTTGTAGCTGTGATTTAAAAGAATTTTTTAATTTTTTTGGTCCAGAAATTGGCGAAAATTGGTGTTTTGGAAAATTTCCTAAATCGGCTTTAACCTGCTTCTTTTTTGGTCCACATAGATACTAGAGCATAGTACCAATCTAAAATGCCCCTTTATAACATCGTGTCTTGAAACTGTGCCCAAATATACCCTCAAACACGCAAAAATATGCATTCCAAAATCACACCCCATCTTGGCAATCAGCATATTTTGACCGAACTACTTGCCCAAATTACAAAACAAAATATAGAGAATTTACAGAAAAGGCTGTCGAGTTCGTCAATAATGGCCAATATTTTTTTGGATCAAAATCCTCCAAGGTCATGGGGCATAAAGATCGTCCCCATGTTATTTCTTATGGGAGATTTTTGCCGATGGGACCTAGCTCGAAAAATGTCATGTTTGACAATTTTTTGGGAGGTCATGGTGGCCCCAATAATTTTTCTGTTAGTTGCTAAATTCATTACTAGTTAGCATGAATGAAATATATTTTTTGAGTTTAGCGGTTAAATACCCGTTTAAACAGATCCTCTATACACAAATGAATTCGTACTCTGCACAATACGTTGTATCTTAGTATTATTGCACTGAGGCTATTCGAGACAATCTGTGGTGATGGATGACGATGAAGGACGATTACAACAAACTCGTGCCTTATCCAGGATTCGAACCCACGTCCTCGTAGAGCCATGCGCTTCGGACCAGCGCTCTAATATCTCATCCCTTCACAAATGTCCTATCCGCAACATACCTAGTTATAGACATCTGAAGAGGGTCACATCGGTTAAATCTGATGTGTACCCTACAACGGGCATCCTACAAAAATATTATTACCGAGGAAGGCTCTGCACAATACGTATTTTTACTATTATCAATATTTATATACACCATTAAAAATCAAAACACCATTTCCAAATTTATCGTATTTCATCTTCATGTTATTATTTGTGGCTCCATCAAGTTATCACACAACCACAACATTCTAATGAAACGAAAACTAGCTCTAAAAACAAATCCCTAGTCACATCACACGTCAAAAGGAAACAGTAGTAGTGTAGTATGTCTCAGTATTTCAGTATTAAATCCCCCCTTCTCCACCCGCCGACAAACCCAAACAATTGCCCGCTGTAGTGGTACCGGTGGTACACATTGGTGTACCAAGTGTGACCCGTAGGTTATTAATAAGTTGTTTGAATGATGTGATAGGAATTTCTAAGAGCTGTGAGAAGCTGAAGATCTTACTTAATATTAGCACTAACCTCTGACTGAGGAACTCTTCGACACCCCCTCAGTCATGACTGCCTGAAGCAGGGATCGAACCAACGGCCTCCTGAATAAGAGTCCCGTGTGTAAGCGATGTGACCTTTATAGACTTGTATGCAATGTGAGATGCGCGCCTGCAGTCACCCAATGTCATTACTCATACTCAACCCAAGACTGATTCTATTTATACGTAACCACATAACTCTAGCAATCGGTAAATACTTACAAAGTAATCATGCAATTTATTTATCTGTGCCACTTTGTAAATGCACATACCAGTCACGTTGATGGACGAGAGTATTTAGTATTGAGCCTTATTTACCTATGCGTTTTAATTTCGTCTCTTTTTGCTATTGAAAACATAGATGTTTTTAAATAGTACAAACCGACAGTAATGACTCTTATTCGGAAAGTCTCAGGATCGAATCCCGCCACCGGTAATCCCCACTGAAAGTTTTCCCAGGTTTTCTTCAATCATTAATGTGAATGCGGGGATTGATTCCTCTTAAACAGCCCTCGGACATTCTCTTCACAATTATCCAAATTTCAAAACACCTAAATAGGGTCATGTATTGTAGGCCTACCCTGGGCAGGTTTTCACGAGAAATTAAAACAATAATAGACCCAAACACTTTGTACCTCCAAGTTACACACACACATCCTTGGTAATTGGCATGTGTTATACATTTACTTTTTCGTAAGGATTCCCACTGTTGCTACCTCTTTGTTTGGTTCTACTCAAAGTAAACTTTTGTAATAAAGCGGTATCTATGTATAACGTAATGTGGTATCTAATTACTTGTGTTTCTATGTTGTGAATATTTTATTTGCACACATATATATGTTTTAAGTATCTTTACGGTAAATAATCACGCACATTATTATAGAAAATAACTTTTAATCCCAACGTTTCAGAAAAACTATGTTTCCATTTTCAAGGGAAGGGTAAAACAAAAATTATATATATATATAAATATATATGATAATTGTTGTGTGTGTAATTGTGAAATTGTTTTTATCCTATGACGGGCCGCGAAAACCTACAACAATCCATATATATATATTATTCATTAATTAATTGCATTTAATATCCTGTTTTTGTTGTGTTTTAATGCGTTGTCGTAATATTAGGCCAACTATTTCAAATATTTACTTAACTGTAGTTCATTGATGTGTCTGTATCTAGGTAATTAGATTTATTTAGTTGTCCTCCTTTGTAAATCTTTTTTTTTATTGGATAGGATAGACGTTTAAAAAAATTGAAATTTTAAAATAATTTAATATGATCTGATTTATTTGATGTAATAATGAGTATACTTGTCAAAACAAGGTTAGGCTTTACGAAATATCACTCTATACTATAACAAACATCCGCTGTTGACGCTCGAACTAATGAAAAAAACAAGAGGTCAAGTATAATAAAAGGATCAAGTTGAGACTTTTATCATAAAGTTAGTCATATAAATTGTATTAATTATCTCTCGTTGACCCGAATATCAAATTTTATAAAGTGTTTGTCACAAAACTTCCGGAACTAGACCATCTAACTTTGACCAAGGGGACTTTGAACACCCTTAAAGAACACAACAAAAAGATGGTTTTAAGTTCCCGGGGTGTCAGTTCACACTCAGACAGTCTCAGACAGGAAGTCACAGAAAGTCCTATATTTCGTACGCAACTCTTGACGACGAGTTCTAGCCTCCAGCTATGTGGAACCTATGTAAGTAGACCAGCCATGTGATTTTATTAACTTTTTTTTTGTCTTGTTTTATTTTTTAAAATTCATTTAACACCTGACGACATAAATGGACATGCTTTAAATATGACCAATAAGTATAGACCCTTTTGATTGTGTTGTGTTTTAAAAATTAAATGGTTTTACGTACATGGCAAGTTTACATAACTAAGTACCCCCAAGCCCTTATATTATTGTGGTAGCAGCGGTGGGATAAATTAAATAGGGGATGATTTATAAACAGGATGATTTAAAATTAAACAATAAATTAATTAAATTGGGATTGTGGAGAATTAATAATACATTGGTTTTGACGACTAGAGCTAGGAATTGTTGTTAGTTATTTTATCAACTATGTCAGGCGAAATTAACGAGATTATACTTGCTAGAGATACAGCATTGGCCCGTAGGTTTAAAAATATATTCGAACAACATATCTCTATAACCAGACAGCTAGACGATATTCAAGATCATTGGTTATGTTCCACCTCACTGTCGGACAAACAACATTACTTAGAATTATACCGAGCAGTTGAATTAACTTTACAACCAGGGAAAGATACAGTTAGCATGGCCACACCTTGCCATTGTGGCCACAGCTACGAATATCTGTTGCACTTTTATAAATCAATTAGATTCTTAGTAATAGATGAACTGGAAACTAGCAATTGAACCGATTCGACTGACGACTATGGACGAGGACACAGGAAAACTAAGTGATATAGATACTGACCTAAACTTGTTGAAATGGCTCCTCCAATAGAAGGACTCGGTATAGAAGATTTCTGAGCTAATGTATTAATGATATAGGAACTAGAAATTATATTTTTAGTGAGCACTTTATATTCATAATGTAAATATAACCTATATGCATGAAAATTAAAGTAAAACATATGTGTAGGTACCCGAAGTTAATTAGATTTATCGTGCAAAGGAGTTTGACATTGGGAACTGATCACTCTCCTTTCGTTCTTCAGAATCCACGAGCAAGGAAGGAATGGGTTGTAATTAAATAGATAAGATTAAACTAGCCTAGACGATACTGACTTAATGTGGAGTTCAATAGCAGCAGAAGAAGAAATTGTAGAAAACTTGGGAGAAATTTTACGTGATATATCATGTAGTACGATATAAGAAAGTTGCAGATGTTTAATTTGTTTATTTTTATTAATATTCTTTTCAAATCAAATGGTGTATATTTTTATAATGGGTAGATTTAATATTTTTTATGTGAGTAATGCTATAAGTTAGTCCATCTTAGTTGTTTCACTGTTTGTAGCGTGGGTTATATTGGGTTTAATGTTGGGGTTTTATATAGTTTTTGATTAACTATTTTTGTTTAAACATTTGGACAAGCAATTTACTGTTAATTTTAATTACCTACTTTAAATTTATTTATGTTCGGAAATATCATATCACACACAAGTATGTGTTTAGAACGGGTCAGTTGTGGTAGAATAATAATTGTCGTAGTAGACCATGAAGTACGAGATAATGAAGTGTCGTTGAAATAATTGTGAAAATTGTTAATGGTAATTAAACAAAATATATGATTGTAAATTAGCCGTGGAGAAAATAGTGATAACATTAATACTGAATTTATTTAAGTGAAAATGTAAGTATGGCAAATAAAGTTTCAAGTAACCTCAGAGATAAAAAGGTCCGGATACTGATAGCAGGGAAGCTGAATGATAAATTGAAGAAATTGCATAAGTTGTAAATTGAAGAAGTCGATTTCGAGAACGACCTCAGAGATAAAAGGGTGGGGGATAGATTTTTAGTTATTTGGATATTTTAAATATTGAGATAGATAGCAAAGAAGCTGTTGGTAGTGAAGCTAACATAACATTAGTTTGTTAGGACGACCAGTTATTCCACCCAGCGGTCTGATTCTGTAAGATCGTTATGGAAGATAACGATCGTTATCCGACACTTTAGCGACTATTTTTATAGAATCGCACTGCAGGAGTGAATTATACTGCGTAGGTATTTTATTAAGGCCCAAATTTTTTTACAATAATAGGGACATGTTTTCATATCAAAAAATATACCCCAGAGGATGACTTCTTCATAGCGAATGTAGTGGATAAGCCAGCTGTAGAGAGACTAGTGTGCCTCAGGATTGTAAACTCTACAATAGACAGGTCGGAGTCGTAGTTATCCTTTTGTGAATATTAACATAGCGAATTGTCCAAAACTAAGTAGGCCTATACATTTGTAAGATCGTGTTAACAGTCATGCTAAATAATGATCATTCGAATATAATTGAAATGATCAAAAACTGTATCATCCAAGTATTGGAGGTCAGTCAAAAGGTGAAAAATTATCAATTTAAAAAAATTATTAACATGTACAAGAGCTTGAACCTATCTCGAACTAACTGCATTACAATATTCACGAACAGTGAACATGAACTTCTTCGATAAACAATATAGTAGGAGTTCACACTTTCATTTTATTGTCACCTTCTAATTAAAGAATTTTTTTTTAGAGAGAGATTTGTACAATTTTTATTAATATTCTTTTTAATTCGAATGCTGTATATTTTTATTACGGGTAGATTTAATATATTTTGATGTGAGTAATGTTATAAATTAGGCCTATAATGTTAGTTTTTTAATGTTTATATTGCGGGTTATATTGGGTTTAATTGTTAGGTTTTTATATAGTTTATGATTATCTATTTTTATTTAAACTTATGACATGCACATTATTGATAATTTTTATTACTTACTTTGATACCAATTTTATTTACATTGTGGGATACCACACACAATGTGTTTTGTTTGAGGGCTATGCTAGTTGTGATGCCTAATGATTATAATGTACCAAAGATCATTGAATAGTAATAAATAGATGCATTAATTAGTAATGAAGAAATGAGATAACGATTGCAGTCAGCCTTTGAAACTGTTAGAGAACATCTCAAGGACGCCACTGATAAGCACGAAAATCAGTACAACAAAATTAAGAAAACACAACTAGTTACATTTTAAACAGGAAATCGAGTTAATCTCAATAACCCTGTGACCCTATTAGGATTAAATAAGATGTTCATTAAACAACGTTGGACCGGAACTTATCGTATTGTAAGTATGCCAAGACCAGTTACGGCAATAATTAAAATAGATATGGACGAAATACACAATCAGTTTACATGTAAATCGTTCAAAAACAGTAGAAGTTTATGATAGGATAATTTGCAACCAGGTAATTATCCAATAGATGTTATTCCTAAGCCACCTGTCATTTCACATTAGACCACTGCCATTTCTGACGTTCTATTTATTCTGACTTTAACGATGATGACGAAAATGTGTATTTTAAAAATGTTGAATTGCGTGAAATATCAGAGAACGTTGAAGTGGATGAAGCCACTGCACTTCTTTCCCCTCCTTCCCCTCCTATCCCTGCCCCTATTCAAGTTGTTCTCTATATCCTTAGAAGTAAAGGAGTCATTGTAGGCTAGCCATGGTATTTTCAACCAACGCATACATTGTACAATTGCTTCTAATAGTAATCACATTAGCGTCTTTATTTTTGTTTGTTTTGTTTTTGAATTTTTGTTTTTTTCTTAAAAACTTAATTATATTTTCTGTGAACTCGAATGTGTACATTATAAATACTGAAGTTTTGTAATAAAGAGTATTTTTTTTAACGGGTATAATATTGGTATGTACTTGTATGCAATCAATACGTGCAGAAGAACGGAATCTTTAACCGGCAACTAAAATAAAAGCTTATGTATTTTAAAATTTGTAAGGAAATGATAAACGAAGCAGTTAAAATTCAGACGTGAGGCATAAGAATCAATGATTTAAGTAAAACTTTGAATCAGATGGAGAAGGAGAACGAACCAGACCCATCGCACTGATGCATCACCCATGGCTAACTGTGATAATCTACCTTGTCTCGTTACTAATATTGTTTCAAGTTGTGTTTACAGAAGGAAAATGTTTACCAATTACCTTAGGAACCCCAGACACTTCTGCAGACAAACTACAAAAGTCGCTTTAGAAGAAATCGTCGAAATACCCTTGGAACACTTAGTTACATCACAACCCAGGAACGTTGATCCACAATTCACATTTCACTAATAAGTATAAAGTATCACAGAAATTGAAAATACTATTTGATGTGTGTTGTAAATGATGATTTTTTTATTAAATTGTAATAAAATTTAATTAATAGTATAGTATAATGCGCGTCAGTCAATGTAATAAAAAGAAGTCTTAACGTAATTTTTAATCGCAAGATCGTAAAATGGAGTAAAGAAATAGAGTTGAAGTTGTTTATGTGTTTTATCTGTCCCAAGACGGGACATGTTGGCAAGACTCTTCAGCATCTCATATTTTAGTTGTCCTATTTACTATTTTAGGCGACAATAACAACATTGATTTAATATTAACATTGAATATATCAGTTCAAATGGCATATATTGTCATAATTAATATTCACAATTAAATAAGCAAAAAACATGGAAAGAATTACAGACAATTACTGATTATAAATTCTATGTTGACATTATTTGATGAAAAATGTTAAGTAATGTTGAAAAAATGTGACAATCAGAAAATATACGTAATGTTTATAAAAGCCTTTTACATGGGCAAACTAAAAATGCCTTTATTTACAATTCTAAAGAATAAAGATTACAAATTGAACTATGCCCCTTTGAGATTGATAAAAATGACGGTGTAAGAAAATATTTTACTAGTATCCTAATGTGAAGTTTAGTTTTCAGTGAAGTATGATGGGGACGACATTCTTCTCTACCAAGCTGATTGCTGAGCAGAAGGAATGACCTTCGCAATGACCCAGATAATTGAGAACTCCCGATTACACTCCTCATCAACTCGAGACTGATGAGGCGCCAGATTCATGTCCCGGTCCGTACAGTCATCTGTTCCCCAAGCTGCGCAACACCCCAGCACAAACCTGCGGAAGTGCAGCTATACAAACTTAGTGGTCTCTTCCTATGTTCTACGCCAGGACGCGCGACTCTTTCCATAACATTGTAATTAGCGCCCGGACTGGGTAGGAGAGTAGATAAGAGGGGCGTTCCAAGGACATTTGTACTGAGGACTAGCAGCTAATAAAACATGTTGTGTCGTATACAGACCAACACACGTAATGCTTCAGGACATGATATCTGGATTGTCTAATCGGTTGAATTTTTCTTATCTGTGGTACATTGTGACATTCATAGCTTCTTATTGAAAACTTAATATCAATATTTGAAATTAATTAATCGATTTGATTGATTTGATTTTAAGCAATGATTTTTAATGACTTACACCCTGATTTTTAAGTTTTAACTATAATTGAAATTTGAGAAATATTTTTATTTTTATTAAAAGTTAACTTACATTATAATAAGTAACTTTACCAAAGGGGATAGTATTGTAATAAAGCGATCTCTATGTAATTATGTAACTGTAGCGTTACAATGTTGTCTCTAATTACTTGGGTTTCTATGTGGTGTTAAGTGATATTATTGAACATTGAAGTTTGAAAGTAAATATGAACTGATATATTTGTTGTTATAATATGAATAGTGCATAGCCAAACATGTTATTTTTTCTTATTGACTGTATTATGTTGTGCAATATTTTTAATACTTACACTGTATGTTTGCACTGTATTTTAAATTGAAATGAAAGACAACATTTTTGTATTTTTTTAAGTTAACTACATTTTTAAAGTCACTTCTTCGCTGGGAAGTATTGTTTATAAAGCGACCTCTATGTAATTTATGCAATTATGACGTTATAACTGGTTATCTAATTACTTGGTTTCTATTGTTATAAGTGATTTATTGAACATTAATGAAGTAATATGTAACTGATATATTTGTTGTTATAATATGATTTTGCTAGCCAGAACATGTTATGTTTTCTTATGAACTTATTTGTTGTGTAATAACTTTTAATGACTTACACTGTATTTTTGCACTGTATTTTAAATTGAAATGAAAGACATATTTTGTATTTTTTTAAAGTCACTTCTTCGCAGGGAAGTATTGTTATAAAGCGACCTCTATTAATTATGCAATTATGACGTATAATCTGGTATCTAATTACTTGTGGTTTCTATGTTGTGTTAAGTGTATTATTGAACATTGAATTTTGAAAGTAAATATGAATGATATATTTTTGTTATAATATGAATATGCTACCCATAATGGTTATGTTTTCTTATTGACTATTATGTTTGTGCAATAATTTTTAATGACTTACACTGTATGTTTCACTGTATTTTAAATTGAAATGAAAGACATATTTTGGTATTTTTAAAGTCACTTCTTCGCAGGGAAGTATTGTTATAAAGCGACCTCTATGTAATTATGCATTATGACGTTATAATCTGGTATCTAATTACTTGGGTTTCTATTTGGTGTTAAGTGATATTATTGAACATTGAAGTTTGAAAGTAAATATGAACTTGATATTTGTTGTTATAATATGAATTTTGCTAGCCAGAACATGGTTATGTTTTCTTATTGACTTATTATGTTTGTGCAATATTTTTAATGACTTACACTGTATGTTTGCACTGTATTTTAAATTGAAATGAAAGACATATTTTGGTATTTTTAAAGTAACTTCTTGCTGGGGAAGTATTGTTATAAAGCGACCTCTATGTATTTGCAATTATGCGTTACAATGTTGTCTCTAATTACTTGGGTTTCTATGTGGTGTTAAGTTGATATTATTGAACATTTTGTGAAAGTTTGAAAGTAAATATGAACTGATTATTGTTGTTATAATATGAATATGCTAGCCAGAACATGGTTATGTATTCTTATTGACTTATTATTTGTGCAATAATTTTTTAATGACTTACACTGTATGTTTGCATGTATTTTAAATTGAAATGAAGACATATTTTGGTATTTTTAAAGTAACTTCTACGCTGGGAAGTATTGTTTAAAGCGAACCTCTATGTAATTATGCAATATGACGTTACAATATGGTATCTATTACTTGGGTTTTCTATGTGGTGTTAGTGATATTATTGAACATTGAAGTTTGAAAGTAAATATGAACTGATATATTGTTGTTTAATATGAAATAATCTAGCCAGAACATGGTTATTTTTTCTTATTGACTTATTATGTTGTGCAATGATTTTTAATGACTTACACTGTATGTTTGCACTGTATTTTAAATTGAAATGAAAGACATATTTTGGTATTTTTAAAGTCACTTCTTCGCTGGGGAAGTATTGTTATAAAGCGACCTCTATGTAATTATGCAATTATGACGTTATAATCTGGTATCTAATGACTTGGGTTTCTATGTGGTGTTAAGTGATATTATTGAACATTGAAGTTTGAAAGTAAATATGAACTGATATATTTGTTGTTATAATATGAATATGCTAGCCAGAACATGGCTATTTTTTCTTATTGACTTATTATGTTGTGCAATGATTTTTAATGACTTACACTGTATGTTTGCACTGTATTTTAATTGAAATGAAAGACATATTTTGGTATAAAGTCACTTCTTCGAAGGGGAAGTATTGTTATAAAGCGACCTCTATGTAATTATGCAATTATGACGTTATAATCTGGTATCTAATTACTTGGGTTTCTATGTGGTGTTAAGTGATATTATTGAACATTGAAGTTTGAAAGTAAATATGAACTGATATATTTGTTGTTATAATATGAATATGCTATAGCCAGAACATGGTTATTGTTTTCTTATTAACTTATTATGGTGTGCAATAACTTTTAATGACTTGCACCCTGCACTGTATTTCAATTGAAATGAAAGACATATTTTGATATTTTTTTAAGTTAACTTACATTTTTTAAAGTCACTTCTTCGCTGGGGAAGTATTGTAATAAAGCGATTTCTATGTAATTATGCAATTGTGACGTTATCATCTGGTATCTAATTACTTGTGTTTCTATGTAATGTTAACTGAAATTATTGAACATATAATTCAAGTTTGAAAGTAAATATGAAATATTTTTTTTTTAAATGTAATAATATGAATATGCTAGCTTGAACATGTTTATTAAATTATATATTTTTAAATTATCATGTGCTTGGCATCACGAAATATCACTTGAACAAGCATCCGCCGTTAACGCTCGAACCAATATATAAACAAGAAGTCAAGTTTAACAAAAAGATCAAGTTGAGACTGTTATCAAAAATTTAGTCACATAGATTGTATTATTATTACTTATTGGCCCGAATATCAAATTTGATAAAGTGTGTGTTACAAAACTGTTGACCAAGGGGACTTTGAACACCCTGAAAGAACACACCAAATAGATGGGTATATGTTACCAGCGAGCCAGTGTTCACACTCAGACAGTTTCAGACAGAAAGTCACAGAAAGTCCTACACATTTCGTACGCAGCTCTTGACGAGGGGCTCGAGCCTCTACAGCGGTGTGAACCATATGTAAGAAACCAGCCATGAGATTTTATTTGCTTAGTCTTGTTTAAATGTTTTAAATTCAATAAACAACTGACGACATTGTGTTGTGATATAAAGGCTAAATAATGAAAATTAGCATGATTTAAAACATGACCAAATAACAAGAGGTCGTTTGGATTTTGTTTTATTTTATTAAATAAATAGTTTTACAAACATGGCAAGCTTACGTTGATATCTTACAGTAGATCCCCTGTGTTCCAAATCCTAGTTCAAATCCCAATTCATAATCAAGAACCCAGGTCTCCCTATAAGTCCGACAGTGTTGTCTCGACTCTGATTTGGGAGGTCCCGGGTTCAAATCCCGACGAGACCTGTAATCCTGACTTAAGTTTTTCCTGAGCTTTTCCTCAGTCGTTAATGCGAATGCAAGGGATTGAGTTCTCTTAAAAAGCCCTTGGATATCCCTCCAAAATAATTGTTCTAATTCCAACATACCTATAGTTAGAGGGGCATATTGCACCCTATAACAGGTTTAATTCCCAAGGTAAAAATTTTAATTTTAATTTACAAAGAACAACACGAAATATAATTCGATTTATTATTATGTTTCATTGCCAAAGGCGTGCGCAGAAATTTTACAATGGGGGGCACAGGATCGCCATTCTGATGAAGGAAGAACGGTGACTGGGGCGACAAAATGTGGGTTTAATCTTTTAGGCATTTAGGGGGGGTTAAAAATTTGAGAGTAAGAATGGCTATTGTTTACACTTAATACATTTAGGCATTTCTGTTATAAAACTTTTTTAAAAGTGAGATGAAAGAAAAATGGTAGTAAAAGGCTTCAGACAACTTAGATATGTTTCTTAATTTTATATTTTAAATCAATTTTTTTAGTGAATTTTCATAGTATGTATAAGATATGAAACGTGATTAGTTGTTTTGATAACATTACAAACAGAGGCGAGATTCAGTGATGACCTTGAGAAGGCTTGCTCGTGTCGTACTCGTACGAATTAGTTGTAGACGTTGATATTTTGAATTTTATTAATCACACAGTGAACCTTTCAAAATCAAGCTTTTAATACTCGGCTCGGTTTCACTTTAAAATTTTCAAATCACACTAAATTCAACTTAAAATACTCATCTCAATAAAGAACCCCAAGCTTGATGGAGGGGACCAGGCCCTACCTGCCCCCCCCCCCCCTGCGCGCGCCTATGTTCATCCTTTCATTATAACATGACAGCAACTTCCTTCCCAACCCGGATCTGAACCCGGGACCCTCCACCGCGTCATTAGTTGGATTGTCGTCCGCAAGACTACACGAGCGCCACATGCAACGAGCTTGCTAGTGATGTTATCAGTTGAGGAGCCAGATAAACATTGCAACCGTGAGCACAATATGGCAACTTCCACTATTGATTTTTCGTTATCTTATCATGAGGTGATAACGAGTTTGTATTGGCTGCTGAGTCGACGTGAGAATAGGAGGGAGGGGCTTAAGCACCATGGTATCAGGGATGTATAAGTGTGCAGTTGTCCACTGCGAAGATGGGAATTTTAAAAATCGCCTACAATCATAGTTAGAAGATAAAATCTTTAAAAGGTAATTTTAGTATAACATATAGATAGATAAATACACTATATAAAAATATTATGGATCATGAAGCAAAAATAATTTTTACTCATAAAATATATTTCATTCAGGCTAACTAGTAACTTAGCAATTAACAGAAAAATTATTGGGGCCACCATGACCTCCCGAAAATTGTCAGGCGTGACATTTTTCGAGCTAGGTCCCATCAGCAAATATCTCCCATAAGAAATAACATGGGGACGATCTTTATGCCCCGTGACCTTGGAGGATTTTGATCCAAAAAAATATTGCCCATTATTGACGTACTCTATAGCCTCTCCTGTAAATTCTCTATATTTTGTTTTGTAATTTGGGCAAGTAGTTCGGTCAAAATATACTGATTACCAAGATAGGGTGTGATTTTGGATTGCATATTTTTGCGTGTTTGAGGGTATATTTGGGCACAGTTTCTAGACACGATGCTATAAAGGGGAATTTTAGATTGGTACTATGCTCTAGTATCAATGTGGACCAAAACAGAATAAGGTTAAAGCCAATTTAAGAAATTTCCCAAAACACCAGTTTTCGCAAATTTCTGGATCAAAAAAATTGAAAAATTCGTGTTAAATCACAGTTACAAGATATAATTTTTTGAACTGTCAATTTAGTGTAGTATTGTGCTATAGATCATGTGGTAAAAAATATTTGTTTGAGTTAATAGCCCCTTTAATATAGACCCAGTATAGTAATGTCTAATCCACATTGAATCTTATTTTAAAAGTTATTAATAAAGAATACTATTCAACTCTAAAAAAAATTTAGTGAATTTGTTTTATCGTGGTCTACAGTACCACAATTGACATTTAATTTTGCAAAAAGTTGTAAGAAAAAATATTTCATCACGAAGAAAACCAGAAGAGTGAAATTTGTGTTATCGGTGATATATAGTCAACATCAATTTTTTAATTCATGTAGATAACTTGGAAGAAAATGCAAAGTACTTCATTCGCGAAATGACATTGACAATGAAAGAAATATTAATTTATTTTTGCATCAAGCATAAAAATTATAAATTTTTGGCTCCAAGTTTATCTAGAACAACAAAATGATTTTCATGTAAACTTGCTATATTTTTGCACACTTTTTGCACAATTTGCCATTAATTTCGATTTTTGCACAAGCAACACAAAAACTTACGACAACTTCATTTTGGCTGAGCTAAGTTAATGGTTTTCGTAAAATAACGAATTTCATGTGCAAACTCATACCATATTTTAGCACACTTTTTGAAGTCCATAATCTGTCCCCCCACCAGAACATTTCGTCTCAAAACCATGTGCACAATTTTGCACCAATTATGCACTATTTTGCACCCAAGTCCCGAATTTTGCACCCAAAAATTTTCGAAGATACGGCTATTTAAAAAAAGGGGTGGCTAAGTTTACGCTGAATCCCCCCCCCCATGCGAATTTCGACTCAAAACCATGTGCATAATTGTGCACCAAATATGCACCATTTTGCACCCAAGTTCCGAATTTTGCACCCCAATACTTTCGGGGATACAGCCATTTCAAAAAGGGGGGGCTAAGTTTACGCTGACCCCCCTATGCGATTTTCCACTCAAAACCATGTGCATAATTTTGCACCAATTAGGCACAATTTTGAACCTAAGTTCTGAATTTTGCACTTATACACTTTCGGAGATACGGCCATTTAAATAGGGGGTCTAGGTTAACACTGACCTACCTAATTGCGAATTTCAACTCAAAACCATTTTCATAAAAATCCTCATGTAAAAAAAAATTGGAAAACGGGTGCATTAAGTTTATCCCCCTCCCTGAACCGAATATCAAAACAAAAAATACATGTATTTATTGCACCCAACATGCACCATTTTGCACCCCTATTTTTAATTTTTTCATTCCCTTCCATTTTGTTCACTGACCCCTCAAAAAATTTAGCTCCAATGTTTGTTTGTTTTTTGTTTGTATTTTTGTCTGTTTGTTCGCTCTCTACCGGGCAAACGGCATATGCGATCTTGATGAAAATTGGAGGGGACCTTTGAAATCTCTAAACTTTGACCTGCCACGTTTTTGGGTACAATCGAAGAAATATTTCTCATGAATATCGTACTTTTACGGGTTTTTTTCGATTTTTAGTGCGATATTTTCGTGACATTTGGGCCGATTCTGACCAAACGGGTGGGGCTACAACGTTCATATTTTACATGGACATTAAGGTAACGATGTATTGCTTTTTGAAAGAAAAAGTTGGAAAAGTTTGCCAGAATCATTTCATCATCATCATCATTCACAAGTGCAAAATATATTATACACCATAAGGTTTAAAAAAGGGAAGCAATAATTTTTTTTCAATTGACTACAAAGCACTAACGCTGGGATTTTAAAACGTTATGCTTAATTTTTACTGACCAACGTGGTAAAAACATCTATTTGGAAAACTCTTTCTGCCAATCTCTCTAATGATAGTAATATATTACAACAACATACCTCTGTAGGCCTGCTCGCCACCGGCTGCATTATCACCGCAATGCAGTCTGAAAGGAAACAAACGAAGTTTGAAGAAACTATCACCACTGAGGTCGTATTCCTGAACATTTTTAACCATGAGTTAAGCGGATAAGAATCGTATTCCTGTACAAGTGTACAATTCCTGAAGGGATTAATTTCCAAAGGGACAGAAAGGAACAAACAAACTTCAGTGCGCGTTTTTAGGAAAGCGTTCTTTTTTTTAGCTAAAAGAACTTTAAACAAATACTTTTTACAAAACATTTTTAAAGTTTATAAAAGTTTCTTTAATGTGATTTCACTCACACACACCATAAATCCCACCATAAAAATATTTTTTCACTAAAGGCACTCTTAAACAGCAACTTCAAAAGTTCCTTTTTATGTAAAGGAACTGTAACTTTTAAATGTTCCTGTTTTACGATAACTTCCCATTTCCCAAACACTGGTTGTATCTCTAGCTGACTGGTCACTAGTTGGGGTTAGCAAGGAGTTAAGGGTTAAAGGATTAGAGATAAGAGTTTTAAAAATGAACAGGAATCGGGTCTTGAAATTTGTATGTTTAACGTATTTTATCAATTTAATTACCTATAAAGTTGAAATTTGTCGATATCTAATCGTTTTCAGATATATCGATCTATAATCGATGATGGTTTTTGGATGAGCGTAGCGTTGACTTCAAGAAAAATAGCTAGGGTGTTTTTTATTTGTTTATTGTTTTTTGCCTGTTCGTTCGCTCATTACCTGGCAAACGGCATATGCGATCTAGATGAAATTTTCAGGGGACCTTCAAACTCTGAACTTAGATGTGCCAAGTTTTTGGGTACAATCGAAGAAATTCTCACAACTACGAAAAACGATTTTTTTTCGATTTTAAAGCGATATTTTCGTGTTATTTGGCCCACGACCGGGCAAACGGCTACTCCGATCTTGAAGAAACTTTATTTGAACGTTCGAAATCACGGAACTTAGATATTTTATGATTTTGGCAACGAACAAAAATAATCAACCTTAAAAGCTCATCCATCAACGCGACTGCAAAAAGCGTTCACGAAGCGTTTTAGTATAATAATTACATATTTTGTTGTTTCAACTGAAGTTTTTGGCAAGTGAGGAATGTTTAATTCCATTGAATCTATTCTCACTTAAAGAAATGTACTGGAAATAATCAAGTATTCATGAGTTTTAAAAATTATGAAAAATGCGGACTTTTGAGCAAGTGAAGATTTAGATGACCTTGATTTGATAAACAATAAATTGAGGGTTCTAGAAGGCCTTTATCAAACTGTTTTGTTTCTGCTCATCAATAATGAAAAATAATCGTTCTGTTTGTGGTTTTTGTTCGCAGATAATTCAGCATCGAAATCATCGTTCGTCGTGAAGAATTTCCCAGTTATTAAAGGTAAAGTATTTACTGCAAAATATAAGGTAATAATATACACATAAGTGATAGATAAAAGCGGGATGAAAGCTTCATTAAATTAGGCCTATGTAAACTCTTAGGGCTATACATGCTAGGCCTATACAATTTTTTTTTTCGTTCAAGCCTGGGCCGACTGATATTTTTCGGGGGAAGGCGATTCTCTAAAATGATGTAGCCCATGTAGCCTCGGACCTGTTTAGGGCCTAGCTAGATGATTGATTGATAAGCTGTGTCTAGGCCATTTCAGTGTAATAAGTGTTCTCATATTCAAATTAGTTATTATTAGTCTATCTTCTTTACGTTGTGCATAGGGTATTCTATCGCAAAGTCTTATTCGAAATGTTCGGGCACAGTTTGATAAATTCTCTTGGTTCAATGATTTGATTAGTTGTTAACCAGCGTTTGCCCATCCTTGATCTAGGCATTCCAAAGTCCACCTCGCCAACATCAGCTAGTAAGAGGGGAGTATATTACTCCCCGAAACTAGAGGCGAGCTCTGGCAATCGTCGTCGGGGACACCTCTCCCTTCCCTTGACGACCTCCCCGACGACGAAGACAATGACACAACGAACGAAGACAATGACAAAGACGAGGACGACCGCAACGTGAAAACTCCCCCTTTCCTCCCCCTACCCATGGCTGGTTCTGACCAGCATGGGCTTATATCCTCTAGGCTAGAGTGGCGCATTATGACCTAACGGTTGACGTGCCCTTAATCTAAACAAACCAAACAAAAATCCCCCTTGTCTTGACGACCTCCCCGACGACGACGACCATGACAACAAGAACGATGACAAATACGATGTCAACCACGACGTGAGAACCCCCCCCCCAAACCATTCCTCCCCCTACCCGTGGCTGGTTCTGACCAGTAGGCCTATATGTGATTTCCCTCCCATACCCCCTAGGCTACAGTAGCGCTATGACCTAACGGTTGACGCGCCCTTAATCCAAATCTAGGGTAAATCTAATATGTAAATGTTTCTGTCCACAGAGATATTTCACGTCGCAAGATGATTCGTATCAACCCAATGCAAGCGTTCACCCTCGCGGTGGCCATCTTGTGTTTGACCGACTTCTGCGCCGCCCAGCGGATGAAACGTCAACTGCCCAGTATCTGGGTGAACATCAAGACGCTTCCCAAGGACGAGATAGGTGAGTGAAACCACGTGATTTAGGTTGGGATCGAGTCTTGTAATATTCGGCGGGGACATCCCCTCCTATATGTCGTCAGGGTGGTCATTAAGGGTAGGAGGGGAGATCCACGCCGACGACTACAACTAGGCCTATGACACGATCCATGATAACGACGATGACAACCACAACGTGAAAACAAACACCTTTCCGGTCCCTTCCCATCCCCTTGACAACCTCCTTGACGACCATGACAACACGAACGATGACAAAGACGATGACCGTCACACACAACGTTAGAATGCCCCTTTTCTTCCCCCTATCCATGGATGTTTCGGACCACCACGTCATCCGCACCCCAATAGGTAGCTGTCTGGGCCCAGGGCGAATTTGGCCCATGCAGAGCTTTACTAATCGTAAAAAGCGTTGAAAGAGATGGAGGCCATCTCGCAAACATCAGTTGGTAAGCCTATAGAGGAGTCTAAAACTTCACGAAACTAGAGGCGAGCTCTGACGGTCGTCGTCAGGGAGCTCTCTCCCTCTCTTGACGACCTCCCCGACAACGAAGACCATGACAACACTAACGGTGACAAAGACGATGACGACCACAATGTAAGATCCAAGTCCCTCAATGTCCTCCCCCTTCCCGTGGCTGGTTCTTACCAGCAAGCAACATCCCCTAGACAAGAGTAGCGCTATATGACCAAACGGTTAACGCACCCTTACCTATTTAAAAAAACATGGGGTTTTCCTGTCGACATCCCCTAGAAGCAAGAGTTGTGCACACCTAACGTTTGACGCGCCCCTGATAAAAATAAATGAAACACCTATTCATTACTTCAACACAATGTAATTTCTAGGAAAACGCTTAAGTTCCGCCGCGTTGATGGATAAGCTCTTTTGTAAGTTTTTAGTTTGCGTAGGACCACTTTTCCTTTGCAAGTGCTTTTTGAATGCATTCTAGATGATTGTTGTCAAGTTTCTATTGTTACTTGTTAATTGTTATTATAAACCAAAAAAAAAACTCATGTTAAACCCTTAATTCTAGGTATGGATTCTGGTTAACTTTTTCAACTTTTTCTTTCAGAAAGCAATACATCACCATTACCTTAATGTCCATGTGAAATATGAACGTTGTAGCCCCACCCGTTTGGTCAGAATCGGCCCAAATGTCTCGAAAATATCGCACTAAAAATCGAAAAAAAATCGTAAAAGTACGATATTCATGAGAAATATTTCTTCGATTGTACCCAAAAACGTAGCAAGTCTAAGTTCAGAGATTTCGAAGGTCCCCTACAATTTTCATTAAGATCGCATATGCCGTTTTCCCGGTAGAGAGCGAACAATCAGTCAGAAAAAAAAAAAAAAAACTAAATTTTTGGGGGGGTCGGTGAAATTGAAGTCTTCGCTTCGCTCATCCAATTATTTGTATTTTCAGCTTCCTCCGTGAAGTCGATCTTCAACCCGAACGTGAAGAACGAGCTGGACGAGAGCGTGTCCACCGAGATCAACGACTACCTGAAGAATCCGCGCGTGGACCCAATGCACATCCACCACGCGGACATTAACGTCGACCAGCCGCCCGTGAAGTGAGCGCGAAAAAACAATAAAACTGGTTCCTTTTTATTTGAAGCATTTTGTACCTCTAACCCGGCACATCCACCAAAAACATGCGGGGTTTCATTAATAACATAAAATAACGAACGAAACAAAATATAAATTTTTAATTATTTTGGCAGGCCTAGACTTGTTTGTTTTGTACAATCATAGAGACCAGGTATTAATCTCTGTGGTAAAATACAACATATAGGCCTACATGGAGATTACTACCGGTACCTGTATTTATTTTTTGTATTTGTATTTATTAATCTCTATGATATTATATACATTGATAATATTATCTTGTTATATCACTTGTTTGAAACTACTTATTTCAGATAAGCCTATATATCTATTTAATTGTAAAACGTTCTAGTTTGACCAAATCACGAGAACTTCTACATCCAATTATAAATTCTGTGTTCTTAATTTGAAAACAACCAACCTTGTAGCATTCCCAAATTTGAAATTTAAATTGAGTTTTAGAGATAAGAACGAAAAAACATTAGAAACTCGAACCCGTCCGTATGCCTCGACCGGTAATCGAACCCTCTGCTCTCGTCAACAGGATGAACGGCACCGTGGATACGGTCGACATCCTTGGCCTCTCCAAGCTCAAGGTCGTCAAGATCCACGTGAACGTCCTCCTGCTCAAGGCCGACTTTGAGTTCTCTCTGCCCTCTCTCGTGATAAGCGGGAACTACGATATCGACTGCCTCTTCGACGAGGTGCTGCCAGTGTTCGGCAAGGGACCCTTCCAGTAAGTATACGAGGTGCTGCCAGTGTTCGGCAAGGGACCCTTCCAGTAAGTATACGAGGTGCTGCCAGTGTTCGGCAAGGGACCCTTCCAGTAAGTATACGAGGTGCTGCCAGTGTTCGGCAAGGGACCCTTCCAGTAAGTATACGAGGTGCTGCCAGTGTTCGGCAAGGGACCCTTCCAGTAAGTATACGAGGTGCTGCCAGTGTTCGGCAAGGGACCCTTCCAGTAAGTATACGAGGTGCTGCCAGTGTTCGGCAAGGGACCCTTCCAGTAAGTATTCGCCGGCGTCAAAGCTCTTAGGATTTTTTTTCCGAAAGGGGGCGGGGGATCAAAGTCTGGGCCCGGGGTAGAATTTGGCCCAGAGCATAGCTTTTCTAATCGTAAAAGGTGATTCAAGAGAAAAAGTCCACCTCATAAACATCAGCTAGTAAGTGGGAGTATATTAGACTAGGTACTCGCCGAAACTAGAGGCGAGCTCGAGCAATCGTCGTCGGGGACACTTCCCATTTCCCTTGACGACCTCTCCGACGACGATGACAATAATTGACACAACGAACGATGACAACGACAATGACGATCGCGACGTGAGAACCCTCCTCCCCCCCCCCCTACCCGTGGCTGGTTCTGACCAGCATTCGCCCCTCATCCCCATATCCCCTAGGCCCTTAATCCAAATAAACCAAAAAATAAAAGTAAGTCCTAGATGAGCTGGTGGTCCGAAGCGTATGGCTCTTCGAGGGCGTGGGTTCGAATCCCGCATAAGGCGTGTTTTTTTTATAAATCTTCTTTCATCGTCATTTATCACTACTCATCGTCACGAATAGCCTCAGTGTGTTTATAGAGACGTTAAGCAACACAAATCATCATTTAGGCCTTATATTTAGGACTGTGTGGATAGAGGTTATGATAATTCGGATTCTATTAAACTGCTTCGGAAAAGACGGCCGTTATAGCTTTGAGTATATAACCATCCTTAGGATGGTTATATACTCAAAGGTTATAGTGCTGCATGTAAAATTGAGAATAAACGTTACTAGTGAAGAATGTTACATTATTATTTTTCTCAATTCATTTTCTATTGTCTATTTTTATTGAATGGCATTTTGTTGTTTTGCTGTAAAATAATATTGCCTGGCTGGACCGGCACCTCCACCATCCCCCCAAATTTTTTTGGTTACCCGAAAATCAGGTAGGCCTACCATTTTTACTATTGGGTTTAGCACTGTGCGGGTAGAGGTTTTAACAGTCGGGTTGAGTTCGGGCTCGGGTTCGGGTACTAAACTGCTTCGGGTTTTTGGGTCGCGTAGGGAAAAACGGTCGTTATAATATAATACTGCATGTTAAAATTGAGAGCTAATGAATTTTACTTGCGAAGAATCTTACATTATAATCTACTCCCAATTTATTTTCTTTCGTCTGAATTTTGAATTTGAATTTGTATGACAGGCTATAAATAAAAAAAATGTCTGGACCGGCACCTCCACCAAAAATATTTGTACATATACCTAGGTACTATAAAAATGAAAATTAAAATTAAAGAATATATTTTGGGAATGAGTAAATATTATTTGCTGGACCGGCACCTCCACCATCACTCAAAAAAATATTTTTTGTTACCCGAAATGATTACATTGTTAACTATCGGGTCAGTCCCCAAATACCCGACCCGGACCAAATTTTCGGGTACCCGCACGCCACTAATATAATTGTATCCTTCCTCTGTACAGAGTGAACGTGACAGACGCCAATGCCAAGGGAACAGTCAAGGTGGGAATCAAGGACGGCTCAGTCTACATCAAGTCCATGGATCTGGATCTCGCTGTGGGAGGCATTAAGGTGAGTTACATAACCTCACTTCGGACACGCCGACAGAGCGGGAGTGCTTGATTACATTTCATTATGTTGTGTGGATTTATGTACTTTTTTACTTAGATTGTCCTCCTTTGTTTGATGAGCGTAGCGAGCGGAGCGAAGATTCCATTCCACTATACTGGAGAAAAAAATCCGGAGTGTTTTTCTTTTTTTCTTTTTTCTTTCTTCCTGTTTTTGTGTGTTTGTTAACACGATTCCGGCTAAACCGATACTCCAATTGCGATGAAATTTTCTGGAGGCCTTCGAAATCTCTGAACTTGGAACTTCCACGCAGGGACGACGCTAGGGGGGGGCCTGGGGGGGCCATGGCCCCCCCAAATTTAACTCGGCCCCCCTAGTGGCCCCCCCCAAGACACAATGCATTTTTATTAATCTTATCTTATTTTTAATAAAACTCAACATTCAGTATCGATATTCCAATTCCCCATGTAATTGTAAGTATAATGTGCCCTTGGTCTTCATCCTTATCAGGTAGAGTATTGCACTTTTTCGATACTTCCCTCTCACTCTTTACTCAGCCTCCAAGCCTCTTTCATTGAAGCAGAATAATTATTGGAATTAGTTTACCTTGCACATCTTTCCTAACTGCAAGCATAGCGTTATTTTTTTATATGTATCACCTTCCCCTTGTCTGTGTTGAATTTGTTTTTTAATCTTTCACCCTTACAAGACTAGGGACAGGCATTTGACAAAGCGGAAAAATCTCCAAACTCAGTGATACAAAACCAATTCTTGTAGAAAAACATTTGAAACCTAATTATGTCTTACTGGGAATCATGTTATTTCCAGAAATTATTCGACGAGGGTCCGGTGATAGACTTGCCCCTTATACCGATAGGGAAGCTCAGACTAGTTTCTGTGCGAGTTGGATGGAAGTGCACGTGCGTATATGTAGTTCTCAATCCGGCATCCTGCACTTATTCAAAATAAATGAACTTTCAAATTTCCGATTAAGCTACTTTAAAAAACAAAAAAGTGAACCGTGAGCAATAAGTGAAAGAAGTTTTGCCCGTGGTAGTGTTGGTAGTGATGGCGATTGTCGTGGGAGTAGGCCCTACCCGTCGACTCCAGAATCAACAGTCACTGTATTAGGCCTTGTTATAGACATGGACTGCGTGGTTCAAAGATTTGGAGGAGTGCAGCACAAAAAAATTAGGATTAGGGCTTATTGTTCAATAAAGGTAAGAATTTGTACGTACCGACAAATACCTGAAAATTTATATAGATCCTCCCATGATTGAGACACTTAAATTATGATTGTTCATGCTTCCGCCCCCCCCCCCCCCCCTATTAAAAATCTAGAAATCCGCTCATGCCCCTAGAAAATGCACGGCCCTACCTTGGCCCCCCACTCAAAAAATCCTAGCGTCGTCACTGCTTCCACGTTTTTGAGTGCAATCGAAAAATTATTTCTCATAAAAATCACAATTTTTCGATTGTTTCCGATTTTTAAACAATTTCTTCGACTTACACCTACTTGCTTTATCCAATTGTAATGATTTTTTCACAGAACTTTAATTTTATGAATTAATATATTCGTGTGTTTTGAGCGCAATCGAAAAACTATTTCTCATGACAGTCGCAATTTTACGCTTTTTGTTTTGTTTTTTTAATTACGCTCATTCAACAACGCGCCTGAAAAAGCGTTTGCGAAGCTTCTTAGTATAAAAGATTTTTTAACTGAATAGGATAGACGTTAAATAAATAACTAGGTAAATAAATAGGTAACGCTGGCGGTCATCGTCGTGGATGACGACCTCCCCGACGTCGATGACCATGACAACACGATGACAAAAATACTATGACGACCACGACGTGAGAACTCCCCCCCGCAGGCTCCCTATAGGCTATAATGGCGCTTTATGACCAAACGTTTGACGTGCCCTAACTTAACCTAACTGAGCGCGTGCAGGCCTACTTTTCCCGCCAAAATACTTATCTCCCCGTCTTTTTGTTTCCGCTATAGGTTGCTATCCAAAACCTGATGGAAGACGAGGACATCTCCAGGGTTGCCAACCAGATGATCAATGACTTGGCCCCGGGCTTGCTCGCCGACAACAAGGAGGTTATCGAGAAGATGGTGTCCGCTCATCTGATCGACTTCTTCAACACCAAGATGAAGGGCGTGAGCCTGCGCGCTATCATGGACGCCATTACGGGACAGGGACACAAGATGGCGGAGACGACCACGGAGTTTGACAAGATGGCGGAGACTACCACTGAGATCGAGAAGATGGCCGCTGAGACCACGACCATCTTGGAGGACGAGGTCATTGGGCCGCAGTGAGACGTGTTCTATCATGTTTGGAATGTGGTGATTAAATTGTGTCGTGTGGGGTTGTTGCGTTTCACGAGTAATTCGTAGAGAAGAGCATAATTCTAAAATATTATGTTCTTTACATGAAACACAAATTGTGCTTGTGCCATGTTTCGAACGTGTTTGTTTAAATTATTGTAAGAGTGAGATTGTTGATTGCACGGAGAAGAGTCTGAAGGTGAAGATTGTGTTAAATGTGAATGGTTTAATTATTTTAGGTGACAATTTAAAGTTGCGTCTTATGTGACTGAATAATGTTTCGATATCAATGTGTTTAAATTACGTTTTGTGCTAAGTTGTTGTGTTTTTCCTTATATGAGAATGATACATTTTCATATTTTGTAATTACAATATGCAACTGAAATAATAAAGTTCATTATTAAAAAAAGTTCGTTTTTTAATTAAATTTATGTTTGCGTAATGGTTAAGATAGAGTTAATTGTATTTGTATTGCCATTGTTTATTATCGTTGTTTACCATAGTAAACTTTGCATAATAATTTGTCTTTTATTTGTAAAAACAACAAAATGTATATGCCTAACAAAAAACAACAACACAGATACTGAAAATAATATTGCGTGCAGTAGTTGTTGAACTTTGCACCATTATTATGTTATTTCTTAAGATTTCAATAGTCTTGTCGAATGTCAACACAAATTAACAAGAGCGCGTAAGATTACCAACATTTCAAAACAAACAAATTGTTGAGATAAAAGCTGTAGATTAAAAACAATCGAACCAAGATTTGCTCAATTACTTTGATCGTACGTAGAGATAATCATGTCAAGGTCAGCGTGAAAACCCAATGAAACAAGTCGACATCCAGAGAAATTATAATTTCAAAAAAATTAAACGTCTATCCTTTTCAGTTTTAAAATTTGATTTTTACAAAAATTAATCTATGCAATGAGGCTATGGACTTGTTTCATTGTTCTACTCGTTGAGCAACATTCTAAATGAGGCGTCAATATCAACGATAATAAATCACTCGGTACCCTAGTTATCACATTCAATTGAATTTTGAAATCGGGTTAGTCCAGAGAATACATTTTAAAAATATTTCTTGTTGGATGAGCGAAGCGAAGACTTCAATTTCACTGACCCTCAAAAAATTTAGCTTAGTTGTTTTTTTTTGTTTGTTTGTTTCTTTTCTTTTTTGTTGTATTTTTGTCTGTTTGTTCGCTCTCTACCGGGCAAACGGCATAATATGCGATCTTGATGAAAATTTGACAGGACCTTCGAAATCTCTTACGATTTTTTTCGATTTTTAGTGCTATATTTTCGTAACATTTGGGCCGATTCTGACCAAACGGGTGGGGCTACAACGTTCATATATTTTCACATGGACATTAAGGTTATGGTGATGTATTGCTTTTTGAAAGAAAAAGTTGTAAAAGTTAGCCAGTATCCATAGAATTAAGGTTTTAATATGAGTTTTTTTTAGGTTTATAATAACAATTAACAAGTAACAATAGAAACTTGGCAACAATCACCTACAATGCATTCAAAAAGCACTTGCAAAGGAAAAGTGGTCCTACGCAAACTAAAAACTTACAAAAAAGCTCATCCATCAACGCGGCGGGACTTAAGCGTTTTCCTAGTAACTACAACACGTCATAGATGTCCTAAGAATATTTTTTTAGTCCTGTACTTTTTTATTGTTCTGTAAAAAATCCATAGAAGGCCTATTTGGCATGCTCTAGTCAAAATTTGCATCTTTATTATGAGTATCGTCTCGAATAGCCTTAGTGCATTCACCATCATCAGCTAACATCTAAAAAAAAAGGTTTCTAAGACCCCTGAAAATATAAATCAATATTGGAGTAGCCGTTTGTCTGGTGTTCTGTTGTGTTTTAACAAAAATTGTAATAAAAACACAAAAAATCATAAAAGAACGATTTTCTTTAAATAATATTGTTCGATTGTACCCAAGAACGTGGCAGTTTTGAGTTCGAAGACTTGGAAGGCCCCTGAAAATTTCAAATTTCATAAAGATTGCCCAATACAGAGCGAACAATTCGAGAAAAAACTAGCTTTTTTGGGTAGTTAACTCGAAGTCTTTGCCAATAAGTGAAGAACACAGCGGAAAGAAATCAAGCTAGACAGTTACAGGAATCGAACCACTAATCTCCTGAATTTGTCTCAGAGAGTAGCATCAACATTGATTCACAAATTTCATAAAATGCTAGTAAAATGGCACAAAAAAGGCACGACCTTTCTGATAGCCTTCACAGCAACCTACACAAACCTTTTAAAGTGTTATCTACGGTTTCGTCAATGACAATGTGTACTACATGTTGTTTGACGTGCGCAGATGTGATAAGATTGAACAAGTTTAGATATAAAAGAAGTTTCACTCATTGAGAACCATTGATGAATCGCTAGTCTTCGAGAGACATTCGCGAGTTTGATTAAACACAAGATCAGGTAAGTGATGAATTGCACAAAATATGCTCAGCATGAACATGAATTCTTAATAGTGTAACATTTTAGTTTCTTGAAGTAAGTTTTACCATTGCTTGTTTCACCGTTATAAAAATAATATTCAAGTCTATTCTCATATTTTTTCTAACTTTCGATTTTATTTTATTTCATATAATTGGTAGATAACTATTACTTACATTTGTTGTGCATTTGTTAAAATGTTATGGGTGAAAAACTATGTGACTGGTAATGCATGTTATTATATATCGCAAATATTTCATTATAAAGTCATGTGGGTATACTCATTCATTGTATTACATAAATTATATTCCTGTCGCCCCCCCCACCACCACCACCACCTTTAAAAATGCAGAAATTATAGCGTACAAAATCACACACATCATTTGCTTTTAATATTTAACCAAGATATTCTTATAAACATGTAATATTCGTATATTTTAGAAATAATTGTAGAAACGCTGGTTAGGGCATGAACATCAGTATTACCTGAGCTTCTTTATATTTCTAACAAAATGTTGATAAGATTTCTCATACTTGCATGGGTTATCAAGTTATTGTTGTACGGTTATTTTGTTTAAGTATCACATGAAGAAGAGTGGTGTAATGGATTTATTAAAAATGTACCAAATAAAAGTGTAAATGTGTTAACAACTCTTTTAAAGTTGAGTTTTCAATCTTGCATTTGGAACAATGTAAGACAACAACATAAATTTTAAACTGTGAGGATGTGCTTGTTATGACAAACACTTGTTTAAAATTGTACTTTTCATTTCTTTAGAATAAAATTCATGATGAGGGCACATCAAGTATTCGGGGTTTTGTTCCTGGCGGCCATTTTGAGTTTGAGCTACAGTTCTGCCATCTCTGGGAAGCGGCGAGAACTACCGAAACTATGGCAAGACCTTAAGACAATCCCCAGGGAGGAACGATGTAAGTAGGAGCTTCTCATTTCTCGAGAGTTGACTTTAACTTTAAATTTTAAGACAGCTACCCGACACACTCTCTCTTTCACTCTCTCTTTCTCTCTCTAAATATTTTAAATAAGTAAATAAAGAAATAGTAATTTCTATGTAAGACTGTATTATTTTCATTAATGATTGTGACTAGTGAAGGAATTGTATAATTATTTAGTAGTCATAGGTCAACAATGTATTATTTTGGTTGGTTGTGTTGGTAATTTGGTGGTTTCGGTGTATTTGTTGTTTTTTGTATTATTTTTCATCATTATAATGATCCAAATTAATAATTAATCTTGGATTTGATTTGGATTTGATTTAAGAGAATTTAATGTTAAGTTAAACTAGTGTAGAAATTTGTTACATATAGTGTTTGAAGGTATAATTCTTATCATTAGTGTATGCTATCAATGTTATATTAAGAATTTAACATTTTTGAGAAGTGAAAGCACTCGCTCAAAAATTTATAGTTTAGCACGTGTGGAAAATTAGTGTAGACGCAGTGTACTGTAACAAGGTACATCAGTGTCATGCATTATTATCTTTGAGAATATTTTCTTGTGTGTTATTATTTCATTCTTGACGTTGTCGTCACCGAAGATTTAACGTTGAAAACACTACCAAAAAATGACATTGAACTAATAAACAATGAAATTATATACAATGAAACATATATTTTGTGAAAAAAAATAATATTGTATTCCCTTGTATGTCTATTACATGGTTAGATTAGATTTAAGAAAATGCCCCATTGCCTTAATCTTGCCAGCATAACAAAATCAATCAATCGATCAATCAATCAATCTCCGTTGCAGACGTCGCTCTGAAGGCCCTCCTAACGCCCGAGCAGAAGAACGCCCTTGACGACAAGGTCATTGCGGCCATCAAGGACTTCATTGCTAAACCAGAGATGGATCCCTACCTAGTCCCCCTCGTCAACCTGGACATTCAACAGGACGTCATCAGGTAACCGATAGAAGTAGCTCGGAGATTGCCAACTCGATACCTGGCATCAGTGGCGTAACTAACCCCCTTCTTTTTTTTGGGGGGGGGGGCGAACATTGTCCATGAAACAATTGTTTAAGGAAAAGTATGTATTCTGGTACAATGGGGGGTCTGGGGGATGATCGATCGACAATTTATAAAATTGTGTAGATTGTCAGTATAAATAATTTTCAGTATACAAAAACTTGCGACAAAATTGTATTTGGTTGGTTGGTGACAAGTTGACAACCATTTGGTAATTTTGAGTATTCAACTCAAACTTTAAGGATTTAAAGGACAAGCCAGTTCCGGACAGTTCCAATCGCAGACGGGAGAGCGGAAGTTTAATAGCTTTGGGGAGAATTCATTACTCAATCACTATCAAATTACATCACGGATGTTTGTTATGGAATTATTGTCAAAAGTGCAAATGTTGAAAAATCGAAATTAAAACGTGTGATTTGTTCTGTGGCTTACTGCCTTTGAATTTTTTAGAGGCCCCTTGATTTTTGGGGAATTTTCCGATTATTGTGATGGAGTATTTTAAAGAATTTTTAAACAAAAATACTTATAAAAGATGTATGAAAATTGGTGCAAAATAAGAACAATATATAAATATCTATATAATATCTCATACCTTATACAAATTTAAGGGTACCCCCCCCCCTCATCGTAGTTACGACATACGCCACTGGTTTTATTTATATCATGTTGGAAACCGTTACTGTGGCCGATTGTGCAAGACCATAGTGGAGACGGTTGTAGGTTGTAGGCTTTGATTTAAAGTCCCCCACTGAAAATCAGCTATATAACTGAGTGGGTAGACTCTAAATACAATTTGTATTATTTATTTTATTTATGTTATGTTGTACCTTCGAGTTACAAGCCCTCAACCCCGGTACTTATTCCAGGGTGAACGGTACCCTGGACACCGTCGCCGTCACCGGGATCTCAGCCCTGGCGATCAACAAGTTCCACATCAACATCCTCCTGCTCAAGGCCGACTTCGACTTCACCCTGCCCTCTCTCGTCGTCAAGGGGAACTACGACATTGACGGCACCACCGAGGAAATTCCCTTCCTCTTCGGCACGGGACCTTTCACGTGAGTGTTCATGCATTGATTGCTTGATTAAATAAAAATAAGCGTATGTTTAGTCTTCAGTTTACCCACTCAGTCACGAAAGTGATTTATTTTTAGTGTGAGACATTAAATTTAAAACATACCAAGTCAACCCTGTAGGCGCCGACACCATCGACGAGCGAACAATGACCAACCGGCATATTTAAGTAGGAAACACCGATCAATCAAGCTGGACACGATTCCACACGATTGATATGTATTATTAATTCCAAGAATAGATAGAAAACGGATTAATGTCACATCCAGTCAAAGTGATTTACAAAAGATACTATGATACTATTGATGTTAATTTAGTTTGGTTCAAATTATAATCGCCATAGTTTTCTATATTTTGTACTTTGTATAGTATTATCTTCTTTTGTGCACCTTGGGATTTATTGATCATATTATATATTTTAGTAAAAACTATTGAATTAATTGTGATGTAATGTAATGCGTAACGGTACATCACACTCGTGGTTCTCTTCTCTCTGTTGTTGGTGACAGTCAGTGGCGTATCCAGAGGAGCGACCCGGGGGGCCATGCCGCCCCACCCCGAAATCCCAGCTTTCATTATATTCTGCAAAACATCTAGGTCTACGTAACCAATTTGTCAACACTTTTTTATTTCTCTAATTATGTCTAATAAGAAAACTATCCCGTAGGTAGAATTGTATGTAATTAATGAATGAATCATTGAAATTATTAAAATTGAACTATAAAGAATAAACATACATAACCCCTGAATCGATATTCATAATATTTTGCTGATAATTCACGGTGCCGTTTAAAGGAAATAATTATTTAAAATACCATGCAAATTACATTATATTAAAGTAAAATTTATTCCATAAGTGTAATAAATTCAATAATTTTATTAAGAAAACTGTTAAAATATCCAATCCAGCAAACCTCTTTTAATTCTTCTAAAACTCTTAAAACCACATCAAAAATACGTATTCGTAAATCGCCTGCGGCGCTGTTGTGGGGGGCTCCCCCCCCCCCACACCCCCCTTTGTAGCCGTGACGTGGTGCACTTATTTGGGTGCCCCCCCCCCGAAATATATTCTTGCCTACGCCACTGGTGACACTAATAAACTTAAAATGAGTTTGATATTGTTACAGACTGGAGTTGACGGGCGCAACGGCCTCTGGGACGGGACGCGCTGGCCTCACGAACGGGACCATTGTAGTGAAATCCCTGGACCTGAACCTGGGCCTCGCAGCTATCCACGTAAGAAAGACATACTTGTCAAACCAACTGATTGCCAGCGATAATTAATGAACGAATAACTGAATTAATTATGAATTAATGTATGGTTTAGTAAACCCTAGTGAGGAGTTTCATAATTGAGTATTATATGCGTCTGGGCGAGGCCGTCGCTAACGTACTGAGTTAGCGACGGCCTCGGTCTGGGCCCGGGGTAGAATTGGTCCAGAGCATGGCTCTGCTAATAAAAAAGGCGATTCAAGAGAAAAAGTCCACCTCGCAAACATCAGCTAGTATGAAGGGTAGTATTTTACTCCCCGAAAATAGAGGCGAGCTCTGGCAATCGTCGTCGGGGACCTTGCCCCCTTCCCTTGACGACCCCTCGACGACAATGACACCACGAACGATGACGAAGACAATGACGACCGCGACGTGAGAACCCCCTTTCCTCCCCTTCCTCGTGGCTGGTTCTGACCAGCATGGGCCCCTCCTCCCCCCCCCCCTAAGTTAGAGTGGTGCATTATGACCTAACGGTTGACGCGTCCTTAATCCAAATGAACCAAGAAAATAGTATTTTATGTCACGAGTTTGATAGTTTAAAGGATAAATAAATATTAGGGTGAGTTGGTACCTTATTTAAACTAAGTATACATTTAAATTTTTACCCCCCCCCCCCCCTCAAAACATTTACTCGGCAGAGAGATTGTTCCTAAGAGGTTAAAAATTTTCAAGTGTACGAAGGCAAGGTAAACAGTGGAGAGCTTGGACACTTATCAGAGGACCAGCGTGTTAATTACTGATAAGTTGGTAACCACGAGGTGGATATTAAATACCACGGGGAAGAACAGGAACAACGCATGTGTGTCGGGATAGTTCGCACGTTCCTGGGCCAAGAACTGGTGGACCTGAATAGTTCAAAACTTCTGCCTGAAGAGGGAATCGAACCCTGGACCTCAGAGACTCTAAAGTCTAAACCACAAGACCAACTAATCACTCGGAAGCGACATAACATAAATTAATTCGTATTTAGAGTCTACCCACTCAGTTATATAACTGATTTTCAGTGGGGGACAGTAAACCAAAGCGACCAAACTGTAGGCCCCGACGCAATCGACGAGTGAGCGATAACCAATAAAGATAAATATAGCAATCGGTGGTATGGACAGTGCGAACATCCGCGGATCAACGCCACAATCAACAAGGCCGATTCAGAAAAACTTTGAATTTATTAGGTGCCTCGTTGCTAAGACGGCTCTAAAGTCACCGTTTACAAATTCCTAACCCAAGAACTAAAGGACTTATGTCCAAATCAGAAGATAAAAAACTTCTGCCATAGCGGGAATCGAACCCTGGACAATCTACATAGGAAGCAGAGACGCTAACCACAAGACCAACTTATCACTCAGTAGCGGACATCGCATCAGAAACTACCTACGATGTTACACTAATGCAAATATGATAATCGAGATAACAAAATTAACATCTAAAATTCGTAGGTAGGCCTACCAGGGGTAAGTCGTGGATTTTTTGTCTCCCGAGCACCAGAGTTGGGTTACTCGTTCTGCTGACGGTGTGGCTGAGTATGAATGGTGTGTAAGTAACCTTGCTGATGATGACAACATCAACATGCATGCAGAATTTACTTCTTGCGTGGCCCTACCACAGGTTTGATTGTGTGTTCTCCAATCCATACTAGGTACTATTAGAGTGAATAATAAATAATTGATAACGTACCTATTTGTATTTCTTTATTAGAATGAGATTTACGCTAGATTGCCCGATCTTTCATCCAAGATTTTAAATCGATATCGAAGGAAAATTGGCATAACCAAACACGCCTTTAGTAATCCCCGCCGCAAATGCTGCAGCTATACATTTGAATTGTTTTGTATAAAGCCCAAGCTTATTAGAAACTGTATCTAGGCTCAGGCTACTTACGTAATTGATGTTTATCTCGTACTTCTGACTTACAATCACAACAAACTCGACCGACTGACTCACTTTCACCTCTGTACTCACTGAGGCACGAGATGCAACTAACAAGTGGTCAGCCAGTGACTCACTCACACTCACCTTGGTAGCTAGGTCGCGCGCAGGCGTGTAACATCTCTTTTTCTAATTGAGGGGGAGGGGGAGGGTGCATCTATCCAACTAGCCACAACTCAGCACACCCTCGGAACACACAGCCCTAGATATATTGAATGCTACAAGTTTTTTAGTTGGAGCCGGTATTTAATATTCTCAAGTTGTGGGGGTCACAGGAAAAATTAGAGGGGGTCACGTGAAGAAGTGTGGGGGGGGGAATTCCCTCAATTTCCACGCGCCTGGTCGCACTGCGAGGTAGGGGTGGCGACGAGAGGTGATTGTGAATGTTCAGCTGTGCAGAGTGCTAATTTACTTATTGCAAGCTTATAATAATATGAAATTAAAGAGCTATTACCTAAAATTCGTGTCTTGCTAGGATCGAACTGTACGGCCAACGAGGTCCACACATCTCACAGATGAACACATATTGTGTAACACAATATATTCTAATTACCGATAGAGGTAGCTCATACGTTGACGTGAGACTAATTCTGGAGGTCGCAGGTTCGGTACTCGCCATCGACAAACATAAATCAAGGGGTTTCAACAGTAGTGTGCTAAAGTGTTTATTTCATGTTTGAAGAAGAAAAAGAGTTTGAATAAAATTACAAGAGTTTGTATACGTTCGAGCATTAAAACAAATTATGTAGATAGAAAAAAATATATATATAATTTTTTTATGGATATTCTCAATGAATGTTTTAAATTTTTAATCTTTGGATTAGGCTATATATCAAATTTTGTTTTTTATGATTATGTTCAGAAGTTTTTAAACAGTGACCTAGCTGCTGCTGTTCATTGATTTAACAGTAAATAAACTTTAGTACTGCAATTACTTTTGTGGAAATGGGGGGAATTTCCTCCTGCCCCCCCCTCCCATCCTACGAGCTAAACTTTGGTTGCCTTGTCTTTGGTATAAACTTATAAAATATTTAAACTACCTTGTCGGGTAGACCCAGTTCAATCCCCGGTCGAGGTTTATTTTTGTTCTCAGCACCGTGTAATGTGGTTGTTGTTGTTGTTCAGGTCGACATTGAGAATCTGATGGACGATCCAGAACTCTCCGACTTCCTGAACGAAATGATCAACGACATCGCTCCCTTCCTTCTCACCGAGTACAAACCTTTGATCGAGGAGAGACTCTCCCTGTGGCTCATTGACGTCATCAACGCCCAGCTTCAAGGAAGCCCTGCTCATGACATCATCTCTTAGAACAAGATGGCCGCCAACATCGCGAAGAAGACCTAACTATCGGTTCACAATATTTACTATTAAAACGTAAATTATAAACTAATGACCGAGGCCACTACTTACTTAAAAACAAATTTTCGGGTGAAACTTCTTCACCCATCATCAGGTTGATGCCGACTCGACGACGGGTGAGGAAGTTTCACACAAAAAATCGATTTTAAGTAAGTAGTGGCCTCGGTCATAAGTTACGTTTTAATATTGTTCCGGGCCAATAAGCTCTTTTTATAGAATCTTCACTATGTTGAACCATAGCTTATATGTAAAGCGATTCAAAATTATAAAATCCATCTCAGCCCGGTATCGAATCCTGTAGCTTGGGGTAAAGCATCCGACCGGCAATTGGATTCGATACCCCACTGAGGTGGATTTTGTAATTTCTGGATTGATTCCATATAATCAATTACACCTGCTCGAGCGTTACCTGATTAATAAATTTGGGAGATACAAGCCAACAGCGTTATGGTGATACAATATTTTGGGAAAAAGTGCTAAAGAAGATTGCTGCATAACTCTTTTTAACTATGTAAGGTTTGAGACATAATAGACCAAAGGTGGCCCAGGAAAATGAATACTCGCATTAAAACCACTTCTGTGTCATTTTAAGCTGATCCAACTGACAGATTTAGGTCTACTTGTATTTTAGCTACAGTTATTGTGCATAAATGTATGTATATTACAGTATTACTATTAGGTGTATGAGACATGATCATATCAATTAATTATGTGTTACAACTATATTTTTTATATAAAGAATACAATAAAATTTATAATTTATTTTGTCAAATCAGAGGATTACTTGTTTATTTTCCAATTCCCTCAAAAACCAATAAAAAGCATACTTTATTTAAAGTTTATGATCTAAATACTGTACCTCCTTGTGATTACCATTTTTTTCTTCAGGGTATAAATAAACATCATTTAAAAATTGGTATATTTGAGTTTGTTGATCAAAAAGTAGAAAACAAGAATGTATTTGTTTGAAACTGCCATCATTGGTCGTCATTATTATGTTTAGTCTTCAGTCAAAGTTTAGTACATTTTCATGGAGATAAGTGAATATAATAAGACCTTTTAGAGGATGTTTATGGATGCGCAACACGTAAAGAGATAGTATAGTTTACAAAGTTATTGAAATAATAAATATACGTGTTTCATGGTAGGTAATGTTTATTATCTTAAGACAACTACAATAACACAATATACATACAATAGTTTATCTTTACTTATAACCTAAAGGTTTCCTAAACATCTACATACATTGAGTGACAAGGTGTATTTATTGAGCTGCTGCCCTGGTTTCAATTAAATATTATTATGTTGTAACTTGGACGTCGGTAAAATCAGGGCAGGATATTATTAAATTGGGAAACATAAAATCAACTGTACAAATCTCTACCTACAATAGAAAATAACATTGACTACCTACTCGACAAGGCCACTTAGTCACTTAAGGCTACTTCTATGTAGTCCTTCTATGAATGTAGTACCTAGATACTCAATCAAATATGAAATATAAGTTTTAAAATCACATTATTACAAGTACATAACGTCATGGAAACAGGTAGAGATTCTTGAAATATTGTGGATCTAAAATGTATTATAAAGAATAACGTATTTGGAAAAGAGAAACCTGAATCCACCGTTTAAGAGTCTTGAGCTGTAAACACTAAAGTTTGTTTTCAGTCGTATATTATGTAATAGAAATAGGCAGTTGATCTCAACTAGAATGTTTTTTTGACAATTATTTTCTGTAAAATTTTATCAAAAACTTTTATTGACAATCTAATTTATTTAGAAGAAAAAATATGGATTATCCACAAGTATTTTTGTGTCGCCTTGCGAACCTTGTAGACGATCAATAGAAAATGTGTTGCGTTTGCAGAATGCATTCATGTTTTGCAAGGGACGGTACGTGTAAGAGCAAAATACCGGACGATGTCCAAATTAACAATGTTTTGTTGCAACTATGTTTATATACAGTGCATGAGAAGTACTCAGTCGTCTTTACAAGTCTTTTTGCATCGTTTTATATACACGAATCCACTTTATTTCAAGATACAAAATATAGCGATTATTTTTAAGCATGTCCATATGAGACAGTAAAAAATATAATTTTACAGGCCACTTTGGCAAGAAAAAAACACTGAAAACTAAAACATGCCTAGATAATAACATTTGACTAAATTATGCATGGACCCTCATAATGCTTACAAAAGTATGTAAGACTTCGTACATGTTACACTAGATATTTAGAATAATTTACTGAATATTTCATAAGTTCTTCAATATAACATTGAATTACATATTGAAATCTTAAATCATTAATTTTTTTTATTCCTGTAATAATGTTTTTTGAATTATCACAAAGTTTAAACGTGTTTACTAGTATATATTTCATTAGACATACAATTTAAAAAAAGAAAGTCAAAGATAAGTGTTTTAGCTTTTTTATGTGCACAAAATTGGACAAGCAGAAGAAATGTAAACTTGAAGAAATTCAAATAATATAATACAAAGGAATGAAAAAACTTGATAATTTAAAATCAAGTTTAAATAAGGTCTATACCTTCCTACTTAATTATCTACTATTTAATTAAATTATATTAAGTTTGAGACAAGACAAATAATCACTGTTTGCACTTTGCACTCGCTACGTAAGAAACAATACTGTTTGTAAATACCTATCGTACGCTGTTTGCTTGTGCGGAGTTTTACACGAGTATTTCAAGACTTTCGTTGGAAGTTGCATGATTGGGCTGATGCTTCAAGCTCGTGGTTGGCTTCTCCTCCATGGCCGTACCGTTTGAACACCTGAAACAGAAATATCCACAGTGAGTTAACATTAACAGTTCGTACGTAGGGATATGAGTGCCGTAAGCCGGAATTAGATGGTTCAATGTTCCGTTCAAGATTCCTTGAAATCAAGACAAAATATAATCAATTTGACGGATGTATTGTTGTATTCTATTATACTTGCTCCAACGAAAGAATGCAGATGCTTTGTAGTGGTGGGGGTAGTATGAATGCACGGTAAATGGAATGTCGCCTTTGTGTACCAAAGACAAATATATCTTTTACCAACGCAAACAAAAATTATCTGTGCTAGATCACAGAGTTCCTCCGTGTGCAAGATCCACGCTGAGCTTGCGTGAATACAGTTGACAAAGTTGTTATGTTGGGAAAACAAATTAGAGCTTGGGTTGGGTCTACTATATCATTGCATATTTTGATTGTGTTATGTCCTTGAAATCAAGGAATCTTGAACAAAGCATTGAACCGTCTGATTCCGGCTTTAGGCATTGCCTTTGATGTTGTTGGTAATTTTTCTAATTCTGTTTTAGGCTGTCTTCCTAACATCCCACACCACAAGATGGACTTAAATCTTCCACCTTCCCCACCTAGCTACCAACCCGAACAATTTGTCTAGTCAAGTTGTCCGCTGATAAAACCTTGGCTCTCCTCCCCCCGCCTACCCCCTTCAACAACACATCTCCTTATAAACTCTTCCTATAGTATAATTGAATTATTAGACAAAACAAAAATACAGCAGTGAAACACGATTTAATTATACCTTCTATCAATATTATTTTATTTTTATATTTGCATTAATTTATTTAAGTGCTGGAAATGGATATCATTGTTTTATAATCATAGGACCAGTACAGGTCATTGTATCCGTCACCTGATACTGCACTAGCTTTAAATATATTGAAATCCGTTCTCCTAAATAAACCTTTTTAGATGAGTATGTATTTTACAGTCAATTTAAGAGGGGATGCTGAGCTTGGCCCAACTCAAATGCACGCACTCAGGTGTTGATGATTTCTGCTGAACGGTTGATAATATTATTACCAAACTTTGCATGGATGTTGATAAAGTACTTTTATACTGTATTGATGTATGCAATTGTTTGCAAAAAATAAGCCTTAAAGATCCATTGCGAGACATAAGTCCAAAACGTGAAAAAATGGGAAATCCAAAACATAAATATCAATTCTGGAAATTCCCACCAAACCGTTTAATGTACTCTAAAACAAAATTAGCCCCTGTGTTCCCATTGATTTAAACGTTGATTTCCAGTATGCAAATTTGAATATTCCGGTGATTTCACTAATTTACTGGATTTACTGTACTGGATAGCATAGATTTATTCTTTATTAACGTTAGTGTGAAATTTGATAACGGTGTTATAAACCGTTTACCCGGAAAAAAACAGAAAGCTGAGTGCCTAATACCTCTCCGCGCCAGCCTCAGTGACTCCTATTAATTTCTTATTTTTGCACTTCTTTATAATGTTCCTCATTTTTCCTTGTCTTAATAAACTAAACTAGGGAAACGCCAAAGTCATTGTTAGACGAGTGAGTGAGCCATGTGTTGAGTGCCCGTTAACATTACTTTTTTTCCCCATACCTTAGGCTAACCGTTAGGTCCTAATGCGCCACTCTAGCCTAGGGGATGTGGGAGGAAAGTGTCAGGAAAGATTTCGTAATTTCTAGATTGTATTTTAAAAATTGTTATGTTTTGAAATGCATATAACGCAGTGTAGTCCATCATCTGTGACAATACTATGGAAAACATAGCCAGTACGAAATACGTGGAAAGATTGCAAGGTTTACTCAATCTCGGAGCGGAATTTGGGGGTACCTTGAGCGGGCCAGATTTGATAAACTTTGGACACAGCATTTCATGGCCAGGCAAATAACATTCAAAAAATATTTTTTCAGAATCAAAACCATTGCCGTTAAAATAATTTCTAAACATTGGAAGCCTATTTTTCAATTAATTATTTCTTGTAGGTTTAAATCGCAATGGATCTAGCTGATTTTGTTAGCAGTTCTAAGTAAACTTGTGCCGGATGTCTGTTTACAATTTCAGCACAACCTGTTCAGCGATTCGGCTGATTTTCGACGTATATACACACAGAGTCACGGAAGAGCCATATTTCTTGAATGGAAAATCCTTAGTCGCTACGCTCCCTCGTCTAATTAACTGTACTATTTTCATATTGAACTTGACTCACCCTGCGGTTACCACCCTGCGAGCGGGCAGACGGAGTCGCAGTGAGGCCCAGAAGGGTCCGTTGAAACGCTCCTCGTTGTCCCAGGAGATGACGTTGACTTTGCGCAGGAGAAGCGGAAGACTCTCGCCACTGTCGTTCTTCACACTCGTCAGCTTAGGTAGGGCCTGGAACATCACAAGTGTACATTAGTACCAAAGAATACCGGGGACTAAGTAGAGATTGCACCAGGGCGTGTGATTTTTTTTAATTTAAAAAATCAAAAATCACGATTTATTTTATTTAAATCAACTTTTTGGTTAAAATCAGATTTTTTTACTTTTTGAAATTTAAATCAGATTTGTATTGATTTAAATCAACAAAATCAGTGTTTCAAAACTAGTCAAGTTGATGAGCGGATCAAATTACTTTCACAAGCGTTTCAGAAAATATAATTTTAAAAAAAACTTTGCCTAAATCAGTTACAACCCTTGTGTTTGTTGCTCAAAATGACGAAAAAGTGCATTTGATTAAACATAAACTCCCTGGCTTGCATGAGTGGTAAAAGCTGCCAAGACATAGATGGAAGGAACAAATGAAACAGAGTGACTGACAGTGGTGGCTCCAGCATAAAGAGTGAGACTCTGATTCGGGAGGTCCTGGATTTGAGCCCCGTCGAGACCGGCAATCCTGGCTGAAGGTTTTTTCCGAGGTTTTCCTCATTAATGAGAGCTGAATGTAAGGGACCCCCACCAATATTAAAACCATGCAAAATTTTTTTTTTAGTAATATTTAAAGTACTATGCAAAATATTGAAAAAGCCAAAAAGGACAGTAATTGAGTTTTGACAGAACTATTGCCAGCATGATACAAGATTTTAAAATGTTATGGTTTGTAAGTTTAATTAATTAAATGCATATTTGATTTAAATACCTTACTGATTATTTTGTTTGGATATTTTATTCATGCAGGATAAAGTTTTTAACAAAACTGCATTACTATCCTTAAGTACTCGTTCGATATATTTTGCATCCTTTATCTCGAAATAAAATTAATAAATTGTAATTATGTGTGGTTTTATTATTGGTTTGGATTTTACCGTTAAACAGCCATCGGACATCCATCCTTTTACAATAATTGCTCTAACTCCAATATACCAAGTAAGAGCATGCATTGCACCCTGGGCATTTCGAAGAGAAATGGGCGGGGGGGAATGAAACAATGTGGAAGAAAGGAAGAGAACTATTGAATTTATTTGTCTCAGAAGACAGAGATGAATAGGTTAAAATTATCAATTTGTTGTCTATACCTTGTGTCGACCCAAGTAACACTCTGTCAATCATCAAACTGAAAAGACGCAGGTTGTATTGAGGCCTCCCGCCTTCTTTGTTGAAACTAATGTAAAACTCAACCACTTCTAAATCTTCATGTACAAGCAAATTAGTGGACACACAGTTACATAAAAGGGGACGTTCTCAAATACAGGCTGGTACAGATTCCAAAGAGGTCCATGTGGTTTGAAACTGTCAATACGGGTCAAGATGGACAGGCCATTACAGGTAATGGGGATTATTTACATTTGTATTGTGCACAAAACCACCAGTTCCCTTTCACTTGGATGATTGACAGAGTGTTACTTGGGTCGACACAAGGTATAGTGATCTTGAGAACAATCCATTTCCCAAAATAATTGTTTCATGAGCAGTTTAAAAAAATTAACCCCCCCCAACAAAAAGCAAGGGCTAGTTACGCCACTGCTCAACTCAAGAAGGTACAGAGTACTGTTTACCTGCAGAGCGATGCAGGTGACGTAGGAGTGTAGAGTCAAGAGCGTACTGAGCGTCTGGGTCAGGTTATCACTCGTCCATTTACCCTGGACGACGCTGGGCGAGAGGATGGCAATGAGGCGGCGACTCTTCTCGGCTGACGGACCCAGTGAGGCTGCCCCTGAAATATATTAGAATGGTGTCATTACACAATGGAATTATACTTCTTGCCTTTTCAGAATTACCTAACTTTAATTATAATAATATGCCAAAATGCAGATTTCAGAAAAAAGTGAAAAAAGGTTTATTTAACAATACCCAAGCTGCCCAGCCAGAAACAGGAAATATTGATCAGATAGTGGACAATATCCCTGTACTATAAAAAATTCAAGTAGAAGACCCTACCCTACCAATGTTTTAAACACTGCAGAAAAGTATGTAAAATTATAAAGAATAAATGGACATTATTTTTAATTTTTATGAAGTTCAGTTTAAGTTTTAAGACTAGCCATTATTAGAAAAACCTCACAGACTAAGGTTCTTACCGGTACTAATTGCTAAATTACTATTATTAAATTGAATAAATAGTGCAGACATTCATATAATTTTATCGGTGACTATTCACAGTCAATTCGAGATTTGCTAAATATTATTTTGTCATGTTTTTAGTTTAGTCAATCAGAGAACAAAACTATCACTCCCAGACAATAGAAAGCAATTTTGCAATTTGTGAGACGATTTTTTTTTAAATCCTGACGTCATCGTTACCCAAGAGCTCCGGGCTTGCAACTTTCATTTTTTTTTGCGTAAAAACTTAGGGCATGTCAGTGTCTAGAGGGAAACCAATAGCTTACATGTACAATTTGGCAGAAAAATGACATAAATATATACACAAGTAACTTTGTGACAAAATGTTCAAATGACTGCTAAAGCTAAATATTTTATATGTAAGCTGTTGGTTGGTAAACTTATCAACAAACAGCAGCCACTTTAGAGGACGCCAGGTTGCAAGCTGTTAAGGCTGTTCCACCCTGTTTTCCATTTTCTAAAACATGCAAATAACTACTAAGTAACAATAGAATCATACCTGCCAAGTTTTGAATTCCCAAATTCGTAAAAGTCCCCAAACAGACTTTTAAGGGGCAAACGAGGTGGCGCGGGCAACCGGGGGGTCTGAGGGGCGAGCCCCCCAGCAAAGTGGGGGGTCCAGAGGCTTGCCCCGGATTTTTTTTTTACAATCCTGGTGCAATTTGGTGCGTTTTAGTGAGTTTTGGGGACACTTTAATTATTATTTTTTTTCTCGGCATGTTCGGTGGAGGGGGTAGGGCGGGCGGGTCTTGAGGGGGAGGGGGTTGCACATACCAAGGAAGGCAAGAAACGTTAAATTCACACGGCGCGCCAGTTTTAAATATAAAATAACGATTTTTTGTAAAAAAAAAAAAAAAAATTTTGAAAATTGAAAAATTCGTAAAATTGACAGGGCAATCGTAAAATCGTAAATGACTACCGTTTTTCGTTAATTTTACGAATAATTCGTAAAACTTGGCAGGTATGTAGAATGAATGAAATTTAAACCTAGTACTATTAGAACAACACAATTTTTTAAAATAATTTTTCTGATTGGGCGCATGGCAAATGTTGTCTATTCAAAATAATTTCAAACGGCAACTATAAGATTACACTGTTATTCCATTTCAACGACGGTTGTCTTAAACATGTTAAAGCATTTTTTAAATCGTATGTTTAAAATTATAACAGAGAGAAAAAATGGGATTTTTCGAAATCATGTTACCTGCAAATTTTTCCGTTAGGCGGTCAAAATTTACGAAAAATACAGCAAAACTAAAAAATACTGTAGAAAATACTATAGAGTTAAATCAAATCAAACATTTAACATTAATCTCACAGAAACAAAACCATCTACGCTGCATGTGCTGGATGTAATCAATTCATTTCAGTTTGAAATTATATTGATGATGCAATATTTGCCATGTGCACAATCAGAATGTTTTGATGTTCTAATAGTACCAGGTTTGAACTCCATTCAATATATTTTTACTTGTTGCATATTTTAGAAAATGGAAAAACAGGGTGGATGTGTGACAGCATTGAGTTTAGAGTGCTACTCACTACTCAGTACTCACTGTAAACTATCATATTCTGTAAACTAAACTAAGTGGTGATAACTGATAGGTACTCACACGTAGTGTTGGGCTGCGTGAACTGCTGCGCGCAACAACGGTAGTTGTACCTCGACTCGAGAGTCGGGACGAGAACTCCCAGGACAAACTCTGAGTCGTTCTCACTGTAGCACACGACTGCATCGTACACTTTGTCGTCTGGAGAACAGAATTAGCCATTAACATTACAGATATTTTCAATAATGCACATAGATATACATTTTTATTTTGTAACAAAAAATATATAAAAATATATGCATATTTGGGGCAATACTGTGCTACCCTACTGAAAAAGTTATGGTACTGCTAGACTATAACTATAACAGTGTTGGGTCCAGCTTCAAAAGTGTTTTGAAAAAAATGGTGTCGCAAGAGAAAAAATACTTTTGCTGCGTTTATTTTCAATAACGTTAGTTATGAATTTGAAATGTAAATGTATATTCAAACTGTTAATCTAATTGTTTATGGTTGATTATTTATTTACTTCATTTGTTATTATTTCACAATTTGTGCAGACAAATTTTAAACGAATAAAACATTCTTTGGTCATTTCACTCCAAACTAGTAGGTCACAATTAAGTTTGGTCTAAAAAGTAAAAACGACTTTCAAGTTTCAACCTTATCTTTATTTTGTGCTTACAATTTTTTGACTTGTGTTGCTGTTGGTCAAAATTGTAATATAATTGCAAGAAAATACTATAGTGTTGAGTTGAGTTTATTTATTAAATAAAAAATATCAAAGTTGACACAAAATAAATTTCAGATACTATATAATCTTCATTTGGGATTTTTTAGGACTTTGCAGTCACCTATAGATAGTCCCTAATTATGTTTTATTGTTGTCGTTACTCTATTACCTATATTTTTGTAAATTGTTACTTAAATTAAATTTAGACTAACCGTCTATCTCTAGCTTGGCGAAGTTGTCTTTGAGCGCCCTCCTCATGGTGAGACCGAACCTCAAGTAGACTGCGACCAGGGTGAGACTGGCGAGGAACACAACCCCGAGAACCAGTAGGATCTTCTTGTAGGCCATGCGGTCTCCCAGGGGGCCCATGGTTATGTCTGCAACATCACAACAAGCTGGCGTTAGAATCCAGTTTAACACGTAAGAAGGATCAGAATCAAAAACAAAATGGAATATAACAGTGATTTAAAAACATGTGTAAGATATATTTAGATTATGTTAATACATAATTAAGGATTAATATTAAAAAGTATTGTGTGGCATAATTAATATATTTAGTTAATTGATTAATTATTTACAAAATTCAGTTAGTAATACTGATTCACTATAATGAAACTTAACTTGCGGAGAACCATGAATGGAAAATAAAAAACATTATCATCAGAACTAAAATGGAATATGATCTTAAAAGTTTGCCCCGACTGGGGCTCGAAACCAGAACCTCTGGCTCATCCCAGTTTTTGCTGTTAGGAAACGGGCGAGTTAAAATACCAACACCTGCTAACGATTGTAATTTAATACGTAATAAAAACTTTTTTCAAAACCAGTCATTTATAAGTTTATCTAAACCAAAAACTGAAATACATGTAGTAATTTGTGTCTCTGATGTGTAGAAACATGCATCAGAAACATTTAATTTATTTATTATTTTAAAAAAAGTGACTTTCTCATGTCTCAAGCTGTCAAGTAACTATTATTTGTACACATAGATTATACATTATATTTATGTATTATCTTCCATGTGCCAAAAACCCTTCCAGAAAAAGTGAATATTGGATAAAAGAGAGCGGTTCTCAACCCGAACTAAAGAGCGCAAGGTCATCAGGCAACATCTAATAAATACAAACCGATAGTTCGTTCTAGAGATTCTAAATCGGGAGATCACCGAATCGATACCCGCCACCGGCAATTATTATTCTGACTGAAAGTTATTTAAGAGACAAATTATGGAATTAATTTATGAACACTCCGAAGTGTTGGCTCTAGCGACTCCGATTCGGGAGGTCTCGGGTTCAAATCTCGTTTAGCTAGACCGGGAATCCTGACCTTTACAAAGTTTTCCTCAGTCGTTAATGCGAATTGCGAATGTAAGCGAGAAAGTCCTCTTATACAGCCCTTGGACATCCCTTAACAAATTGTCTATCTCCAATATACCAACTTAGACACCTGAAGAGGGGCATGCATTGCACCCTGGACAACCTAGGAAAAATTATTATAAAAACACTCCCCATACTCACACGATAAATCTGTTTTTCAACATATTATTAAGTGATAAAAATTATTTATTTTATTTAAAAACTTCGTTTTATAAGTATTACAAATATCAAAAGAAAGATAGGCAGACATAACATTAGCAAATGACTAATGAGATTGATGTAAAAGCTTTTTCATATTTATTAAATTAATCCGCATTGGAGGGATATGTTTACTAGCGTTGAAGACGGAAATAGCTTTTAATTTCCGAAACATTCTTTTTAATTAAGATTAATTAATTAAGATTAAGGTTATATCTAAAAAAAATTGTTTAAATAACGTTGTACTTAGGTATCCAGCTGTAGATGACAAGTAAAACTTGTTCTTGAGCAGCTGTTTTTCTACAAGAAATAATTGCAAAGTTGCAAACTAAACACCACAGGGCATAATAATACCAATATTGATACTTAATACTTAATTGGATGAGCGAAGCGAAGACTTTAATTTCACTGACCCCCAAAAAAATTTAGCTCCAATGTTTTTTGTTTTTTTTTGTATGTTTGTTAGTAGGATTCCGGGCAAACGGCATAAGCGATTTTGATGAAAATTGTATGGGACCTTCGAAATCTCTAAACTTAGAAGTGTATTGTTTTTGGGTACAATCGAAGAAATATTTCCCATGAATATCGTACTTTTACGATTTTTTTCGATTTTTAGTGCGATATTTTCGCGTCATTTGGGCCGATTCTGACCAAACGGGTGGGGCTACAACGTTCATATTATACATGGACATTAAGATTATGGTGATGTAGTACCTTTTGAAAGAAAAAGTTGGAAAAATTAGCCAGAATCCATAGAAATAAAGCTTTTGATATAAGTTTTTTACGGTTTAGTGCGATATTTCGTGCCATTTGGCCGATTATGACCAAAACGGGTGGGGCTACAACGTTTCATATTATGCATGGACATTAAGGTTACGGTGATGTAGTACCCTTTGAAAGAAAAAGTTGAAAAAGTTTCCAGAATCCATAGAAATAAGCTTTTAATATAAGGTTTTTTGGGGTAAAATAACATTTGACAAGTAACAATAGAAACTTGACAACGATCACTTTACAATGCATAGGCAGCAAAGCAAAACACTTACAAAAGTAAAGATATCCCACGCAAACTAAAAACTTAAAAAAAAAGCTCATCCATCAACGCGGCGGGACTTTAGCGTTTTCCTAGTAGAATAGTAATAATACCTGTTTCTCTGAGCCAGATGGGAAACTCTGCTGCCTGGAAACCAGGTGTTGCTGATCCTACAGACGTAGAGGCCGTAGTCTTCCCTCTTCACACCTCGGATCAGCAGGTAGGAGCCCAGGATCTGATCGTCTTCCCTGGAACACAAACAACACAACCTGTTGCATCAGTCTGTAGAGTAGGATTCCCAACACGATACTAAACAGACCAACACCTTGTCTGTTAGCTCACATCTCCTCTGTTGTCTGCTAGTGACGTCATTTTCATTGTTGACAGGCGCGTAGGAACTCTTTTCAGTCATGGCGCCCATCATCATGGATAGGTTTTTCTAGTTTGACCACATTTTTTGTGAATTTAAAAAAAGAAGTAAAAAATTCCCATTTCAATGGGATGAATTGTACCTTTGTTAGTGAAGATAGAAAATACACATCCGCAAAAATTGCTAAAAATGTGAAAATTTTGGTTTGTCCCGAAAATGTAATATCATTGTAGTATTGCTGTTCTTTTAGAAATGCACTTAAAATTCCACTTTGAACTAAAATTGTGGTTTTAGTTTCAAATCCAAAATTTGTCCCAAATTCCTTAAAAATCTTGCTAAAAAATCTTTAAAAATATCGAAATTCTCAGAAAGAAATTAGAAAAATGAATTGTTTGCTGAAAATTACCTACTTAAGACCAATCTAATTCGTGCCTGAGATGGTTAGGGGGGAGGGGGTGAATAGCAGATGGTGCTTGTGCTTCCAGCTAGCCTCATGTCAGCGCTTCCTAAGTACACTAACATGCTGCTAGCTTATCAGTTGTAATCGGTGTAAGCATGATATGATGTATGTGTGTGGGGGGGATATCACCCCCACCCCTTCCTACGCGCCTGATACCTCCATGGTTCAACTAAGCAGTCGACTATTGGCAACGTGAGCTTGGGGCACGTCTGAATACAAAAAAAAAACTAGAACTTCTGCATTTTTAGATTATTCCAACCGGTCGAAAGTTGATAATAATTATGTTCGTGATTCAAACATTTTTGAATTTGGTGACTTCTATTGATACGATTTGTGGCCACCAGGCAGCAGCACACCCTTGTCGGTAAAAGTCGGTAGAACAGTCTCGTTTTCAGAAGTCGATAATTTCCTCGTTGACAATTGATTCAATTTGTGGCAGCCAGGTCGCAGCACCCCCCTAGTCGGCAGAAGTAGTCGTTGTTGTTATCGAACAGCATGAGGTTATTTTTATTCAACAACACATATTTTTCTTTGCCATCCACTTTCATGACGTTTTGACATTCATATTGCATGAAAAAAAAAATCTATGTGTAAATCCCAACGAAGAACACGAGGTTATGGAAGCAAGAACCACATATATAGAGTACCACTACCCACTAGTGTATTGTTATCTGTGCATGAAACATACAAAACATATTGTTCATGAGCGTTAAAGTACCTACTTAACATTTGCATAGTCACTCAAAAACACGACAGGTTTTTGGTTATCAATTTCGCAGGTGCTCTGAAATGTAATTAGAATCGGAGTCGCTTTTGACTGGTAGAGAATGAAAAACGGGGAAAATCGTGCAATTTTCAGTAGCAATAGTAATTCTTCGATTGATTGTATTAAAACTCATGACCGGTCAAAGTTCAGAGATTTCGAAGGTTCACTGAAAACTTCGCCGTGATCTGAGAAGACGTTTGACCAGAATCGTGCTGGGGGGGGGGGGGGGGGAAAATAGAAATGATAATACTCAATTTTTTTACATTGGTGGTCAAAAGTTGATGCCTCCACTTCGCTCGCTAAGCTCTCTGTTATACTGCTATTTCTAAATGTCGTAGGATTGAAGCCCGTGACACGACATCCTTCAAACTAGAAAGAAGCTCAAAGGTGCAATAACCTAGTTTAGACTAGCGAGCCAAGAAGATCGCTAAAACGATGGTGGTTTCCTTAATGTGATTAAAATGTTAATGGATGCATTTAAAGCGGGTAATTGAGAGAATGAGTCCAATCGCATTATTATGCATTACGGTGTTCGCTGCGTATAAATATTAAAATAATGTTGAATTAATTGAAGGGAATTAAATTAATAGTCATCAAAATATGCAACGTTACGGTGAAAGAGAGATCAAATTGCGAACACACATGTTTTCATCAACAACTTTACATACATTCTTTTTAACGCGAGTATTAGTTTTTATTTTGAGATTATATTTCGATATTTTATTATCAATCGTTGCACAATATTCAATATTCCTTAAATGTATCAAAGTCGAGCATGTAATAATGAAATATGTAACATTTAACTACTGCTAGTTCCTCAGTTGAATCAAGTGTGTGAGATAATACATCATCAAAAAAGTTAATGGATAGTTCGTGGGATAGGTGGGGGGAGGGGGTGGTGGCAGAGCCCCAAGATAAAGGTGTATAATGTTTTATTTCGACATCAAAGTTATCATCGTTAGCTGACCATAAATATTATGTTTTGTATGTGCAATGGGTGGATGAACTGAATGAATAAATAGATGTTAATAAAATTATTAAAATCTAGTACTGGGTTGGGGAACCCACTCGTCCAAATATGTTTATGATACTGATGATTGAAAAAAAAAACTACAACATGATTGATAATTGAACTTGATAAAAGTCAAGACATGATGGCTCGGTCCCCGGTTCGACTTCTGCCGCCGGCAATCATAAAAAAGTTAATTTTCAAGGTTTTCTTTTGGAAAGAGTCCTTGGACCATGGTCATTCCTTCCCAACGTTCGAAATAGTCACCTGAAGAGGGACACACACACACACACACACACTCGACAAAAAATACATTGTTCTACAAAATAAAACATCTCATCAATCATTATAATTCCCAGCATCTTGTTAATGGCTGGGCCAATTGTTTTACATGTGTTTTTACTGTTGACTACGGAGTTAGGGTCGACCGAGGACCACACAGGTGACAGGTAGCGCGTGCATTCCAGTACATTCTCAAATGGCTGAGTCAGGAGCGGCACAAAGCAGGTCGAAGCTTGTCCGAAACATGATGGACAATACGAGTCTGTAGGCGGGGCGCCATACGGGGGTAGAGTGGCGAAGAGGGTTTGGCAGGGTATTGTTGGAAGTTTCGAGTATAATAGAGAGAATCGAGATTCTAATTTTGAAGAAAATGGCTGAATGAATGAATGAATGACTTGAGAAAGTGGAAATACGTATCATGAATGATTCATCAACCAATGAACATCCCCCCCCATCAACCCCTTGACTCGAGGGTTTTTTATTTCTTCTACTGCCACTGCCACTTTTGCGTTCAGCTTGAGTGGTATTTCCCTTATTTTGGTTACTCGGGAAACGCTCGCAATGATCAATACAATCCAGAAATTTACAAAATATATAATATTACTGTGTTTAAAATTGTCATATTATGATATTAATGTCTGGTACTTTTGAATGTTAGGGTAGTTGTTTTGGTGTTACTATTACTTTGTTCATTCTTTGACTATTGTTTGTATTGTTATGTTGTTCCCGTAGGCAGCAATACAATATTTATTTTATATCCATACAACGCATAAATAGGTTTAAAACATTAATCTTTAAAACCCCTTAACATTTTCGCAGGAAGGAGATATAAACGGTTTTTTACTGTTAGTAGCAATCCTGACTAAAACCTAAAAGGGTCCTAGAAAATAACCCTTGGATGCACCCCATTTTAATTTAGTCACGTAAAGGTTTATAATAATATTTCCTAAAATATTATTTTTGTGAACATCATTTCATAGGCTGCATTTAGCTCAAGAAGTCCATGCTCTAAAAGAACATTAATTTACAGTAATTACAAATTAGTAGGCCTAATTAGTTACCTATGTCTGTTCTTTCTTGTAGCTGTTCCTCATAATATCTTAATTAGTAAAACAATGTAATATTTTTAACATATGCATTGCAGTGACTGCACCGTCAGGTCACAGAATACACCTGCGAAATACAAGGTCACCCTGGCTCTAACTAAAAGATTCACTGGCGTCGTCTTCAGTGGCGGATACAGGGGCTATCGCCTTCCCATGATTATGTCCTAGATCCGCCACTGGTCTTCTCATGTCCACCGAGGCGGGTGATATCTTCATTCAGGGGACAAGTCCACTCAAGAGTGAGTCCGGAGTATTCCACTCTGTGTGTAGGGAGGGTGTCTGATACAAACTCAAAGCCAGAGAGCATTATCATCATCTTGACCTACCCACGATCTTTCGGGTGAAACAACTTTCCCTTCGTCCGGTTCAAGGGCTGTTTTAAATTTTAATCATTATAATCTACATGTACGGATAAGGATTTATTATGGACATCGATCGTACTTTTTATGAACATTTTGTCACTATGTAATGGATTCATAGATGATAAACAAGCACGGTTACGGGGGTACCCAACAGTGGGAGCATAAAGTACGCCGGGCATATAGATATTAAAACTTTCTGTGGGGCTACGCCCCCCCTCTCCCCCCTGATTCCCCTGACAATCGGGCGTCGTGGTCGGTTTACATCGTGACACGTGATTTGCAGACGAACAAACAGACATACAATACAAGTTATGCTTATAATTAGAGATACGCGTACATAGCATTTTAAAGTGTCGTTTTATAGCGTTTTTTTTTGTAGTATCTATTTTTGGCTACCTTCAAAACCTTGTAGATGAACTTTTTCCATATTTTCAATAACAAAATTTGGTCATTAATTAATTATTATCAACTATAAATAAAAATGTGTATGAACAAATTCAAGGTACAATGGAAAATACAATAAAAAAGGACTAGAAAACCTTACATTTATTCAGATGGGAAAAGGACTAGAAAACCTTACATTTATTCAGATATCGCTATTTTCACGTAACTACCTAAACTTATATATTATAAACATCACAATTTAAAAAATTAATATTTTGAATGGCGATATGTATTATCGTCATAATAAAAGTAGTAAAAAAAGTTATAGTTCCGGACTAAAGTTAAACCATACTAATCATATGTAACGGAATACAAGAAACAAATATATTTTTTTAAATATATGTATATGTTATATATAATTTTAATGCTCGTCAGAAAATGGATGGGAAAAGATACCGTCGATGTTATATGACATTAGCTTTATAATTAAAAGCAAAACCTATGTTGAAACAACAGCAATCACATTTCCATTTTGCGACATACACTTCAAACGAGACCATATTATTACACACGTTTAAAGATCAGGTACCAATAAATGTTTAGTAATGTGATCCAGCTTCCACTTACAGTACAGTATAGTATCTCTCATACCACCGCTAACTTATAATATAACGGACATTTATAACTCTGTGAGTAATAAACCTTGAATAGCCACCGGCTGTAAAATCAACTACTGTTTAGAAACTGAACAAAAACGTTGTTCATTTTGCTTTAAAACATACACCCACCTGCACGCATGCGCAAAACACGATTCCGCTTATTGTCGTAAACCTGCATGATACAATGCTCTGTTCTAATTGCTCCTGGTGCAAGTATGGAGGTGTGATGTTAATGTTCTACATGCTAATTTATGTACGGTATGATTGTTATATGATGTAAAACTCGGTATCTTTAATGCATTATTTAAATGCGGAACTCGAACGTCAATGTATACGTAAATGGGCATGGCGAAAAAAAAAATATTAAAACACACAAAAAAATATGCGTTAGTTTAAATGTATGAGATATAAATGTTTTTTTTTAGAATATGTTTTCATTTTTTCGTGGAAAATATGCCCCTTGATGGATGGATGTCTTTTGGGGGGTCTGTTGTGGAGGGAATGTATGACAGAAGACAATCTTTAAAAACTTTCAGTCTGAATTGCCGATATCGACGGGATTTGAACCAGGGACCTCCCGAATAACACGGTTGAAATTGGGCTTCATTGATTGGATATTGCTTAACGTCTCATATTAATGCACTTTAGCTATAATACGAGACGATGAGTGATAGATGAGGATGAAGTATGGAGAGAAGGGAGGAGGGGAAACCCGGTACCTGCATGTAGCCTACTCCTTTCGAAAAGTCCCAAGGGGACCAACGGCTTAACGTTTTCCCATCCGAAAGGGCGGTGTAACCTTGACAGTTATGGGTTTCGCCACTAACCCGGACTGCCGAGCAGACTTCGAGGGGAACGAAGCCGTTACACTAGCTCTCGAACCCTCTATCTGCCAGAGCGGTCACCCACTCTACCCCTGACCACAACCTCAGCTAAACCGCTAGCTTAGTGAACTAACTGAAAAATATAAATATATCACGTCAGTTTATGTCGAACTGATTGCAGTTCTCGTCTTATTTCGGTGGCCAAGCCTGCCATGCGCGGCTCCTCCGTCCATGTACCGACTCAGTACCTATAATGACAAACCATACAGCCGGGGGCGGCGTCTAATGAGCCGGCCCCCGGAGGTGGTAATTGTCCGCTAATGACGTGACCTTGGCTCGGCCATTGCGTGCCAGCCGCGCTGTGATGGCCGACACAGGTTCTCGGTAGCAGCGACACTGTAATTGTTTTACCTTTCTTCATGTTGCTGACGACCGTAATTATTTCTCCTGTAGATACATACACTGGTTGGTGAGTGTGTTTTAGGACGAGTGTGTGTGGTTTCCATATTGTGTGTATTTGTGTGTGCTTCGTACTTGCACACGTGTAATCCAACGTGCAAGTGTGTGTGAAAATCAATTATATTTTAGTTTAATAAAAAAAACTAATTATCTAATCATGGGGACAGTAAGAAGAGTTGGACGCCCAAGAGATAGATGGAGGGGTCAAATAAAATGGAACGTCGAAAAAGAGGGAAATCATGGGACAGAATTAATGAAGGAAGACTCAGGGAGGAGTGTATTTTAGGACGAGTGTATGGTTTCCATATTGTGTGTAATTTATGTCTGTGTGTGTGCTTCGAGCTTGCACACGTGTAAATGTAATCGTATGTGCAAGTGTGTGTGAAAAATGAAAATCAATTATATTTTAGTTTAATAAAACAAACTAATTATCTAATCATGGGGACAGTAAGAAGAGTTGGACGCCCAAAGATAGATGGAGGGACCAAATAAAATGGAACGTTGAAGAAAGAGGGAAATCATGGGAGATAAAAGACTCTGGGAGGATAGAAAGAAATGGAGAGAACTGGTAGAAAATGTCTGTCATAGAAGACATCGAAGAAGATGAGGAGAGGAGGTGTTGAGCCGGGCTATAGAATATTATGTGGGCTTCGTAGCGTATTAGTTATTGTATTCTGTTATTCTTAATTATTAACACCAACAATATATAAATAAAAAATTATATTCCAATTGAACTTAATTCTAAGTGCACAACAAGGTTCCACGTCGTATTTCCATAATACACAAGTGCTCTACACAAGTACTCGCAGTGTGGTGTGGTGTCGCTACACCTTGGGTCACTGAATCTAACTGGTGCGCAGATGTTTCGCGAGTGATTATGTTGATTCGTGATTGATTGACGTAATTACTAATAGCGGGATTATACGTAATAATTACAGACAACACCTGCAGCTTGTTTGGATTAAAGAGCTCGCCGTATTCATTTATTGGCTTCAGTGTAGTAATAGTGAGATGCGTGTTAATCAGAAGGTGATGCACGAACCATCACGATTGTTGGACAAGTAGCCTACTCCTGGTGGAAGTGGATGATTACGATAGGGGTAGTCAGATCGTGAGGAGACACTCCTATCGTGACACATATTACCTGCATCACTGTCACACACAATTTTATTGGATGAGCGTAGCGAGCGAAGCGAAGATTCCATTCTACTACACTGGAGAAAAAAATCCGGAATGTTTTTTTTTTTTCTTTTTTTTGTATTTTTGTCTGTTTGTTCACACGATTCCGGCTAAACCGATACTCCGATTGCGATGAAATTTTATGGAGACCTTCGAAATCTCTGAACTTAGAACTGCCACGTTTTTGAGCGCAATCGGAAATTTTTTTCTCATGAAAATCGCGATTTTACGATTTTTTTTCGATTTTTAAAAAAATTCTTCAACTTATAACTTCTACATGCTATTTTCGATTTTAATGATTTTTGCACAGAACCTTTATTTTATGAATGAAGATATTCTTGTGAAATTTGAGCGCAATTGAAAAAATATTTATCATAAAAATCGATATTTTACGTTTTTTTCTTTTTTTAAACAATTCTTTGACTATACACCTACATGCTTTATCCGATTGTAATGATTTTTCGCACAGAACCTTTATTTTATAAATTAATATATTCGTGTTAAATTTGAGTGCAATCGAGAAATTATTTCTTATAAAAATCGCAATTTTACGATTTTTTTTAACAATTACGATTAATTAAAACAAATTTAAAAAATTAAGTTATTTTTTATTTAATTTAATTTAATTTTAAAAATATTTCAACTTAATAATGATTTTTCCACAGAACAACAGAAAATTCGCATAACACATGGCAGCTCAATGCACCAATTACGCTCATCCAACAACGCGGCGGGACTTAAAAGCGTTTTCCTAGTATGCAATATTTTTTTTTTCTCAATATGGAACAGGTTCGGAACCAACTGAATATTAGTATTAATTTATGTTGTATATAATTAATTATACGTGCACAACACATAAAAACCACTTCAATTTTTTTTTAAATAGCCTGCGGCGCTATTGTGGGTGCATTCCCCCCACCCACGTAGATTGAGTCGTTGGTCAAACAAATCGGTGATGATTGGACTTGCCATTTTCAGTCAAAACATGACGTAAAAACTGTAGTATGGTGAAAAATCTTAAAGGAACTCCGGTGGCTGGGGGTTCGCCCCAGACCGGGTACTTGAACCCCCCCCCGAAATTATTCCTAGTTACGCCACCGGGAACAATGACGTATTTTCTTCCTCCTACGTTCCGTGGATGTATTGAATTATGCTGAATGTTCTAATTTGTTTTGTATTATAATTTGTTATGTGTGTGTGATGCGTGGGCACTACACACACCTCCAACATTGCAACAATATTATGCAACCAGGGAGTATCACAGCCTGGCAGTAATCACGGCCTAGTGTAGTAGGTAGTGCATGTCTCGTCGGTTTCCCGGAACATGTGAAATACTGGGCAGGGGACGTATATAGTTTGTTACAGGGAACTAGACTGAAATATGTGTGACCTTGCTGTCAAAGCCTCGGTTCGGTAGGTTTAGTTTTAAGCTGGCAGGTTTGTCAATGTACAACCTGTAACACACTTTATGTGTTACAATAATAAACATCATAGAAACAAATTGTTACTTTAAATTTAATTATTTTTCTCATTTTAACTAAACTATCAGTTTTGTTTATATTTATTTTTACTTGGATAATTTTAATTAAGTTCGTTTAATTCTGATTAATTTAATTACAATTTAATTTAATAAAGAGCATTACTCAATCCGACATAGCTGGAAATGAGTTAGGATTATTATTACTTTTTGTGTATTTTAAACATTTTTAAATGTGTTATCAAAGATACTGTTTATTGTTAAATAAATATTGTTGTAATATTTTATTTTTAAAATTGTTCGATTGCAACAACGATGAAACAGTAAGTTTTTGTTGGTCCTAGGGGTAAGGAAGGAGTGGCTAGAAGTTTTAAAAATCATGACCCGGCACCTTACTACCAAAAAATTATCACAAAACTGCAACGCAAGACGAATGAGTTCATTATGACAACATCTATGACGATCTGTTGAATAACTACATTCGCTCTCTCTTTGGGCACTGTAGTCATGATTATCATTCTATATTGTATTCATTTCATTATGTCACTTTGCATTATCCTATCACTTATCAGCAAGTATAGCAAGCGTCAGTTCAACGGATTGGCCACTTCCGTTTAGCACGGAAATCACTGACCGATAACGCAGCATCTCGAATATTATGTTTACTTGAAGCAAACACTTTCTAAAATGAAGCTATCTTTACTTTTAAAACACAATTCGTGAAACTCGATGAGGAACCGGAGAATTTCGGGCTTATCAGCGTAAATAAATAAACAACTGGGTATCACAATCTTCCGTAAACATTTGGGCTGCACGATTGCAACATGAAAGTCACGAGGAAATTCGATAATTCGTAGAAACCACTATCATGACACTCTTATAGGTAAAATTTTAATTCTGCAAAGGTTATCTACAGAAACCTGATACAAAATGTGTTATTGATCAAATGCATGTCTACTAATAGGGGTTCAAATAGTAATAAATTACATAAATTAAATCAACTTCTTTTACAAAATTGTATGGTCCACAATGAAAATGACTGCATAATTATTAGCGATTGATTCCCAAGCATTTTTGGCAAAATGTAAGGTTTCTTCAATCACTTAGAGTAAATTACTAGGACAACCTGTATAATATGCTCCAAACCCCCGGGGAATCGAACTAGAAAATTTGTCTCACTCCAAATTTCAGCTATACTTTTAAATTGTTTTGAATAATTTGTATTTGGTTTCAATTTCGAACCATTACACTTTGTATTCGTTTTACTTACCGTATGATTAGTTGATTATTTTATGTACCAGTACAAATGGCTTTTAGTTTGAGCATTAAATAAGTTAGAAACTATAGTGAATAATACAATACATATCCCTGTTGAGTGCCAGGGACTTCTCTGTTTTGAAAGCACTTACAGCAATGTTTTATACATCCACCCCAATCTATAGCCCCAATAATATATGAGGGAGAGTTGGTGAGTTTCCTGGAAGTGCGAGGGGTCGTCTCAGCGGTTATATCCAGGGACACAATGACAAGGAAACAGACTGATATATTATTGATACGTTTTTTAGCATTTTAAAACCGACAGTGTTGGCTCGAGCGACTCTGATTCGGGAGGTCCCGGGTTCAAATCCTGTCGAGACCGGCAATCCGGACAGAAGTTTTTTCCGTGGTTTGCCCTCGGACATCTCTTCACAAATAGACCTATCCGCAACATACCTATAGTTGAAGAGGGGCATGAATTGCACACTGGGAAGGCTTCCCACAAAAATTATTATTTATGATTTACATTTTGCAAAACGCTACTAAATAGTTTTAATAAATAAAAGATTTCATATTCCTATTGAGAACAGGTGGTTTAGTGGCGTACGCAGGAAATGATAATTGGGGGTCTTTGGGTCCACTGATCAATTGAGGGGGGGATTACCCCCACATAGCGCTACAAGGCTATTTAAAAAAAATGCACTTTCAAGGGGGTTTTAGGGTGTTTTGAAGATGTCAAGGGGCTTGCTGACTGCAAAAAAGGGAGCCATTAATAGATGAATTGATTTTTTGACGTAAACCTATTTATATTGTTAATTTATTAAACTAGGATTTCGGGGTGGGGGGTGGGGAGGGGCAAAATATAGTGGTTGTTGTGGTAAATAAATTAATAGATTTACAAAATATAAATAGAGTATCGAGTACAGAAAGCAAAAAACATGCTTTTTTAACGTAAACTCAAATATAAATTAATTACAAAATGTGAGAACTGAAAACTGATCCATTGAATATAATATAAGTTTTTACATTTGAGTAGATAACGTTCGAATTAGGTTTTAAAATTTTGTTTATATATGGTTATTTAAAATTTTGAATTCGATTGAGAAACATTGAACGCGAAATCAACAAATAAATAATTAATTATTATAATAATAAATAATAATAATAATAATAATATAATAATAATAGAATAATAAATAATAAATAATATTATAATATATAGTAATAATAATAAATTAATATAATATCACACAAAAAACAGGCCTCGAAACAGGCCTACTTGTTGTTCAATAAACCGACATTGGAGCCACCACCCATCACTACTCCCGTGGCGAAAGCACTATCGTAAACACATTACACTGTAATCAGCCTATCTATCTTCCGAGCAGGTCTTTAAAAAAGCAAACATAAAAGCTTGAAAATGTCTGCAATTTAGCTTATTACCTCCAATATAACTCTGGTACTTACATGTTTTTGTACGCATAATTTTCTTTTAAGTGCCATTTTAAATTTGGGGAAAACGATTTACATACACTCATGCACGACGTCGACTCACTGTATGCCGACTTCTATGAACTTGCTCAGTATTGCTATATTTTCCAACTGCCAGTAAAATGTTGTACCATTGAGTACCGTTTGTTTGAAAACCACAAACTGTTGACAAAATAAAACTATGATTGTTTGGAATTCAGCTTTTTATGAAGTGCCAAGAAAAAACTGCATCACTACACACAAGAAGGCTAAATAAAAGGGCATGTAATCGTGTTTTTTCTTTAAAAAAAAAAAAGGTTATTACCTACATATTTTAATTATTATGATCAGTAACTAAAATCATTAATATAAGTGCATAACATATTTTCGCGAAACGAATAGTACTTCAACGTGCATTTTTAATTGTGCAAGAAAAACCCCTATGTGTACTTCAAAATGAAACAAAATACTTTTTGTTAGCCTTTTTGTTAACACAGTACAATACTAGTTATAATTTCGTAAACTACCTGTGGAAATGATAAAGTAGGTAAGACTCAAGTTGCAAAGTAAATGTACACGGCTGTACTCCACACGTCTATAGATTGACCTAGAAAATATCAATAAGTTAGGTTATGTTTAGCAACCCCAGTAAAAACATCATAAATAATTCCCCTGGATTCTTTGAATAACCGTGCGCACGTAGAGCCTAGAATCGTGTGAAATCCGAGTCAGATTCCCACAATAAAGTCACATGTAATAAAACCTGAGACCGCCCCCTATTGTTACGAAGTCGGTTCGTTGAAGTGTACGGGCTGGTTCCCTGAATCAAAATGTCACAACAGCCGAAATATTTAAGCGTCCCCCCCCCCCTCCTCACACACATACACACACGGTTGCACAAGCCTGTCATTAGTACACTGGCCTCTGAGTGGACAATTAGTTGTTATAACAAAACGAAAGAATTGGATATTGGTGCATACATACAGCATTGACATCGCTTTGCGTGTGCATACACTTGGTATAAAACGTTCAAGGTTCGATTTCCCGTCATTAGTATACTGGATTATCATTTGTTGTAACCGAAATATTCGCCAAATAGCTTCCAGGTAGACAATGTTTGTAAATTTGAATTGGTGGTTAGAAATAAGTTTTTTTTTATAAAATAATTATTACATTTTAATATAGTATTTTTCGAATTTTCCGCGCTACGAGCTTGTACACCCAGTTCTAGACCAGACTACGTCTATCTTGTACACCCCTGAAAGTGGTCGGGGCTTAAGGCCCGAGCTACGAGCTTGTACACCCCTGGTTCTAGGCCAGACTAAGTCTATCTTGTACACCCCTGGTTCTAGGCCAGACTACGTCTATCTTGTACACCCCTGGTTCTAGGCCAGACTACGTCTATCTTGTACACCCCTGGTTCTAGGCCAGACTACGTCTATCTTGTACACCCCTGGTTCTAGGCCAGACTACGTCTAACTTGTACACCCCTGACTGTGGGCGGGGCTTAAGGCCCGAAGGTGTCCCCTGGTTCAAGGCCAGCTACGCGTGACTGCGGAGGATTCCAAAAGTACGCAAACTGAATCACCCTGGTCAGGCAGACATGTATATCTTTTACCGGCCAACTGTCGGGGAAGTTCGGTCGTCACTTTTCCCTCCGTCTAGGCAGTAAGTCTACGTTTAGACCCCTGGTTAGGCCACGACGAGTCAATCTTTTAATCTCTGCGCAGATTCTAACGTTTACAAAAGTACTAGAAGTTATATAAGTCTACTTATATATCTAGCCTAACTAAACTTGACAAATGCTAATTCTGATCCTCTTCTTGCATTATAAGTGAGCTTAACTTAGTTATAATTACCTCGCGTGTGCGGAGGTATTTCAAAAACTGACTCTAAAGTTCGCAACATGTAATTTTATTAATCTCTCACTTCAATCTAGTATATAATTCAGTTAAAATTAAAATTAATGTCACCCCCGGTGATTATGTCATATTGAAAAAAATATAGTGAGTTGTCCACTCACATGGTGAATTTTTACAGGTGTGATTTTCCCAGTTCCCTGTATTCGTCATGCGCGAAGTGAGTGGTACACTGTGTCGTGCACTGCACAGTATGCACCTCTCCTCCTGTCCCAACCTCAGCAGACTTCAAGTATATCAGGCCAGACACCGTGACGAAATAATCCCTAGTTAGCGCGGCGTGAGGTTGTCAAAACGATCGATGTAATGAAATGGTTGATGTATTCAATAGCACGACAGGCTTGGATCAACAAGGTGAAGACACAACGGGGGACGAGGTGTTGCAATTAATAGTTGAATTACTTACGGCTAGTTGGGGCTTTGTCGAGCGAAGCGGGGGGAAAAACGAGCCAAAAATGTGGAAGGTGATGAAATAACTACTGGGTGTTTGGTTCGAGAATAAACTTCGTTAGGGGGTAGGGGGGTGCTTTTTTGTGGTCCGACTTTTGGGCGGCTTCCCCAACTGACAATAGTAACGACGACAAGAACGAATATTAGATTTAGGGGTACTCCCAGCCATTTACAATGGCTATTTTAATGACATTTTTACATTTTCATTATTTATTCCCTAATTTATAAACGAACATTGGAAGCAATTGAGTACCCAGGAATTGACAATGGAGGAATGTAGACTGCAGAGGGGAGAGGTCCGATTTGCAAAACCCTTAACCTTGTCTGGTAACGCTCGAAGTGGTATATATTTTATTTTTTTGCAGCTTCGTATGTTTAAAAACATGTTCAAAGATTAAAAAAAAAATACATGAGGATGTGATATTGATACCTAGTGGTGATGGTGCATAAGTGTGTGGAATGAAAATTGGAGCGTTGTAGATATGGAGGGGAGGGGGGCATTCAGCCCCCTCCCCTCACCATCAACCACTGGATGGTGGAAGAACCGGGATTGCACGGTTGAACCGAAGGTCCCCAAATCTCCTGTCGGAGTCACGGTGAATCTCAAGCCAACCAAGGTTATAGCTACCGGTCACACAATGTTAATAATTACATATGCAATTTTATTCAAATATGTAAAAATGAATCAATTGTGAAACAAAACACGACAAACAAAAGTAATAATAGTCTTAGTACAGTCGCATATCCAGAGGGGGGCACAACGAAATTTCAGAACGGTAATGAATTGGTAAATGAAAACAATTACTATTTTACAAGGGCATCGTAAATTCAAATTCAAAACTGAGACTGTATATGAAAGTACAATCAATCTGATTATATCATTGGAGATACAACCTGCACTTATCCTAAAACGTTCTGAACCGAATATAAAACAGAATTGTTTTTACTTTGATGGCATCTCCTAGACACACACCATTGCATGATTCGAGGAAGCTGTACGCATCTTTTTCTCCGGATTATCTCGACAGCCCCCACCGAAATATATTCTTGGATACGACACTGACCAAAGCGATAAAAATTGGAAAATTGCAAGCTTTTTATGAATAATTTTAATTTTAATTTTTCAATTAGCCCATTGCATTATGAATTTACTAAGCTTATAAAATAGTGTTTTTGGTGGAATCAATAAATCAGAAATACATTGTCTGAATCTAATTCAAAAACCATGTTTTAACTTTTGAGATTTGACGAAATTATCATAATATTTAGGTGACCTTGGGAATTAAGTTGAATCTCGCAAAGAAACTTTAATGTTTTGTATTGAATTGGTTGCATCGATTTTTTCCATCTATGTATATTGGGATTTGGGAATCCTTGGATAATGGATTTCATCCATGGGGGCTTTATAAACATGCGAAAAATGTAGTTTTTAGTATTTTTTGTAAAAGGGCACGCCAACCGTTAGGTAAAAGAATAAAGAACGACCTATTTTATGATGATGATGATGATGATGATGATGATGATGATGATGATGATGATGATGATGATATTTCATGTTTTAGATTTGACCGTCTTGACATGCCCTGGCTAAAATGTGCTCCTCTAGATTCTAGAAGACCTAACTAAACTTATAACGGTAAAACTAGATCGTGTTGTTGTTGTGAATCATAACGCAAAACAGGTATTATAATAATAATAAGGTTGTGTGTGTAAATCATAAAATTCATGTTGATTATCTTCAGGTAAGTAAAGCCTCGAGCTTGGAAGTTCTTAGCTGAATATGAACGTTACCCGACTTGCGAAACAGTGCTAAAGCTTCTCCAGGCGATCTTCTCCGAGCTCAGCCGAACATGCCCGAGGCAATGAGTCACAAAAACCGCGGGCGATTCAAATTCAAATACCGATATTGCTTCGGTCGGCCATTGTTGCTGACCAACCGCCACAAGACAAATAAAGCAAGGTGTCTAAGGTTGAGAGGTGGGACGCCATCTTGTTTTCATAGTGACCACAATTTTAATGATACATTCTGGAAATGTGATTTGAATTCCAGGGAAATAATGAAACAATTGCGTGCATGCGTGTGTGTGTGTATAATGTATGTGCGTGCACGCAGAGGAAAAGAAACTAGACGCGGATGATTGTGACACTGGAGATAATTTGAGTTGACATAAATTCGAAGCAATTAGGTCTAATTGTTGACGGTTTTACGCAATTACACGGTCAACTCGATTGAGGAGCCGACAATCAAAGGCTCAGAGGCCACGCGGAGACTTATGAGTTATGAGTAATGGACTCTTTCATGGACAAACAAATCAGAATCAAGTACAATATTATTATTATGATTATGTGTGCATAAGATTTTTTTTTTATTTAGTATTATTATTTTATTTTTTGCAGTCGCCTTGACTTTAAAAAATAGCAAAATCAAGTTCCATAGAAAACCGTAATTTAAAGCCGGGTAGTTGACAAAGATATTTTTTTTAAAGTGCCAAGTATGGGCATTAATTATAAAGTCACTGAAAGATTATAAATTAAAAAACAACAAATAAATCCATCAATGATTGATAAAACGTATTGTTAAATTAACAAGTAACGTCGAAAAAACATTACACATTATAATAGAAGAGGGTTCTCCAATTCAATACCGGTCACTGTCGATCATTAGAAGACCAATATGCGAAAATTGGGAACGTTTGAAAATAATAAACATTCCCTACCTGCTACAATATCGTTATTGATGTTAAATAAACATTAAATCAGGGACGTTGGTCTTATCAGCTTATATAAAATGAAACGACTAGACTGGCGTATATTATAAACTTATAATAGAAGGTAGTGGAGTGAGGAGTGAGTAGTGTATCAAACTACTTGAAAGTAGGTGGAACGAAAAACAAGTCATGGGAGTTCACAAAACAACTAATAAAAACACCGAAAAGACTCGAGATAACGAGTCAAAATTGTTGGTTTAATTTCTCTATCTTAAAACCCTTTTTACGTTTAATATCTGGACCACAACTAGGAGAAATTACGTTAGTTTTTACAACAGTTACTGACTGTTTTTTTTAAACTTTCTGATACAGAAACGTCTTGACAAAGATAATGATACACATGCGGCGTTAAGCCACACTTAAAAAGCTAGGACACGGTTAGGTCAGGTGTAAACCGAGATGAGTAGTTTTCTTCTATATTATGCTCTACGAGTACGATATATATTTATGTTTCTCGCTAGTTAATGCAAGTTTCAACTAATTTGAGGATATTTAAGTGGAGTATAAATTATCTTACAATTAGATGGTATTGGATATTTTAGTGAAATGGGATATAGAGAAGAGTGTGTGTGCGTTGTTGGCATGGGAAAATAGCACATATTGTTGTTGTTAATGTTAATAGACATGTTAAAGAATTTTGGGTGGATGAAAGAGGTGCCAATTTTGAGCCCACCTGCGACAGATGCATAATGAATATGATGATTGATTGATTGATTGATTAGCGTCTTTATTTATGGCGGGATTAAGGCCTGTTAGACCTTCTCTTCCATCCAACCATTTTACATTTTAAGGATACAATACAAAGATACAGATACAGATACAAAGTAGATACAAACAAATTGAAACGAAATAAGCAATAGTAATAGCAAAGATTAGTCATGTGGCCCACATGACTAATCTTTGGTAATAGTAAGATACAAATTAAATTAAACATTACGTACTAGGAATACAGCATGCATATGAAGTACAAGGCTATTTTAATAACAGAGTTCAATAACATAACACAATTTAATAAATTGGATACTTGAAAAATTTAATAACATAGTTCAATAACATAAAAAAAAATAAAAAAATTTTGATCCCCTACAAAAAGTATATTTTTAAAAATATATCTTTTTAAATAGTTGTATTAAAAACAGATATTTTTACTATGGGTATGGCATAATTAGATAATTTTTTAGAAAATAAAGAAAAAAGAAACATCTTCATTCACCATTCCCCAAAAACTTACAAAATATGCTGTTTTTTTTGCCCCCCGTGTGGCAAAATTTGCAAGATATTCGAGAGCAGGAACAGGTGGTGGGGGTGTGTCATTAATCAATCATTGACAAACGGTTTCGGCTGATGGTTTGGCTGAATTACCTTTAAAAAAAAATTTTGGTATGCTTTTTTTTAAAAGAGTGGTACTTTGCCCAAGACATCCGCATCCTGATTTTGGGTTTGGGGAGAGTTTCCAGCTCAATAGCTTTACCGTAAAAAGGGGTCTAAAAGTTTGGGTTCTATGTGTTGGAAAGTTAATTGATGCCTGTCGATTATTTTAAAGGGTATGGTTTGAAAATAGGTACTGGAAATTGACGTAGGACGAGGGTGTAGATGAGAAGTAGGCGTGAAAAAGACAAATCGATGAAATTTCTACGGCTTTTAGACGAATCCACCAAGATTTTTGTCCGGGGTTATGTGATCGGGTTTTTTTTTATACCAAGGATGAAACGAAACGGGCTTTTTGCGCTCTCTAAAGACAATGAGAGGTCCTGGGGAGGTCGTTGTACAGGGGAGTCGCAATAAAAAAAAATGGGGCATGACGAGGCTTTGAAGAGCATTGTTTTTAATTTTGTGGGAGGGAATTTTTTGAGGGGGGTTTTAAAGAAGTAAAAGATGCATAGGTTTTTTTCACACGTGTTTAATATTTTCCGCCCAGGTCATTCATCGGTCATAATAGTCCCAAGTTTCAAAAAAGACTTTAAAAGGGTATAGTCGTCCCCGTTTAGATAACAGGATGGATTGTTGGGCGGTCTAGTTTTGCAAACAGTTTGTGAAACCAAGTATCATAGTTTGTGATTTTGGGGGGGTTAAAGTTAAACTTTTTTTTCCCCGGGCATGTAAGATACAAATCGCTTCATCATTTTGGATTGCTTGTTAATTAAGGAAGGGAGGAATGCAGATAAATTTTTAAAGGGTATCAGGTACGATGGTAATAGCATATTTTGTGTTTGATATGTCGTTTTATATAGAGAGAATAAAATGGCCCCAATACATTCCTTGGGGTACCCCATCTAAGTGACACCCTTTTAGATTTATTATCACCCGATATTATACATTGCGCTGCCAGAAAAGGTAAGAGTGTCCCATTTAAGGGACGGGCTAGAGAAATTGATACTTTTTATTTTTCGTCTTTAGTTGTCATGTAAACTGGTAAAAAGTTTTGTGAAGTCAAGTAAGTAGAAGTGGAGTTGTCGATTGCCCATTTTTGTTCGTATGTCACATTATTTTGTGAGTGCCGTGCACGTACTAGTTGGATCGGAAGCCTGATTGGTACTGGCTAATATATCGTTTTCTTTTAAAAAATCAGTTATTTGAGTGTAAAAAATATACTCGGGGGGCCTTTAGAGAAGGTGGGATATGTTTGGACGGTATCACAAAGGGTGCGGGGATTAGGTTTTCTTGGGAAAGGGGAGAATAGTGCTTTTTTCCAGATTTCGGGGGTAAGATTTAGTGTGAAGAGAAGTGAAAAGGTAATGATAGGTCGTTTAAAAAAATTGGAGAAAATTGATCATGTTTTTGAATAATTTTTATGGGTATTAGGTCAAGCCTTCAGCTTTCGTTTTATTGTCTAATGCTTTGATTACCATTTTTGGTGTCACGTTTTTTAAAATAAAATTGACGTACGTTGGTGTAGTAGTTTTGTTCTTTTATGCTCTTAACATGCTTATTTTTAGAACGGGGGGGTTTAATGTTTGTGGGGGAGTAGTAAAATAATTTTTAAGGTTGTCAAGGGGAAATTTCAATAGGCACTTCGTCCTCCTTCTGTTTCCTATACCCATGTGGATAGGTTTGCACGTTTTTTCATTGGCATTTTGGGGTCGAGTAGGGATAAGTTGTCGCCCGTTTTGCCGTTCAATATTTGATTGTTTTTTTTTCGTAAGTGTCGGTTTCATTTTATGCTCAGCGAAGGTACATTTGAATTTTTTAAAAAACCCGTTCCCCTAGCCATTAGGTTTCTTATTTGCTTTGACCCATGGCGAAGGGGGTTTTAAAGGACTCTGAGACTTTTAATGGGGGTTTTTATGACCTTGTAATCATTGATTTGGGAATTTTGAAATTTTCGTCAATTGTAGGTAGATTGACAAACGTTCCCAATTTAAAGAAATTGAATCTGTTCTAAATTGATCAACGTTATGAGTTTTTGTGCTCGTCGTGATAAATTTTTGGCTTTTTTCTTCGGCGTACGGATTTTAGTATTTTAAAAAAATTTAGGTCGGGGCAATATACCTGGTAAGAGGTGCCCCTGATTTAGGGCTCTACACGTTTTCGCATCATGAGGTTATCCCTGTATGCGAAGTGGAGGTGTGATGAGTTGGTTCTAGGGTTTTAAAACGTTAAGTTACATGATTCAATTGGGGGTTAGTTGCTTTGTATCTGTGTGATTAATACCCCGTAGGTTTGTGTTAAAGCCCCATGACAATTACTGTCGTAATGGGGAAGAATTTTAAAAGTGAAGTTTCAAAGCTGTCAGAAACCCCCAATTTTTAGGGCGGTAGACAAAATGCCTAAGGATTTAGTGATTTGCGATTTAATTTTAAATACATTAAATCTGGCCGGGAAAATACTCGTTGGGGGAAATTTTGATAGGATTTTATTTTTACATCGTCTCGAAGAAGCGCAACCCCTCCACCGCGGCGTTTAGTGCGGTCATTTCGATCAGCCTGTACCCCTCTAGTCTGCCAGTGAAAAAGTTGAGGGGAGGTTTCAGCCACGACTCGCTGATCAAATAGCGTGTGGCCTCTTTTCTCTACGACGGCCCGAAGGTGAGACAGTGCGGACAAAGGGGGGTCGCGTTTAGGTGAAAGACCTGGAGACGCGGGGTGGGCCAGCTAGGGGGCGTCTTGGAACACTACCCGTTGAGGGGGAAGGTTGGAGACGGTGGAAAGGGGAAGGTGTTTAGTCAAGGTTTTGTTTGGAGGGGGTTTACGAAAGGCAGTGGTGGGGGGGGGTTTTGCTTTCGTGGTTTTAAAATTTTGCCAATTTCTTGGGTTTTGGGGCCATTTTTTACTAGTATATTTTTCCCAAGCGGGGGGAATGAATGTAGTATTATATAAAGTATAGTCGCCCCCCACCGGACAAAGTTGATTGGTAAGCAATACACTCACCATGTTTCCTGTGCTTCTTTCACACGATCTGTTTATCCAAACCACATACACACGGAAAATTTTTGTAATTAACGGAAAATAAGACTAAACTAGAGATAAGGAACGATAAATAAAATTTAAGCGCATTGAAAAAAAAGGTAGACCGCAAAAAATTTTATATAGGCCTAGTGTCTCTTTGAGGGATCTTTAAATTTTCGTGGTAGCCTTCAACAGATGTTTGGGGTTTGCGCATGCTGTTCAGCATCCCAGGCCGTCACGGTGATGTAAATTCTCTTGTTTTTTCCTCCCCGGACGATTATCGTCCATCCTGGGTTTTCCCCACGTTGCTTGGGCCCGCGACGTCTTACAAAGCAAGAAGTCTCGGGCCCGGGGGAGTGTGAGCGTCGGGATGAGGAAGTTAGATTTGGCTAACTTCCTCTTTCGGGCCCCCCTATGTCCGCCCTGGTGTAGTGGCTAAATTTACGATGATAGGGGTCGGGCGGCCCTCAGCGACGACCTCATGCGTTTTGCCTGACGGGGGCCCAAGGCGGTGGCAACGATCGATGTCCTCCTCCCTAGATGGTATGGAGGCGGGGGGACGAGAAGCGGAGTCGATCGAAAAACCCCGCGGGGGACTCCGGGGACGCCCCTGTATGGGAGGCAGTTGCGTGACTGTATTGCTCGCAGTCGTCGACATGTCTCGTGGTCGATTGTGATTGATCTAACGGCGAAAATCGCGACCACGGCTTCCAGATCCTTAAAATACCCTCCTTAACGGCAGCGATCTGTTGGTCAAGCTTAGTTTGCAGCTCACGTATAGCTTCCGCGACGACGGCGTCGGTTCAGATTGATCTCATCGTCGGTGGTGGGCGTTGATTTTTAGGTTGTCTGATCTAACGAAACAGTATGTCTTTAGTTCCTCAGTTGTGGTGGGGAGTTTTTTTTGGAGGTCTTCGGCCGTTTGTTAAGTCGCCCCCATTTACACGCAGAAAAATTGCGAGTTTTCCTCACGTTTTTGGGGTTTTCGTGCTTCAAGGTTGGTATTGTCGCCGGCCATGATGTGCTGTTTTGTGCTGCGTTGGTGGGAGGTAACACGAATAAAATTTAAAATTAATACTAGAGTGGGTGTTTTTAACAGAAAACTAACCCCGACGTTTGATAGGAAAAAAATATTACGGGGCTGGGTAGGATTTTAAATGTGAATGTTGTTTTATAACTGGCCGTATTTAAAGTTCCCGGGGGACATCATTTTGGGGCCACGCTTTTCGCCCATCTTTAGAGAGAGAGAGAGACCAACGTATAATAAACCGATTACGCAAGGTCCAGCTTGTATAATGATAGTGCAATAAACATTCAGGGTCGGAAAGTCTGCCAGATTAGAACATTCCAAACGGTCTAGGAGGTTCCGGTTCGGTTCCCCGAAGTGGTCTTCGTGAATCTTCGGAGTTTGAGAACGGGGGGAAAGATAACATCAACACTGCACTGCACTAAACCTTCCGACATGCCTGAACAAGTGGTAGACTTGGATCTACTTCCAAATTCCAATATCTATTTTTAGCCTTTCACAAGTATTCATTATTTTAAAATTTACTTGAACGTCAATAGACGATTTTCAAATTCAATAGCACCCTTTTTCATATCGCACGCAAGGCAATATTCGGAAACAGGAGTTAAAAAAGTAATCTTCTAATAAATGCTATTGAAGCTCGGATGTGTGGCGGGCTGCGTCTACCAGTCATTGCAGTCAGACACACACCCACCCGAGCATGTATTTTGGCTTCCTTTCTCCATAATGCATTGCGCGTGATGTAGAGGCCACCAGTGTTGAATTCAGGCTTCGCCCCCCCCAGGAATTTACATTTGACCCCCCCCCCCCCCCCTCCGCCGGATGAAAAATAACTATAAGCACTAGCTGCAGCGCTATTAGTAGGTTTTTAGTACAGTATTTTTCAATATACTATGCCTATATTCAGAAAATGAATAATGAATTCAATGTACCGGTATATCAATATTGTAATTCAATGTATTTTCAATGTATACACATGATAATCATATAATCCAAAAAAAAGTATAAGAGACACAATGTTTTTTGTTTCCAGTATCTACCGCACAAAAACTACATTATTTTGGTATTGCATTCAGCTCACAACTTTTTTCTAAAACGCACCAAACGCACTCTAAAAACCTGATTTTCAACATTTTCTCCTACGGCGCTATTGACGCCCCCAAGCCCCCCGTACTTGGTCCCTTTATAATACCCCCGGGATATTATATAGCCCCCACGGGATGAACAGCATGAGTTCAATTCACAGGAGGCCACTGACAATGAATGTTGTTTCCATATTTTCGTAAAAATGTTTTTGCCATTGTGTTTTTTGTTGAAAGGAAAATTATTTGTCTACCTTCAAAGTTAACATCTTCAGAATTAGTTTTAACAAAGTGTTTATTTTCCTCCGAGTCATTAAATGAAGACCCCAAGGTGTGCTAGCCCCGAGTTTTACGACTCTTTGGTTTTATGGACTCTCTCCCAGACATCCAATCATCTCTTTCTTTGAGAGCCAGGCAGAATATTGATGCTTGGAGATGATCTGCAGTCGTGAGCGGTAGACCGTAAATAAGCCAGACAGACGGCGATTCTGCGAATTGACCCCTATTATCCCAGACTATTATAACTGCGGGAGATAATGGGGGGTCCAAAACTAACCCTTTCTTTGCTATGCCAAGTTTCCGGTGGAATCTTGTCGGGATAATGAGTTTTTACAGTTATGTCTGTGATTCTCGGAAGTTCTGTTGCCAACGGACGTTTCTGAACTGAACTGTAGTCTGCGGCAACATGTTCGAAATTCAAATTCGTGTCAAGGAGACATTGGTTTTCGTCTTCTATTTAGTAGTTCGATCCCGCACACACTATAAGTCGCGTTGATCGATGAGCGTATTTGGGACAAATTGATCCCTCATTTCCTAAACTTTTAAATTTCGTTTGTATTATTCTCTGTGGGTATATAAACCAAATAATAATACATGAGGCTAGGGATAGAAAATTTCCAACAAATGTTTGCCCGAAATAATGCATAAATTTCAATTATTTTCTGTAATAAAAGAACTGTTATTTTTTTTATAAATTATGTGATTTTATTGACATTTTTTAAGATTTTGGATTTTCGTGAGACCAACTACTTTATGTTACTCAAAATCACTACAGGTCACAGATTGGAGTAATATATTATCTGTGGTTGCAGTTGCAGGTAAAAGGTAAAGAAGGATCCCTAAAACTTTATGTCGTTGCTATAAAGCGTATAATTGCTTGAAAACATTGGGAAAACGTAGTGATTGGATATTAACGTGGCATGTCTGTAACTTCATAAATGTATAAAGTTATCCAGAAAATGAATCAAGACATGAGTATAGCCGTTTTCCCGGTAGACAGCGAATTTCAGAGTTATTTTTCTGTGGGATACACAAATTCATAGGTGTGGCAGTTTGCTTTGTAGGAATGGTATAAATAGTCCACGAGGCATTGAATATGACTAAGAAAACCCCTCGGACAACAAGCAGTCAGGGGCAGAAGACCGGTGGCATAATTGGAAATTGGTGGCGCCTCCTCGTTCTTTATATAATAGAAACCAAGAAAAGCATAGTTTTAGCAACATATTGTAGTCAAGTTTGACAAAATACGCGAAATTCTGTCCTAATGTCAGCTAGCAATTCAATCGTGGCACAATTTTAACCATAATGAGTATTTATATTTTATGTTTCTTTATTGCACTCTAAAACAACTACGGTAATAGCAGCCGAAAACTCTGGCAACCCGAACCAAGGCCAAATATAAACCCACACTAAACGCGTTTTATATTGTCCGTAATCATTTTATTTGAAGAAACCGTTGCAATAAAACCATAGAGTGTGAAATGTCATGGCTGACCCAACGTACTAAATCTAAGTAGAAACATTAAACAACTGTGTAGGATACTTACATCATATCCACCACATTGTGCCAAGTTCTATGTTATTATTAATAATATTTAATACAATTCAGAAATTAAAAAAGTCCATCCCGACCGGGGTTCGAACCCGGGTCTCTCACATTCCAGGTTAGCCAACTAGACCACATGGACTGCAACATTTTAACTTCTGAATTGTAGTTGCATTATAGCATAACAGATTATTTATGATAAATTAATAATTGTTTCAAATGGGCAAATCCTTATCGGATACACTGTTAAAAACATTTTTGATAGATTTGAGTCATGCATAGAACGGATCCCGTAGATGTTTGTGAAATTATTAACTTTACGCTGTATAGTTGAAGACAAGTTTAAATCAATCAATCAAACTTTATGTAATTAATTAATGAACCTCACATGAGATTTTCATAATTTATAATAAATCAATCCGAAATGTGTGTGTGATTTTTTTTATCATTTTGTCAGATTCTAAATACTAGAAAATTGAAGTTATTTTTTTATTTATTTTCTACAGTCAATTCATGGAAAAGTTCTATGATAGGTGAGGTGCACATGTTTATACAATTATGTAAAATTTTAAACATATGTGAGTGAAATTGGCCGAGAAATTTTAAAACCTGGTAAAATGAGTATGCCTGTCTCCTCTTACATTGTTAACACCTAAAAACATGTTTATAATAGATTTGAGTCGGCGACAGAACATAAATAACCCGAGTGTTGCAAAACTGTGAAGTCCCCGGCTTTGCACGCAACTATTGAGCTAGCCTGAGAGCCATGCAGCTATCAGTGGTCTGGTCAGGATGTGACGCGGGGCGAAGACTCTTTCAAGGCGAGAAACACTATTGTCAACACACACGTGGAAGTGGACAGATCCAGATAAGATTCGGCACCAAATCGACATGTAGATCGCAGCACTGGCGGCGCGCTACGTCACAACATGGCTGGCGTAATTGTGATTCCGGGCTGGAGCGTATATGGCGCTAACGTGTGTTAGTCGCGCCGGTTATGACAATTCGGGGATTATTTCCGATCTGTTCACTCACATTAACCTTTCTCGCACACGCATTAAATAAGATGTATATTTTCATCTACGGTTTGCATTTTGTATGCTCTTATACAACCACAAGTAGGCGTAATTGCGAAGGTAGGCCAACTATAGCCAAAATTGAACCTTCCTATTCCTATATTTCTGAATGGGATAGGGATGAAATGTAAAATATTATATAATAATATCATCATAATAGTTGGGTATATTATTATGTTTGAGCATAAGATATCCAGAAAATAATACATCAGCAGATTATTATTTATTATTTAATTACTACTATAAGTAAAGTTGCCCGCCGAAATTGGTATTGGTCCAAGGAATTATTACCAAATTTGAATTTAGAATGTTAAGTTTTTTTAAAGTGAAACGAGTCTGTTTGTTGTATCAACAAATATTTTGCAACAAATTGATATAACACTGAACAGCTGAAGTGCAAGGTGCAATATTTAACGTTTTCCCGCGATAATGCAATTAAGCGAGCGAAGCGAGCGTTTCCATTTGACTCTGCCGGAAAAATTAGTCACTGGTTTTGTTTTTTTTTTGTTTGTTTGTTTGTTTTTTTTTTTGTTTTTTTTTTTTTTGTTTGTTTGTATGTCTCGCCATAACGTTCGAACGGAGGCTCGGATCGAGTTGAAATTTTGACCATCCGCAAGCTTCGTTCTCGATTGAATGCCATTAGTTTTGTGGCAAAATCGTTCAAAAAGTTAAAAAGTTACATTAAAGTTAATCGAAAGTTTTTTTCTAAAACTTAACGGGGACAAAATCTGAGATAGCCAAATCATTTAGAATGTCCGTCCGGTCACGAATATGTTAATTTTAGTTTGATCCGATAAGTAGTGTAGATGGAAATTACATTATAACAAAAGTAACGTTGCCATGGCAACGAAAAGACGCGCGAAGTTTCTAATGCACTGCCACCTAGAAGTAATCAAAATACTTTCGAGGAAGCAGTCTATTATTTGTCACCAAAGAGCTTAAATATTTTTCCCAATGAGTCAAGGTCCTCTAGATGGCGGTGGATTTTATCCACAAAGTAAAGATTTACATACGGGTTTACCCAAATACCTTAGCAATAATAAATAATATCGGAAACATGGCCCTGTGGACAGCAAACGTCGCAAATTTTAAAATTTAAAAAAATGTGCATTGTGGGTCTAGCTATAGCACGTGCTCGCTTATCAACGCGTCCAACTGAGCTTTTTCCTAGTACAATAAATAGTACAACTTGTATTATTTTCATCATATTCCCTGAAAATGTCAATAAATTAGGCCTACATCTATGCAAAAATCCGGATTTTGTCAATTTGTAATCATCGACAAAGTGTGCTTTATTCAGAACATGACGAAACTTCTAAAAATACTTGGCTGCAGAAATTGGAATTTATTATGAAAAATGTTCATTGAAAACGATTTTTCCGAATTTATTACTATACATAGGCCTACCTTTTTTGTTGTTGATAAAAACGCACTACAGTGTAGTAATTTTGAGGTAGCCCATCACATACGAAACAAATTGAATGTAGGCCTATGTGCTATGTAGGCCTGTATGTGTAACAATTGGGAACGGTGTGATAGCCTATTGGCATAAGCATGAGTTAAATTGTTGTCTGAAATTGTAAGACGCGATTTAATATGAGTGTCGGTGACGGGCAAAATCAATAAGTATAATTACAAAAAAAATGAACATAAATAAATAATAAATCTATCAAACACAACGGGAAAACTCAGTGGGTGACACCACTGTCTTCTGACAATATGTTTTCGGACTTCATCCCTGGACTTAAATGTAAGAATAATGTTTTTATTAAGAGTAGGCCCAACCAAAATTTAAATTGAGATCACGATTATTTAAAAGTTGTTATTTAAGTGTAAAGAGTTGTATTTTAAAAGAGAAATGTAGGCCAATGCTTAACCATTCAAGACATAACCCTTGCGTCAGGTGTCCACTTTATGGTGCACTTTCAGCCTACAGGCCCCATTCTTTCATTTAAAATTTGTTTTCTTGTGATAACCATAGCACAAATATTTCTTTATTTTATTTCTAACGTTCAACATCCGTAAACAAAACGTGTCACGCCGAAAACTCAACTTTTTAGTTACATCTACACGTTCTTCCACGTTATTTGCCGCTGTGTCTATCTGAGGTATCACTACTGCTAGGGTTTTTGCGTTCCGCCAACAGGGCCGCGCTAGTGTGCTTTTTGGTGCCGAATAACAGATGTTATAAACGCTTTCAAATGGTGCGAGGCAAACTCTCAATGCTCGGCGGGTTAGGTTATAGATACTGGGGGAGATGGGGCGGGAGCAGTGTTGAATTCAGGTATAATCCGGGGGGGATGAAAAATAGCTATAAGCACGGCCACTATTAGTAGGTATTTAGTACAACTGGTACAGTATTTTTCAATAATACGTCTAAATTCAGAAAACGAATAATGAATTCAATGTATATTCAATGTATACACTACACATGATAATCATATATTCAAATAACAGTATAAAAGTTGAGACACAATGTTTTATGTTTCTAGTATCCACTGCACAAAAACTACATCATTTTGGTATTGCATTCAGCCCACAACTTTTTTTTCTAAAACGCACCAATGCACTCTAAAAACCTGATTTCAAAATTTTCGCCTGTGGCGCTATTGTTGGGGGGTCCTCCGTACTTGGTCCCTATATAATATCCCTCAAGATATTATAAACCCCCCCCCCCCCCCCCCCGTGATGAAAAGCCTGAATTCAACACTGTGTGGGAGTGATTAGTTGTGTACAATATAATAACTGATCGGAATCTAAGCAACACAATACATACGTGGTTGAATAAAAAAATAAAAAATGAATGACTGAAAATTAATAGATTCTGCAGTGGCAACGTTTTGGCGAAATAAGGTTCGCATGGCTGTCTAAAATCACAGATGTCACATACAGATGTCATGGAATAATTTAATGAAGGCTTTCAACAATCATAATACTTTGCTTAATTGTTTAAGAATAGTTATGTACATGTGTATATATAAAACATAATAGTGTTCAACCGCGTTGTTACTAAATCAACAGATTGTCGATTAAGAAAATACACAAACTAAACTTTATTTAGCGTTGATTTATTTTGGTGGTGCCAAAGAAACTATCCAGTTTTTTAGTTAGGATAGACCAATCCCTTCTACCCCAGAGCGCCCAGAGTCAATATTCTGCAACTGCAAGTGTGAATGAAATATATTCGGACATTTTCACAAAATATGCACATGCAAACAATTATGCATTTGTAGGGAAGCGTAAATCCCTAATTATTCAGCAAGTGTAGATCAAAATGATATTTTCACGTTTTTTTTAGTAAAAATATATTTTGCAGAAGTATCATTAATTAACCGTATTATTATTATTAATTGCGAGGTGCAGTCACGCCTCGCGAAACAGAAACAAGTGATGACGTCACTTTACCTGGGCATGGACGCCTGCTGGAACCGACGCAGGTGTGTGAAGCTAGAGTTGACGTCGCCGCGACGCCAGCTGACCTCGTTGTGCGCGTCGGGCAGGTCAATGCGTCCTGCAGGGCACAACATACAGAACATTACACGAGCTCAGGGGCGTAGGAACGGGGTGGGGGGGGATGGGGGGGAAACTCCCCCTGGGGGGGTCAAGCCAGGTATGGGTGTCATTTGCTAACTTATAACTTGTTGGGTGATTTTTTAGGATTTTTACTACAGTCGGGCTTGCAAAAAAAAAGGAGGGTTTTTGTTAACATTTTTTAGAAAGATTCAGTAAGAGACGTGATTTGTGAGACTAGATTATAGCCATCTGATTTTAGACAAATATTCATTATATTTTGTGTGCAGTGTTTTCACTCCCAAGCAGACTGTCGACCGATTTCAGTCAGGTCATCAATCTTCAATGCAATATTAGCTTCAAAATGTAACCCTAATTCATAATTCGCCTGAAAACGTGTTTTAGGCCACCTATCAAGAGCACCTTTAAAAAAAAACTCGCCTGCGGCAGCCTCCGGCGGCTGGGGCTTTGCCCCAGACCCCGGTTTGCCCACCCAACCTCGTAGTCAACTTTAGTGTGACCCCCCCACTAAAACAATAGTTCCTACGCCACTGCACGAGTTTAGGACTATCTGTCATCACAGGTGTCGGGAACTTATAGGATATTATGTATAGTTTAAAATGCTTCTCTTTAGTAAAAAAATATGATTTTTGATATGGGAAAAGTGAAGAAGCACTGGGTAGGCTATTCCTTTCTGGCTTATCTACAAAAATTCTTAATAATCTATACTGATAAGTATGAGGAAATAGCTATCCTTACTTGGCAACTATGCATTGTCTTATCAATTAGATTCTAACTGACTAAAGGAAGATATTTAAACAATATTTTATACTATAAAACTAAATAGATGATCATTTTCTACAAGGAAATTAGCAAAATATAGCCTACACTAAATGCATTGATAGCCAATTTTAAAACCAAAAGGACGAATTTCAAATTCAGAAGAGGAATTATTTTTCGTAGTTGTTTACTTTTCAATAAACCACCTCAAATATTTCTGCACCGTAATTTCGGGCGATTTTATCAAACTAATTTATATGTATACTAAAAGCCTTACCGACGAATGCCTCGCAGAAGAGCCTCGCCTCTCCTCCCAACTCCACGAAGTGATCCCGGGGTTCATAGGTTGGCAGCGGGGACCCTGTGTAGCCCGTAGCATCTGTCGAGAAGAGAGACATGAGTTAGTACTTAGCTACCAGGTGGGGTGGGTGTCGAGAGAAGTGTGCAAGGGTGTTCAACTTGCTTCCCCTCATTGGGCATTAATATCAAATTAAGAGGGAATGGGACACATTTGGCACTTGGCAAATAGCTATTCGCTCGGCCAAGATGAATCCCAACTTTGCAAAGCCGTCAATAAACCATACATCGCCTGCCCCACCCACAGTAGCGGATTTTAAAAATTTTGTCTCAATCAGCCACAAAAAATTCACGAATATAGCCAATTTTGTACATTTTATAAAATGCAAAATCGCGAGTCAATTTTTGTTTGAAAAATCGTTTTAAAAACAATTTTTGAAAAGTGTTACTGTAGAGCCCTATCTATATTTCCTTCTTCGTGACAACTAGGTATTCAAAATTCCAACACCTGTGGTGTCTGTGGTGTGGTGTGGTGTAGAAAAGGGCAAAGACCCATCACAATCAACCTACTAAACATAATAACAATTACATTACAATAAAAGCATACAATTACAATAACAAAAAACAATGTGTGTGCTTGCAAGTGTGTGCACTACAGGTATTTCGTATTATAGTCATTAGAAATCACACATTTGATGAGAAAGCTCTAAATTCAATGTTGTACGATTGAAGTATACGAATTCCCCACCAAACTTTAATTACATTTCAAAATACTGATTCTTCTCATTAATTTCAATAAACTACTTCAACTGGGGTCAAAGTATATCAATAATAATCAACAATGTTTTAAAGATGTGTGAGAGATAAGATAAAACAAGAATTCATTCAAGACGGATGTTTGGTGCTGTACAAGATTACGATAGCGTCGGAAACTTTCTCGGTTTAAACATCCCAGAGTCGTCTCAAAACTTAACTCTGTGTTAGAATAGAATAAAAAATAAATCTCTACCCAACCTTCTCAGAAATATAGCGATACCTCTAAACCATCCTACTATATTTTAGCAATATTTATGATGTCCCCCCGTAATCATTGTATCAACTATCAAGCTCACCTATATTTACGTGAGCGTTTGATTTAATAGTCATTAAATAGGTGTTGTCCGAAGGCACAGCAGTTACCAGAGGAAAACCACTGACGGATTCAGCGGAGGTATAAATAGTCAGTGGTCAAGATCAGAAGCCGCAATGTCCGAGAGTTTCCTCCGTTGCTCTTGAGCCACGTCTTCAAGGTTATCTCAAACCAGAGAGATATGGAGCATGGCGCTTTCAGTACAAGCTAATCTTCGCTAGGAGGTTTCATTTTGAGTGTAAACTATATTCAAAATTGGGATGTCTGATATTTAGTGCAAACTATATTCAAAATTCAGATGTCTCAAATTTAGTGAAAAATGTATTCAAAATTTACCGAAAAATCAACATTTTATGTCATAATTTGAAACAGTATTTGAATCATTTGCTCAAACAATTACGTATATTCTTGTGTAGACAGTATGTATAAATGGATTAGATCCCAAAATATAGTCAACAAATTTTAAAAAGATGATAACAACAGGCGTAAAAAAACATGTTTGTTTAGCGAGTTATAAGGCGCTCGATCTTGAAATAAATGGAAGAATATCTACACCGGTAGTGGCAAATTGTTAGCATACGAGGATTTTATTTGAGTGGTCAGCCACTGGAAATGTGAATGTTGTTTCCAAGGTTTGATCCTACATTAAAAAATCCACATTTTAGTCACTGGCCGATTACAAGATAATGTTTTAGGCCTATCTACCTAAAACAATACGTTGCCTAACAACTTTTTCGAGCATCGTAGATGTCATCGCTGTTTTTAAGTCGTTACACCACTAGAAATGCTGTCATAGTTCTACGTTGCCACATTTCGTTGATAGTTTTCAGCAAAAAACATTGAATTCCAATAATTTATTTCATTGGCTAAATCGTTATATCATAATGTTGAAGATATTGTAGACTTGCATTTTCAGCCTTTTCGATGACAAACTGCTGTTGACATGCACCGGTTCGATGAATATATAGGTACGTAAAAATTGCTATATTTGATTTAAACCAACGCTACATCGAATAAAAAAGCTAACCCATTTTATATAAAAGAGATAAAAATGAAAATTGTGCCAATATATTTTTCACCACGTACTTTCTTTAAAAGTACATTACGATGAATTTAGTGTAAACTTTAAATGTATGATGGAAAAAATATGTTTGGTTAGGATGCCAGTTGTAGGGAACACATCAGGTAAACCCGATGTCACTAACTAGGTTGTTGGGGGGGGGGGGGGGGGGGGGAATTGTCAAGGGAATGTGCATTACCTATCTTTAAGTCAGGATTGCAGGTAGTGGGATTCGATTGTAACATTTCGAATCAGATTAGTGTGCGGTACGCTGTGTGTCAATGTATAATAAATAATAATTGGTATTAATCCGAATGGAGGTCAAATTTAAAAAAAACGATACACCTTGTCGGGGATTCGAACAAGTGTCCCTTGTTTCCCCGCACCTAGGAAAACCCCCCTCATAATATGAATCATCGTTTAGCTTGAGTCTAGTCTATAAATATTCGCTCAGTGGTTCCCCATCTCATCACCCAATAAAAGCGCCACTCCAGCAGACGAGATTTCATTACGAATTTACAACTCCCGACTCGTATAAATTAATCAAGTTGCGGCCAGACGAGATGCACACGTAACAGATCGCATCACGTTTTTGGCCTATCGCCCGCGGCGGCTGCGACTTCCAAGGAATTAATCGTCTGACTATTCGATACTAGCACAGAGACCGCGATCATCAGATAGTGGGAGGGGCGGCTGGCGAGGTGAGGCGAGTGAGGCCTGGCTTCTAGTGGCGGCTTGCGAGGTGAGGCGAGTGAGGCCTGGCTTCTAGTGGAGGCTTGCGAGGTGAGGCGAGTGAGGCCTGGCTTCTAGTGGCGGCTTGGAAGGTGAGGCACAATTTTTGTTTTTAATTCAGATGGTAAACCGGCCCAGGGAAAATTAAACCCCTCTCTTCAGATGTTATACATTGGCGCCATTGATTTTCAGTAAAAGATAAGAGAATGTACAAGGGCTGATGACGAGGACCCAACAATTTTCACTTGCATAGACGACTAAATAAAACCTTGGAAAATACTTTAAGTTGTGATTGCCAGTGGGGTGTATCGACCCCGATATACCCCTATATATGGCAAATCTGGCAAGCTAAAATAATATTAGTACAATACTAATGTATAAGAATCTACCTATTGAATTGCGAGGAAAGTTAAAAAATATTTATCAAGAATCAAATTTGTAATGTATTTTTGTTTTTAACTTGCGTACTCATCTCTACACTATTCAGATGTTGATGAATGTTTTAGGGAAATGTCTAAAAATATAGACTATAGCCACATATGACAGTGTACAATACTTAGTATTTATTTATCGCACTGCACGTTTCTGCATTTTTTAATTTTGACATTGAACACTTTTCATGGGTTTTAATACATAAGATATTATGTATAAAAGTATTAAATTTAAGTTTATATGCCTATATAATAACACATATTTCTCTTCACTATGACTAAACGCATAATAAATCAGGGCTCATATACAAAAACTGCTCATCCATCAACGCGACAGTGAAACTACAGTAAGTTATTTATTCCTTCAGATGAACATTTATCTCGAGTTGTTTCATCGCTTGAAAATCATCAATAAAACATCTTCGTTTCCAACTGAATCCATCTACAATGTGAGACTGCTATACCGACCGATCGTACATAAATCGTTTGTAGTTAGACAATTAACTTCTGAAGACAGACCCAATAAGAATCAACCATTCTTCTTACAAACATACACGTCACAGATAAAGAACATCGACGATCACAGGTGAATTCACTTATATGACTTCCAACAACAAGCGTAAAAGTTAACCATGGGACTCTGATTAAAACATTTTGTGCGACTAGACGGAATCCAAAATCAGAATGAAATGAGCAGGGGAACGTCACCATTCATCAATATAGCTCTACAAATGTACGTTCCTACATTTCGAGCGGTCTTAATTTTTTCTTCGCTCGAGAGCTTTTTTGTGCATACTCAGAACGCCGAACGGTGGTTCCTACATTAGCACATGATTTGATTTTTACAATCTAGTCCCGTTATAAGATTACACGAAATAAGACTGAACACTAGTAGGTACCAAAAATGAATGTAGGGACTTTGAGGACTCGAAGGGAAAATCTGTGTACCAATTAATTTATCTATAAACCCAAAATACTTGATTTCCAGCTTGTTATTGAAATTAAAATTAAAAATAAGACACTGTACTCAAGACTGATTTTGCAATTAAATATAATATGTCTACACTATTTTATTACCAAGCCTATTGATTTGTACCATAATAATGTGGTATTCTTTTGTTTAGATAAATGAGAATAATAATATCTTTAATTGTTTCTTTAATATAGATATAACAATTAATTTAGATTTTTACCAATGTCAAACTCATGCTCTCCAGTGAATTAAAAAAAAGTTTTATTTTATGTAATTTGGTCAGGACTTTGATTAACTAGAAACTGATAAAATGTAACTTGGAGAATAATCACTCATATGAACAATATAATATTATAGTGTAATCTCCATACAGTACCATGGTATAAATGCACGCGACGCGTTTCAACTAAAACATATTCACAACTATTATGTTACGACGTAAGACGATAAAAACCTTACACTAAACACGAGTTGATAATTAGTTTGCTTGCAGAACTGACTACAGTTAACTCGTGCTGGTAGGGCGGGGGAATCCCAGCGTTGAATTGAATGTCTTATCCAGAGGGAGGTCTTAATTAGCAATTAATTGCTTGTCTGGGCCAGCACGACTGAGCATCGTCTTGCAACAATCAGTTTGGATTTGAACCAAGGAACGTATAATCGTGACTGACTAGATAAGCTGTTATGAGTTCAAACTACGAATATACGTATAAATTGTATTTGTTGTACTTTATTATGTTTATCTATTTCAGTGGGGAAATAATTTAAAAGCAACATTCAACATATGAGCCATATTTACGTAAACAATTTTAAAATACCTTGTTTGAATGTTAAGAGAAATACATGAACACTGCACTAGAAATGCTGAAACACGGTACATCGTGAAAATCACGTTTTTTAATTGTTTTAATATAATCTATAGAATACTGTACAACATTTCGAACAATTGTGGTGTCAGCAAAAAAGACATTGCCTAAAACGCGTTAAATGTTGCTTTTATGTTATGTATGATAAATAAACTCATGCTATTCAAAGCTAAATATTACATCCCATTCCCAACAATGAATGGTATATTACGATGAGAGGAGATATACACGTGGTTATTACATATCAACTCTTGTAGGGTGTGAAGTGGGGGGGGGGGGGGGTATACACATTATTACTAACGAGTAACGACTGAACCTCCATAATTACCATTATTATAAAGAGTTTACAATACGAGAACATTGTTCTAAAAGTCATCTACGCAAAGATAAAGAGTGGGGAAAACCTCGAAAACAAAGAAGTTATTACAAAATACATAACGACTAGGAGAGAAGATTACTGGCATTAATGTACTGACTGCATTGCCTTATACTGCATTGGTGGATTTGTGTCTAAGAGTAGAAGATGTTGAGTACTCCAGGGTTTATTAAACATGACGTCCCTCACTGATAATCAGTTCTGTGACTGAGTGGGTGCACTGAATATGAATTGACTTATTCTCTTGTAAGTTTGCAGGTTCGATTTCCTTTGAAAGTGTCAATTCTGACTTTATTATGTGCTACATCTTGCTCGCAACAAATGACAGCTACATTGCAGTCTTATGTTCGATTCATATCATGGATGTCAACAGTCACAAAAATTTAAAACCAAACTCGTTGGTCTTGTGTCTCGATAGCTCAATTGGTTAGAGCTATGGCGCGTTAAGCCAGAGGTTCTGGGTTCGATCCCCAGTCGGGGCATACTTTTATGACAATTGCTATCATTCAATAATAATGTCCTCAAAGCAGGCTTATGTTTATAAACCCTATATTCAAAAAAAGAAAAAGAAGAAGAAGAAGAAGAAGAAGAAGAAGAAGAAGAAGAAGAAGGAGAAGCACAAAATCATTGTGATACTTTTAACATTAGCTGTAGTCAAATTATTTTTCATTTTTTTTTTGTTATATTGCTATTCAAGACGATAAGTGGTGATAGATGAGGGTGAAGGACAATTACAAAAAAATTACTTATTCTGGATTCTAAACCGCGTCCTCCTCGAGTGTCATGCGCTTCAGACCTGCGCCCAATCGTATGAGACACCACGGACGACTTAAGTCAAATTAAGTCATCCATTGGAAAATAAAGATACTGTATTAATGTCGTTTCCAGTTCAACAGTTTTGGGGAGGAACGCGTTACTTTTTCAGGAAATTTAATAGGAACGCGTTCCTTTTCTTACATCAGGAACTTGTAACGTGAAAATTCACTGAAAATCAGTTATGTGACTGAGTGGGTATAGACTCTAAATAAGGATTTATTTATTTATTACTATTTCGTGGAAACTTGGAACGAATTTAACGTTCATTTCACCGGCGTCGAATGCAAGTACCCGATAACGTTAACTACAGTATAAAAAATATCTCAAGACTTCACACGTGTTGCCGAAAATAACTCCACCCCTTTTGTCAAGAGTGTTGGAAGCTGACGGATTTCTTGAGAAAATTTATTTTATTTATTACTTTACTAAATAAAATAAAAGTAATGATAAATTATCTCGAACGTGAAGGAACTAAGTCCCTTTTTGAAAAGGAACGGGAACTTGGATCAGTTTCTTTTTATAGGCAGAATTAGCTTGCCCAAGACTGCAATTCAATATGCTATAAGTTTTAAAAAAATGATATCGTAAAAATGTAATAACTATATTTAAAAATAATCGATTTATCTGCATGTACTGTAGGTACAGTTAATTTAAAAATAATTTCTAACAAGAGTCTACTTCAAATCTCTTCCAATAATTGGTCCCCGTCGTGGTTTCACCATGCGTGAACCTACCAACCAACAAGTAACAAGTGAACGACCGGCTAGTTCGGCATCTCACCACCGCGTAGCGCTCGACGCAATGCATTTCCTCTGCAGTTTCCCAACCCCCCTTCGTGCGGAGTGGTTTCGAAACGCTTCGGGAAAACACTTTCCCGATACACGTACTCGGAAAGCATGTCGACGTCGGTAACCCTAGCGTGCTTCCTGGGGGGCAACAACACGCACACTCACCATACGAGACCTTGCAAGGTCGCCGATCGAAATTAATTATCTCTGTTATTATACACCTGGCGATTGTGTGAGGTGTTTTAGTTTTGATTGATTAAATGAATCAAAGTTTATTGGCCTCGGTGAAAAGAACTGATTTTCACTCGGGGCCTTTTAGAAATGATTCTATGGCTTCGTTGCCATGTTGGTTCCAAGTCTTGTGGACAAATTGGTTTATAGGAACGCGTATCTTTTCCTATTTCGGGAACTTTATAAGCTACTATTTTGTGGGAACTTTCTAAAAGTTTTTAACGCTGTCGTAATCACAGAATTGCCTCCGATCTTTATAATCTACAGCTTGAAATATAAAACTACAATTAGACTGGTTCTTGGACTTTCCAGAGCTTCCAAGAAAGACCTATTTTTATAAACTATATTTTATGTATGCACTGGTACTTTTTCAAGGATCTCGAAAAAAGTAAGAACCTATTTTTGAAAAGGAACGGGATCTCGACTCAATTACTTTGTTGACAAAGTTATATTCATTTGGGGGACCTATTGTTCATGACTTTTTTCCATGGTTTACGAGTTTTCTCTAACTAACCAAGGTTGTTCAGGGGAGAGTATGAATAAACCCTCATATTCATTTAAAACTATTTGCGGTGTAATATGCTAATATTACTTGAGTTAACGTCCCTAAACCATATTGAGATACAATAAAAATGAGTAAATAAAGTTTAAATAAATATATTAAATTAAAGAACTTCGTGTAACTTCGTATGGCATATAAGTGGTACTTGGAAAAACAGGTTAACGATATATATAATAGAAATGATGAATTTAAACTCGAATTGTTCATTCTTTAAGTTTAGTTATTGGATGAGCGTAGCGAGCGAAGTGAAGATTCCATTCTACTACACTGGAGAAAAAATCCGGAATGTTTTTTATTCTTTTTTTTGTATTTTTGTGTGTCTGTGAACACGATTCCGGCCAAACCGATACTCCAATTGCAATGAAATTTTCTGGAGGCCTTTGAAATCTCCGAACTTAGAACTGCCACCTTTTTGAGCGTAATTGATAAATAATTTCTAGTAAAAATCGCAATTTTACGATTTTTTTTTGATTTTCTTGTTTTTTTTTTTGTTTGTATTTTTGTGTGTCTGTGAACACGATTCCGGCTAAACCGATATTCCAATTGCGATGAAATTTTCTGGAGACCTTTCAAATCTCTGAACTAAGAACTGCATGGTTCGAAAAATTGATCGAAAAATTATTTCTCATGAAAATCGCAATTTTACGATTTTTTCGTTTTTCTTTTTTGTTTTTGTTTGTACTTTTGTGTGTTTGTTAACACGATTCCGGTTAAATTGATACTCCAAATTGTAATGAAATTTTCTGGAGACCTTTGAAATCTCTAAACTTAGTACTGCCACCATTTTAAGCGTAATCAATAAATAATTTCTCATAAAAATTGCAATTTTACGATTTTTTCGATTTTTTGGGGGTTTTTCTGTTTGTATTTTTGTGTGTCTGTGAACACGATTCCGGCTAAACCGATACTCCAATTGCGATGAAATTTTCTTAAGACCTTTCAAATCTCTAAACTTAGAACTGCACGGTTCGAAAAATTGATCGAAAAATTATTTCTCATGAAAATCGCAATTTTACGATTTTTTTCGTTTTTCTTTTTTGTTTTTGTTTGTATTTTTGTGTGTTTGTTAACACGATTCCGGCTAAACCAATACTCCAATTGCGATGAAATTTTCTGGAGACCTTTGAAATCTCTGAACTTAGAACTTCCACCGTTTTGAGCGCAATCGATAAATAATTTCTCATGAAAATGGCAATTTTACGATTTTCGATTTTTTTGTTTTTTTCTGTTTGTATTTTTGTGTGTTTGTTAACACGATTCCAGATAAACCGATACTCCAATTGCGATGAAATTTTCTGGAGGCCTTCGAAATCTCTATTTAAAACTGCCACGTTTTTGAGTGCAATTGAAAAATTATTTTTCATGAAAATCGCAATTTTACGATTTTTTCATTTTTTTAAATTACGATTTTTTCGTTTAAAAAAATCTTCGACTAAGTAATGATTTTTTCACAGAACAACAGAAAATCTGCATAACACATGGCAGCTCAATGCACCAATTACGCTCATCCAACAACGCGACTGAAAAAGCGTTTGCGAAGCTTCCTAGTACAAATCGAATTTAATATAATTGTAATTACTTAACGATTTAATCGTAAGTATATCTTGACATTGAACAAAGCTATAGTGATCCTATGGTTAGAGAAATACTTCACACGTTTACCACCACCAAAATTGCAAACCCAAGTTATACACGGATTCGAACCCAACTCATCATGTAACCACAACCACATGAATCATTACATCTAGGTTCCACTAATTACCGAACATTCGTCTTAAGTTTTAAAAATTGACCACAGTGAAAACTGAAAAGTCATTACAAGAAAAATATCAATTACCAGCTGTAAAATAACCGAAAAGTATACAAGAAGCGCTGATTCATACATGTATGAACGTATCAGCAATTAGGGAATGTTTTCGATACGGATGTCGTCGGAGATAATAAGTGGTGATAATTATTTTTAATAGCGTTCTTTGGGAGTTGATTGGTGTGTGTGTTTGTTCCTAGTACGGAATGAGGTACGTGGTGTGGTGCGCACGCACACACGACGTTGTGACGTCACATGTGGACTTTAGGTGTTCGAAGATGCATTTTAGGGAAATTCCACAACATTGATGACTCGACAATCTAGCTAGATGCACTGCAGGGTTTTATTGCGCAAAATTAGAACATTTTAAGTGCCCTTGTGTCAAGTTTATAAATTAGCTATACTTAATAACTATTTTGAAACATAGCAATATTGTGTGCAGTACAGTTGATAAGTCGATATTAATTATTTTATTTGACATGTAGCAAATAGCTCTTCGATCGGCCGGGAAGAATCCGAAGTAGATGAAACTTAATTGTTGTCGAGAAAGCACACATGGACAGCCCTTCAGTCGTAGATTATTAATATTTTGAGATGAAATTTCTCTTTTTCTCTTGAGAAACCTGTATGCCCCCTTTGAGGTGTCTAACAAGGTATATTGGAGATGGGATAATTATTGTGAAGGATGTCCGAGGGCTGTTTTGGCTTGCATTGAGGAATACTTCGGAAAAAATCTTTGGATTGACGGTCTCGATGGGTTTGGAATCCGGGACGTCCCGAATAAGAGTCTCGCACTTTACGCTTGAGCCGACAACATTGTCGCTTATTTTGTGTTTTAATCATTCAGAAACGATTCAAATTGGACTTCTAAACTGCAGTCTAACAAGAGTATAGTTTTAAATATCTATCCGCGATTTTCACAATATAATGATGTAACGAATTGTTGGTGGGATGTGAACTTTTGGATGTTTTATTATTATAAATAAATAAATAAATAAATTTTATTAAGAGTCTACCCACTCAGTTATATAACTGATATTCAGTGGGGGACTTTAAATCAAAGCTACCAAGCCAACCCTGCAGGCCCCGACGCAATCGACGAGTGAGCGATAACCAACCAAAGATCGATATTTTTATTACGAAATATAGCAATCAGTGGTATGGACAGTGCGAACACCCGGGAATCAACGCCAGAATCAACAAGGCCGATTCAGAACAACTCTGAAATTTATTATGTGCCTCGTTGCTAGGACGGCTCCAAAATCACCGATTACAAATACCTAATACAAGAACTGATGGACTTTAGTCCAAATCAGAAATTAAAACTCTTCTAACTTTAGCGGGAATCGAACCCTGGACCTTCTGCATTGGAAGCAGAGACGCTTACCACAAGACCAACGAGCCACACTTTATAATTTATTATATATATATATATATATAAATATATATTATATATTTATTTGTTTAGTACGTAATGATTCGTATTCCTAACTTCTCCAGGGACAAACTGCCCTTCTGCAGGTGAGAGTTATGGCGTTTTCCATTGGCCGCACTCATGTCGCACTAGTGCGCCCTAGTGCGCACTGGATTGCCACTTGTCTTTTCATTTGTTCAGTTTTGTAATGTTATTCAAGTGGAGGTTGACAACAATGACATCTATGCACTCGCCGAGTGCATGCCAATGGAAAACGCCATTAGTTATTATAGCCTGGTTGCTTAAACAAACCATTCGGGGTTTAGTGATAGAGGCGTGAATTTTGGATCATTTACTCAGAAAAACGTGCTGAGTAATTTGCCAGGTGGTCCTAATCGATTTTTCCCCCCGTTTAGGGGTGACCATGGTGCAAAGTTAGGGGTAGAAATTATTTTTAAATAGACTAGGGGTGAGCCTTATAGAAGTAAAAGTGTGGTATTTAAACATTTTGTGTAAGTATGTATTCAATGTAATTATTTAAATCTAAAAAATGTATTATTTCTAACAGGGGTGTCCAAAATTGCTATTTCGAAAAAAATGGTGGTAAGTATAGCTTGTGATGACTCAGCTTTCGGGGATGAGTGATAGAAGCGTGAATTTTGGATCATTTACTCGGAAATATGCAATGAGTAATTTGCGAGGTGGTCCGCACCGAAAACTGTTCCCGTTCAGGGGTGACCATGGTGCAAAGTTAGCGGTAGAAATTATTTTTTAATAGACTAGGGGTGAGTCTTATAGAAGTAAAAGTGTGGTATTTAAACATTTTGTGTAAGTATTAATTCAATTTAATTGTTTAAAGCTAAAAAAATTTTCATTTTTAACAGGGGTGTCCAAAATTGTTACATTTGCCCGAAATTCGAAAATACGTTCAAAATGCTAGTATAAGCATAGCTTGTGAGATGACTCATCTGAAAGGAATTTAAATACTGAACATGAATTTCATACATAATCAAAAGTCAAGGTCACCAGGGTCAATCAGGGCCACGACATTTGAAATTTAATTAGTATTGTGTTGTCTAATCGCCACGAACAGACCACATAAAAGTGTTTATGTTGATACTTTTTACCATAATCGTTTGTCCAGGATAATATATGTACATAAAAACAGCAATTCTATATTCAGGGTTGTACAAAATGACTTTCTGGGTCTTGAATTTTCCAATATACTGTAATTTGAGCCACCATAGGTTGTGACCACTCATTTTGAAGTTAATCTTAAGTTGGTCACGGTTATGCTTTTCACTTACGTGTAGAAATAAATAATAATATTACCTGAAAGTACGGCGTTGGGCAAGGGAGGTGTAACAATACACACAATCATACGGTTTCAGTGGATATTACACTTAGTCAGTAGATTACCTTAGCTTACAAATAGCATTCCCCTTTGCACTTGCACAATGCACAGCAAGGCTGCCCACTCTTCAGACACTTGCAACGGTCTAAGATGCAGTCATTCCTGCACTTGCAGAAGATGACTTCGTCGCAGGAGTTCATGGCGTCAGGCAAAGTCATCCACAGAGGTTCCCACGATCCAGCTGAATTTTTCATCCAGCACCAGGCTGAGGGATCACATGAAGTTTGCATGGGGATGTTGGACGACCCCACACGAGTCCTAACTACATGTGATCAGTGTTGTGCCAGATAACCAAAAATATTGTCTTCTGTATGATCCCTGGGCTGTTTCGTCGTGTCGATGATGAGGCACTGCTCGACGTTTCGCCACCCATGTTGGTGGCTTCTTCAAGAATGATGGGATGGATGATGAAGCAGGCTGTATATATACCTCCTGCTGGTAGATGAATCAACAGGTGGGGGACAGGGCCCTAACCAATGGGAACGCTCCTTGTCTCTCATTGGCTAGGCTCGAGTCCTACTCCGTCTTGTCAATAACTAACCCTATGGCTAGGCCAACATGCTTTTTTTTTTTTTTTTTTTTTTTTTTCCCGTTTGCACGGTTATCAAGGCTTCTTTCTAGTTCTTAGGCGTCCAGTCCACTCAGATAGTATCTCTTGATTTCTTATAGTAACTGTTTCCATTTGTGATGTTGCTATTGCAGTTGCTGTGTTTACAATTGTTGTAGTTGTTGTTAAACATGGTGATTCATCTGGTTTATTATTATTATTGATTGCCACCTCTGTGTCTATCCTTTCTTCATCCTCAGTGCTACTTTCTATACACCCCACCCACTTCAACACTGGGTCCCATGCACGGCTCAGTGGAAAACTGCTATCTCTATTGAAGTTATTCTTGTGTTTACGAATTTCAATCGCTTCCCGGAACAAACGATTCCAACCAGTTATCTGCTTGACTAGGACCTTTGTTTTATCAAACTGTATCTGGTGGTCATTTCCTAAAGCATGGTCTGCTACTGCCGAGAGTCGTTGATGCCGTTTTACATCCAGATCCCCTCTATCATCTGGTATAGCCTTCGCCGCGTAACCCAGTCGCACATGGCTCTCGTGTTCTTTGATCCTTGTAGAAATCTTGCGACCTGTCTCACCTATATAGACCTCTCCACAGTCACACGTAATTCTATATATACCACAAGAATCTAAAGGGTCGGATCCTTTAACCGATCTTATGAGAGAGTTTATCTTCTTATCAGTATTAAAATAGGTCTTGATGGAGTATCTTTTTAAAACTCTACTTATTTCATCAGTTGTTTTATGGACATAGGGGAGTACCGCTGTAGCAATCACTTCTTGGTTTACTTGTTGAGTGGGTCTATCTTTGTTTGTCACCCTGTTGAAAGCTTGCCGTATATCTCTTTCTTTATACCCATTCTGTTTGAAGGCCTTCCTCAGTTCATCTAACTCACTTTCTATGTGGTCAGCATCTGCTAGGCGTTTCGCCCTCGTTGTCAAACAATTTAACACCGACGCTTTCTGCTTAGGGTGGTGATGAGACTCTGCATGTAGGTATCTGTTGGTGTGCGTGGGTTTCCGGTATACTGTGTGTCCTATGGAACCATCTGTTTTCCTCTTGATCAATACATCCAGGAAAGGCAATTGTTTGTTAGATTCTAACTCCATGGTGAATTTTATAGTTGCGTGTTGATCATTGACGAACAACAGAAACTCGTCTAAAAGGGGTTTACCATGGGGCCAAACGAACCAAATATCATCTATATATCGAAGCCAACAGGTTGGTTTGTGTGTTGCAGACTCTAATAACTTGGTTTCAAAATCATCCATGAAAATATTGGCCACTACAGGTGATAGCGGAGATCCCATCGCCAAACCCTCAGTTTGTTGATAAAACTCGCCTTCAAATTTAAAATAACTACAGTTCAAACAACCCTTAATGAGGTCTCGGATGGTGGTAGGAAGGAGATACTTCTTAGCTCGTAGGTGAAGAATCTCCATCACCTCATCGACTGGCACATTTGTAAACAATGACACTACGTCGAGGCTGACAAGCAAATCTGATTCTTTTAAATTAAGGGTTTTTACGGTGTCTAAAAAATGGCTTGAGTTTTTAATATACGATTTCGCATCTTCTACCTGGGGTTGAAGGAGTTGAGCCATACAACGTGTGTCGCAGGCCGATAGGATGTTGGTGGACCCGCGGAGTAGATAGGAGTAAGGGAGGGGGTAGATGTTCACCCGCAAGGACTTCTGCGTAAATGGAGACTGGTGTCTAGAACACCTATTTTGTGGGCTATGCGAGCCTATAAGAAGCTCGGGAGCTCGGCGTCTCGCGACTAAGCCTATAGTAGGCGATAATCTCGGCGTCTCGACGTCTAAGCCTATATGAGGCAGCTAACTCGACGTCTAGGTGTCTATCATAGAGGAGGGCATTCGAAGTCTCGCGACTAGGCCTATAGTAGGCATAAACTCGACGTCTCGAATGCTAGACCTTTAAGAGGCATGTCTGGAAGTTCTCGACGTCTCGGAGGTCTCGACGAAGGATGGTGTGGATATTGAAGGCGTAGCAATGAGAACAAGTGACGTAGGTTTAACTAGGATAGTGTATTGTGACAATATGTACAATGAACAGAGAGACAGGATAGATGTTGCGAGTGGCAGGCATAACCGAACCACTAGCGAGGCCCTCCAAGGAGCTCTCGTTTTATACAAGAGTACGGTTGTCCGAACCCAAAGTTAGACACATGACCATCCCTTGAAGAGGGGGGAGATGACGTTGTATGGTGTCCTGAATGGATCGCCACAAGAACGTGAAAAAGAAATAACCATTGCATGCTATTGACATTGAAATAGAGCACAACATAAAACTAACAAGAATGAAACAGAAACACATATAAACAATACAAGAATAAACAACACAACCACCAGACAATATGCAAATCAAAGTTAACTTATGAAAATAGATTGTCTTTCTTGCTTGATGTTTCAATAAAAATATATGTTTCATAGTTCAAATAATTGTTCTTTTATGAATATAATTGTTAATAGATAGTAAAATACGCAAAGTATATATTATTATATTCATATTTTTATCACTCGCGTGAAGTGGGGTTGCAACAAACTCCCACCTCGGAAATGAGGTCGGCTCATTTTCGAACTTTAACTCACACGGCACGCGCTCACGCACACGATACGCGGTAGTGTAGTACGGGCTCCAACCGGTGAGGGGTGTCGATCTCAGCCAAGAGGACGAATTCGCTGATGGGGGGGGGGGGGGGGAAACAGCCAAGAGGTTGACTCGACGATCTGCCCCCCTTGGTGACCACCATGGAATGGCGACTGGAACACCCAATGGAACTGCGAATCGCCTCGGACCTCGGACAGCGACTTGGCCGTGCATGACAGTCATTGTCATGATGGAAATGCCAAGTCGTCTCTACTTCTTCTTTCTTCCTCCACCTTAGTGTTGCAGGTGCGGATGGTATATTGGCAGGTTGGAGGAAGGACGTATTTACAAGGAATGATTTAAAGTAGGGCGGTCGCCTGAGGTTGTTTGCGTATGTAAACAAAAGATTCTAGGAAGTATCACATGGACGAGGACGCTGCGTGATTTCACGCAAGGTGTAGAGGGGGGGGGGTTGTTTACTGAGGATTTAGCCTGTCGGGTCTCCGACTTGCCCTCCCACTCCTGGTAATTAGAGTCCTGCTTTCGTCTTGCTTTTGGACCTCGACGGGGTGTAACTTTTGTATGGATCGAGTACATTCACCATACTGCGTCTTCAGCTTGGCTACCCGCGAGAATCCGTCCCGGCCAGGATATACGTCCATTACGCGGGCCAAGGGCCACTGCAATCTTTTTGCGTCATTGTTTATGAACACTAGGTCCCCTTTCTTTATAGGCATTGAGTTCCTCTTCGACGAAAACTGTATTAACTCTGAGAGATATTCCCTTCTGAAGCGTTGCCTGAGGTCCTGCAATAGCTTTATCTTGTAATTGTAACGTTTTGATAGTGATTTCTGATCAATTAACTCCGTGTCAATGAGCTGATTGCTAGGTGTCTCGTTTAGGAACAATGCTGGAGTTAGAGCGCGATAATCATTACAATCTTCAGATACATAAGTCAATGGACGTGAGTTTAGTATGGCTTCTATATTACACAGGATTGTAATCATTTCTTCGTATTTGAGAATAGACTTTCCAAGAATTCGGCGTAGCAAGTTTTTTATCATTCTTATCATTCTCTCCCACCATCCCCCCCACCAGGGGGATAGTGGAGGGATGAACTTCCACTCTATCCTTTTCATGAGAGTTGCTTGAGTTAATTCTTCTTTAAATTTAAGCATGTTGTTTGCACCTACGAAATTCGTCGCGTTGTCAGAATATATAGTTCGAGGCCTACCTCTTCTACTAATGAATCGTTCAAGAGCCTGTAGGAATGCTTCTGTACTCAGTGAAGTAACTAGTTCGAGATGTATGGCACGGTAAACTGCGCATGTAAATACGACAATCCATGCCTTCTTATTACCCTTCAAATACAGTGGTCCAGCATAATCGACGCCGCTGACTTCAAATATAGCTGCGTCGTTGACGCGGTCAGCGGGTAACGCGGGTGCTAGTGACGTCATGGGTTTCGCCGTGAACCGCCTACATTTTTGACAATGAGATATGACCCGGGCTACTGTTTTTCTTCCCCTCAAAACCCAATATCTTTCCCTCAATTGACTGAGAGTGATATTTACACCGGCGTGGGAGAGATTCTCGTGCGCGTCGATTATTATCTTCTCCACGATGTTGTGTTTACTTGGCAGAAGTGTGGGTGATTTGAACTCGTTGGTATCTTCACGTGCTGTGAGACGGGATCTAACAGTCAGCAAACCCTTGTCTGTTCTCTCCAAGTGAATATTCTTCATTGACTTCATTACCTCTGGAGTGAAGGCTTCGCTTTGTATTAATAGTAGGATATGTACCTCTGCGTCTTGAACTTCTTGAATGCTAAGTTCACCTCGAATTCTCGTTGCTGGATGTTTGCAGTTATGAACAAATCTTCTCATCCACGCAACTACTTTTAGCATTGTTTTGAATTTAGAGAATCGTGCATTGATTATTTCCGAACCCAGGGTCTCCGGTGTTGTAAGGTTCACTTTGATTGTTTTTCGTTTTTCTGAACCGATCTCTTGTTCGTCGATTTTTTGTTCAGTAGTAGGCCATAAACGATAGGTCAGCTTTCATCCATTTAGGACCCTCCCACCATTTCGTCTTTACAAACTGCTTCACCCCACCCCGCGGGATGGGATGTCCGCGGGGTTGTGGGTACCTGGAATGTGTTGCCACGTGCTGCCTGCTGTCAGTTCGTGAATCTCATTTACCCGGTTCCACACATACGCACCCCATTGATCTTGGCGTTCTATCCAGCTAAGAGCGGTTGTTGAATCAGACCAGAAGAATATTTTCTCGTTAGGTAATTGTAATGTCTTATTTACTTCGTATGTGAGGCGAGCGCCTATGAGGCAAGAAAGTAGCTCAAGCCGTGGAATTGTGATGTTTTTAAGTGGAGTTATTCTATTCTTTGCTTGAACCAGATCAACTGTGGTCCCTAGTGGCGATTCATTACGCATAAAGATGCAGCAAGCATATGCGTTTTTACTGGCATCGCAAAACGTATGCAACGTAACGTCGCCCTCTCCTAGGTTTAATCTACGTGGAATTTGTATTTGATCCAGCAGTGATAACTCTTCCCTCCACTTAGTATATTTTTCTTTGATATCAAGAGGCAATTCTTGATTCCAGTTTATTTTAAGTTGCCAAGTTTCTTGTAACAATAACCTAGGTGGTATTGTTATCGGGCAAGTGAAACCGATGGGATCGAATATCTTGTTGGTAGTGGACAATAGACTTCTTTTGTTGAAAACGTCTTCGACATCTTCAATTATCTTGTTTGTATTGCAACTTAGCGTATCATTTACTTTATCCCAAACAAGTCCGAGAATGTTTGTTTTTGCCGTCTTTGCGTCGTTGTCTTCATTAGAGTCTCCGTTGTACTCCCACCTTCTCAACTCAAATTGCGCGCTTTTCATCAACTCAGTGGATTCGGCGACAAATGTAGTAAGTTCTTTGTTGTCGTCGACACTGGTTAGGCAATTATCGACGTAAAAAGCGTCCCGCAACTGATTTGCTGTAGCTTCGAGGTGTTTAGGAGGATTATCTAAGTGATAGTTGATTGTCGCAGCTAGTATAAACGGACTGCTTGCCACGCCAAAAACTACCCTTGAATGTCTGAGTAATTGAATCTCTTTGCATTCATTATCCTTCCACCAAAGGAAACGAAGGTAATCGCGATCTTGCTTGTTGACAGATATTTGCAAGAACGCGGCTCTAATGTCGGCCGAAACACCTATCGCTTTTTGACGAAACTTCATTAGGATCCTCGGAATAAGTTCTATCAAGTTCGGACCCGTAGACAAGCAATCGTTTAGAGAAGGAGATTTATTATCTTTTCGCGAGGATGCGTCGAAAACCGGCCTAATGTTCGTACTACTACCCTCTTTTATAACCGCCCGGTGAGGTAGGTAGTGGGCTTCATTACCAATTGTTTCCGGCTTTACCTCTTCAATTATTCCTTCTTCCTTCCAACTATCAAAGATTGATGCATACTCCTCAAAGTGATTGCTATCTTTCAACTTCTTTGTTGTATTTTGCAGTCTCTTCACAGCGATGTTATAATTATCCGGCAAGGGTGGGTGGCCTTCGACCCAAGGCAAGTCGACTGCGTACCGACCATCTGGTTCTCTCTTGACAGTTCGCAGGAAGTGATTTGTTGTTTCTTCCGCCAACACTTGTTTTTCAACTTGGGTCGCATTGTCTGTGATTCCCAGAACATCGAGTTTCCAAAGATCTTGGATAGTACAGTCACTTAAAAACATTGAGGTGACCATGAGAGAATCGGTGGTTTGTTGGACGCTATCATTATCAGTTATTTTGCCCATCAAAGTCCACCCTAACCGGGTCTCGATCGCGACTGGTCCTGACTCAAGAGAGTGCATGTTGCCAGTGAATAATTTACCAGCCACGTCGGCGCCGATCAAGATTTCGATCTGTTTAGATGCGTGGCCGAAATCACTCAGCTTTATATGCTTGTCCTGTAACTCGGAGATCCACGCACCTCTAGGAATACTTCCTGTATATTTACATATCTCGGGGTTATCTAAGACTTTAAAATGACATCTATAATCGTTGTCGGGGTTGGCCAGGTGAACTTCGTATTCTTTATGTTCTCTAGGTGTAGTCACCTGACCGCCAAACAAGCCGTGTTTTAAAGTTTCTCGTTTCTTTACTTTGTACCCCATTTCCCGAGCTATTGTACTAGTAATGTATGATCTTTGTGATCCGGTATCAATAATAGCTCGGGCTAATCTACTCTGTCCGTTGTTCCCCTCTACTTTAACTTGCACTGTCTGGAGTAGGACGTGTTGAGTAAGATTATTAGTATTTGCTAGTGTCGCACTGTCATCTGTCGCTTTCCGATCTATGTTTTTATCTTTATGATTGGATACGAATTGTGCGCACATGATTGTATGATGCCGCTTTTCACATAACATGCATTTAACCTGAGCACGACAATGCTTTGCGGAATGATTGCGATTAAGACAAGAGAAGCAGGCCCGTTTCGAATTGATGATTTGCCTCTTCTCCTCGACAGTCATTCGTCTGGCTCGGAAACATTCATGTGATTTATGGCTCTTTTCACAGAACAAGCATGACTGGTTTCGCAGCTGACCACTTTCACTTGAATTCAATAGGTCAGCGGCCGTGAAGGGTTGCTTGGTCTTGGTATTGTTTACATTTGGACCGCGTGAATCAAATGTATTTCTAGCTATTTTCACGCGTTCTTCGCATTCAACCTCATGTTTTAGGAAATTCATTAGTAACTGAAGATTGCTTTGATCTTCATCTTTATCTGCATGAAGTTGGAATATGTTCCGTTGCCTTTCCCATATTTTAACAAGATCTTCGGATAGGCAACTTTCGACCATAGGAAACAGTATTATAGCGTATTGGTCGTTCGCAATGCCTAGAGATTCGAGCGCACGTAACTGTGTTTCAATTTTATCGTATAGTTGCGATAAATGTAATGTGCGCTGTTTCCCATTTATAAGTTTTAACAGTTCGCGTATGTAAACATCTATAAGCACTTCTTTTTTACCATATCGCGACTGCAATGCTTCAATGGCCTTGGTATAACTTGTTGCGCTAGCTGGGAAACTGTCAATGATTTCTTTAGGGCGAGACCCAGCCGCACAACTCTGGCTTAAATATTGGAACTTATCTTCGGGTGCAATCTCACAATCATCATGGATTTTTTGAAATTGCCCCCAGAACGAAAGCCATTCTTTAATGTCGCCATTGAATTTTTTTAACTCTAACTCAGGCAGTTTGTACTTTTTTTGGTTACTATTAGAACTACACGGAGTTGAGTCCCTTGCAACATCGACTGTACTACTCAGTTTATTAATCTTGTCCGCGAGTTTTCTTTTGATTGCGATATACTTCTCGCGGTAAGATTCTATTGCCTCGTACTCGACGTTAAATGCGTCATCTTCTATTGTAGAATCGGCAGATAAAGTGTCTATTAGTCGCGAATCAACATTTGAAAGCCTATTATATTTGTCATTGAGCAAATCGAGTAACTCGTTACATCGCTCGAGTTGGGTGTTATGATCACCTAGTTCCGAGCTAATTTGTTGGAATATCTTAGTGAAAGCTGCTCTTATCGGGGTTCTCTGACGCTTGAGCGTCTCCATTTTTGTACTAACAAAAGATTGCAGTGCCCTGTCCTGTCACGGTCGCCAGATGTCGCAGGCCGATAGGATGTTGGTGGACCCGCGGAGTAGATAGGAGTAAGGGAGGGGGTAGATGTTCACCCGCAAGGACTTCTGCGTAAATGGAGACTGGTGTCTAGAACACCTATTTTGTGGGCTATGCGAGCCTATAAGAAGCTCGGGAGCTCGGCGTCTCGCGACTAAGCCTATAGTAGGCGATAATCTCGGCGTCTCGACGTCTAAGCCTATATGAGGCAGCTAACTCGACGTCTAGGTGTCTATCATGGGAGGGCTTCGAAGCTCGCGACTAGGCCTAAGTAGGCATAAACTCGACGTCTCGAATGCTAGACCTTTAAGAGGCATGTCTGGAAGTTCTCGACGTCTCGGAGGTCTCGACGAAGGATGGTGTGGATATTGAAGGCGTAGCAATGAGAACAAGTGACGTAGGTTTAACTAGGATAGTGTATTGTGACAATATGTACATTGAACAGAGAGACAGGATAGATGTTGCGAGTGGCAGGCATAACCGAACCACTAGCGAGGCCCTCCAAGGAGCTCTCGTTTTATACAAGAGTACGGTTGTCCGAACCCAAAGTTAGACACATGACCATCCCTTGAAGAGGGGGGAGATGACGTTGTATGGTGTCCTGAATGGATCGCCACAAGAACGTGAAAAAGAAATAACCATTGCATGCTATTGACATTGAAATAGAGCACAACATAAAACTAACAAGAATGAAACAGAAACACATATAAACAATACAAGAATAAACAACACAACCACCAGACAATATGCAAATCAAAGTTAACTTATGAAAATAGATTGTCTTTCTTGCTTGATGTTTCAATAAAAATATATGTTTCATAGTTCAAATAATTGTTCTTTTATGAATATAATTGTTAATAGATAGTAAAATACGCAAAGTATATATTATTATATTCATATTTTTATCACTCGCGTGAAGTGGGGTTGCAACAACGTGCAATCTTGTTGTTGTGCAATCAATAATAATAATAAACCAGATGAATCACCATGTTTAACAACAACTACAACAATTGTAAACACAGCAACTGCAATAGCAACATCACAAATGGAAACAGTTACTATAAGAAATCAAGAGATACTATCTGAGTGGACTGGACGCCTAAGAACTAGAAAGAAGCCTTGATAACCGTGCTAACGGGAAAAAAAAAAAAAAAGCATGTTGGCCTAGCCATAGGGTTAGTTATTGACAAGACGGAGTAGGACTCGAGCCTAGCCAATGAGAGACAAGGAGCGTTCCCATTGGTTAGGGCCCTGTCCCCCACCTGTTGATTCATCTACCAGCAGGAGGTATATATACAGCCTGCTTCATCATCCATCCCATCATTCTTGAAGAAGCCACCAACATGGGTGGCGAAACGTCGAGCAGTGCCTCATCATCGACACGACGAAACAGCCCAGGGATCATACAGAAGACATCTACGGGTCGTGAAAGCCTACAACATCTCAACCAAATATATTATCTAGATAAAGATAAGATACTCTTCCTAAAAAAGTATCTAGATACAGATAATAGATAATGGACATGAATTGTATCTAGATAAAGATACATATACTGGCAATGTATCTAGATAATAGATAATAGATACTTTTACAAAAAAAAAATCGGCTTAAGACCCAATTCAATTTTTTTCCGTAATACGTTTCAGGGTTCTAGTCTAGGTCATGCCATCTTTTAATCAATGGTAACAGGGAAGGATAGTTTGACTGAAATGTTTGGGATATTATTTTTTAAATGGGCCTTTTTAAAGCTAAGTTTGCTATTAAAATATTAACGATATTGAACTTTCAGAAAGTTCATGTTTGTTAGCTTGTAGGCGGAATTTTGAAAAGTTCAAGTTAATCTAGAATAATACAATCTAAGCTTACGTTCGTATAAGTTATTTTAAAAGTTCAAATAAAAAATAACCTTTTCCCTGGTCAAGTTAAACGAAGACATTGCAAAGGGGAAGACAAACTTTTTGGATAAGCGAAGCGAAGAGCAATAATTTCACTGACCCCCCCAAAAATTAGCTCGGGTGTTTTTTTTGTTTGTTTTTCTGTCTGTTTGTTCGCTCTCTACCGGGCAAACGGCATATATGCGATCTTGATGAAAATTGGAGGGAACCTTTGAAATCTCTGAACTTAGGCTTGCCACGTTTTTGGGTACAATCGAAGAAATATTTCTCATGAATTATTGTTCTTTTACGATTTTTTTCGATTTTTAATGCGATATTTTCGTGATATTTGGCTCGCGACCGGGCAAAGCAGCTACTCCGATCTTGATGAAACTTTATGGGAACGTTTGAAATCCTTACAATTATATATATAATGATGTTAGGGACATTTAAAGAAACATTTCACATAGAAATTGTACTTCTACGATTTTCCCCAGATTTTTAATACGATATTTTCGTGATGTTTGGGACGATTCTGACCAAACGGATGGGGCTACAACGTTCATATTTTACATGTACCTTAAGATTATAGTGATGTACTGCCATTTGAAATAAAAAAATTTGAAAAATTTGCCAAAATTCATAGAAATAAAGGTTTTAATAAAAGCCTTTTAGGTGTATAATTAACAAGTAATATCAAATGTATATAGAAACTTGACAATAATCACCTACAATGCTTACAGAAGCAAGTCTTTTGGCCTCGAGATATTTTGCATTTAATTGTTATCCCACGCATACTAAAAACTTACAAAAAGTTCATCTACCAATGCGACTAAAAAAGTGTTCGCGAAGCGGCCTTGTATTCATTAAGTCCCAATTGAAAACAATGGTCATTCTTTGCTTACAAAAAGCATATGTGAAAAAACTAACAGATTGAAGAATTGCGATTTAGGTTTTGGCCAATCTAAATCTTTCCATTGAAAATCATGATAAAAAACAAACACTATTTTAGACGTCGTGTTAGCATTTAGCTATTAATAGTAATTCTGATTTTTTGTATCTGTTATCTAATGTGAAGATTCAGATAATAGATAACCAGAAATATTATCTGAGATAAGATAATAGATACTTTGAAATCTTATTATCTAGATAAGATAATAGATAACACAATGTTATCTAGATGATTATCTAGATAAAATTATCTAGATAACGGCACAACACTGCATGTGATCCCTCAGCCTGGGACTGGATGAAAAATTCAGCTGGATCGTGGGAACCACTGTGGATGACTTTGCCTGACGCCATGAACTCCTGCGACGAAGTCATCTCCTGCAAGTGCAGGAATGACTGCATCTTAGACTGTTGCAAGTGTCTGAAGAGTGGGCAGCCTTGCTGTGCATTGTGCAAGTGCAAAGGGGAATGCTATTTGTAAGCTAAGGTAAGCTACTGACTAAGTGTACTATCTACTGAAACTGTATGATTGTGTGTATTGTTACACCTCCCTTGCCCAACGCCCGTACTTTCAGGTAATATTATTATTTATTTCTACACGTAAGTGAAAAGCATAACCGTGACCAACTTAAGATTAACTTCAAAATGAGTGGTCACAACCTATGGTGGCTCAAGTTACAGTATATTGGAAAACTCAAGACCCAGAAAGTCATTTTGTACAACCCTGAATATAGAATTGCTGTTTTTATGTACATATATTATCCTGGACAAACGATTATGGTAAAAAGTATCAACATAAACACTTTTATGTGGTCTGTTCGTGGCGATTAGACAACACAATACTAATTAAATTTCAAATGTCGTGGCCCTGATTGACCCTGGTGACCTTGACTTTTGATTATGTATGAAATTCGTGTTCAGTATTTAAATTATTTTCAGATGAGTCATCACAAGCTATGCTTTCTAGCATTTTGAACGTATTTTCGAATTTCGGGCAAATGTAACAATTTTGGACACCCCTGTTAAAAATGATAATTTTTTAGCTTTAAACAATTAAATTGAATTAATACTTACACAAAATGTTTAAATACCACACTTTTACTTCTATAAGGCTCACCCCTAGTCTATTAAAAAATAATTTCTACCGCTAACTTTGCACCATGGTCACCCCTGAACGGGAACAGTTTTCGGTGCGGACCACCTCGCAAATTACTCATTGCATATTATCGAGTAAATGATCCAAAATTCACGCTTCTATCACTCATCCCCGAAAGCTGAGTCATCACAAGCTATACTTACCACCATTTTTTCGAAATAGCAATTTTGGACACCCCTGTTAAAATTAATACATTTTTAGATTTAAATAATTTACATTGAATACATACTTACACAAAATGTTTAAATCCCACACTTTTCCTTCTATACGGCTCACCCCTAGTCTATTTAAAAATAATTTCTACCCCTAACTTTGCACCATGGTCACCCCTAAACGGGGGGAAAAATCGTTTAGGACCACCTGGCAAATTACTCAGCACGATTTTCTGAGTAAATGATCCAAAATTCACGCCTCTATCACTAAACCCCGAACTTAAGCCTGTTGGTATCTAAGGAGCCGAGTTATTAGTAGGCGTGAATATTATTGGGAGGTAATGGATCCCAGTATTAGACTGATATGCCGCACACAATACATTTTGCGAATGAAAGATAATTATCCTTAAAAATGGTTGCATTTTTAAATTTCGGCATAATGTCTCAATCAAAAATAAGTATATGATAAAAGACTGTCATATATTTATTTTGCATTAATTTACATTTTACGAGAGTTTGAAATGCTGTTTTAAGTGGAACGGGCGGAAGTAATGAGTAATTACCAAAATAACACTTAATTTATAACTTTACGACCATTGCATAGGTACACTTTTCACAAGTAAATATCCTTCAACGATTGAAAATCTGGGCCTGAAATACGGGTAAACCCTTCATTTACAGGCTTACAACATGGAGATTATACCTACCGAAAGTACGACTCACGAAATACGTATCAGTAACGATGAATCTGTGATTTTCTTTCGTTTTAGTTGTTCCACGTATGTGCAGTACAGCACATGTGGAGCATATGGAAACATGTCTCGATTTGGTTATAGTTGGGAAATACATTTGTATGCGGGATTGATATTTTATTTATTTAGGGATTGTATTATAAATAATTAAATAGGGAAAACACTATTTTCATATGAAACAATGTTTTTTCGGGATGAACTTACAAATTTGTTGAGGGACTGTTTGTAAACTGATAGGGGTCATAAATCTTGTCTTTTATATAATATTCGAAGTTGTTGTGGGATACATCTTTGGTAAATTGAACACCATTTGCATTTTGCAATAGTGCTGCTTGCAGTGTTCTCTTCAACGATACCGGTAGCTATAGCGGTGCAGTTATATCAGTGGCGTAGCCAGATCTTGAGAGATTGATTGATACAGAATCTCTCAGAAAATATTGTTCACATAATAATGTCGAAATATAATGTGAAGATAAGTTACTAAAATGTACACCTTAAAAATTAATTTGCATTTGCATGACTTTTCCCCAGACCTATTACATTTATACCCGGATCTTGCGTTTCTAAAGAATTATTCAAGCTTGGAAATAGCCTTCAAATGCACTGACTTCAAGGGTTATTACTCGAACTACAATAGAATCACAGAATATATATTTGTCTCAATACGTAACTCTGACCAATTTGCTGCTGCATATACCGCGCCGGCAGTATAGCTATCTGGTGAGACGCGGATTGTGTATGGTACCAACCATCATTAGCATTTTACAATTACATCCGAAATGTTTATTTTGTTCGCACACTATACTTAATTTGACTAGTTTTAGCTTTTAGGAAATGGCGACTAACTCTTTTGGGACGGGTCAAGGTATAATTGCAAGCCATCTACCCTGAGGTAGTGAGGTTCATCACCTTCATTTTAATTTTTTCGTTTATTTTTACAATCATAATGATAAGTCACTGTTAGACATAATCACTCGTCATATTCTTGTATCCCTCAGACCTAAACTTAAATATCCATTAAACCGTTCGATACGATTCCGTAACTTCATTTTTCAATCTTCTATTCAATTTTCAACTTAATTCAATTCAATTCAATTCAATTCAATTCAACTCGATTCAATCGATGTGATCACCTAACTAAGCACAATATACCAACCACTGTTTATATAACCATGTTCAGAGGCTAAAGAGGGTATGGCCGGGAGAGCGAAGCGATATATCTAGACGGCCTTGGTATGGCCATGTCCACAACCGTACACTGGCCGACCTGTCCCGTCATGGGACACTACGGTACAAGTTTCTAGGTCTGCACCCTGGCTAAGACTTCAGCTCACCTCTACCTCTTAGAATGTACGTACTATACAAAGACTCCAGCTCGTCACCTCTTAGAACGTACGTACTATACAAAGTCTCCAGCTCAAGTCACCTCTTACAACGCACGTACTATACAAAGCTCCAGCTCAAGTCACCTCTTAGAACGCACGTACTATACACGGGGCCAATAATGAACACCAACCGTATCATTAACTCGGGCTCGTTATTTTCCAGCCAGGACCAACTATGAAGTTTCGCGTGTCGTGCGGTGGGTTTGTTTCGCATTGTAATTATTCGTGGAAGTAGTATGTTCTTGTATCTATCGCCTAGGCCGTGGATACAGCACCTACATACGTGTAACGGTGTCACCGCGGCCTGCCTGCATGGTGGCTGTCTTTGTGTTCTCGGCTGCAGCATGGCACACATGAAAGTGCACGTGGCGGAAGAGCGAGTGTAAATGGACGGTTTATTTTGTTTAAGGGCGCGTCAACCGTTAGGTCATAAGATACGTAAACAGAGCATTTGAATATTGATTATTTATCATCTATTTTTTCCAAATGAGGGAACGCTGAGCTTGGCCCAACTCAAATGCTCGGACTCAGGTGTTGATGATTTCTGCTGTACGGTTGGTAATATCATTACCAAATTTTGCATGGATGATAATAGAGTACTTCTATATTGATATCTGCAATTGGTTGCAAAAAATAGGCCTTTAAGATCCATTGCGAGACATAAGTCAAAAACGTTTTTTTTTTTTTAAATGGGAAATCCAAAACATAGGTTTCTATTCTGGAAATTCCCACCAAACCGTTTATCTTACGATAAAATCAAATTAACCTGCGCGTTCAAATAGATTTTAACGTAGATATTCAGTATGCAAATTTGAGTTAAAAAAATTTGTACGCTTGGAATAAATTCCCCAGAGTTGAACAAAATTGAGTATATTTTGGTGATATCACTAGTTTTTTATTCAAAATCAATTAATTAATTTAGAAACACGCATACTGGATAGCATATATTAATTTTTGGATGAGCGTAGCGAGCGAAGCGAAGATTCCATTCTACTACACTAGAGAAAAAATTCCGGAATGTTTTTTTTTCCTTCTTTCTTTCTTTCTTTCTTTCTTTGTATTTTTGTCTGTTTGTCCACACGATTCCGGCTAAACCGATACTCCGATTGCGATGAAATTTTATGGAGGCCTTCGAAATCTCTGAACTTAGAAACTGCCACGTTTTGAGCGCAATCGGAAACTTATTTCTTCATGAAAATCGCAATTTTACGATTTTTTTCGATTTTTAACAAAATTCTTCGATTTATAAGACCTATACATGCTTTGTCCGATTGTAATAATTTTTTCACAGAACCTTTATTTTATGAATTGATATATTCGTGTGAAATTTGAGCGTTACCATCTCTTTAAAAAATCGCAATTTTTATTTTTATTTTTATTTTTAATTAATCGTAATTTTAAAAAAGAAAAAAAAATCGTAAAATTGCGATTTTCATATATAAAAAATTATTCGATTGCACTCAAATTTCACATGAATTCATTAATTCATAAAATTAAGGTTCTGTGAAAAAATCATTAAAATCGGATATAGCATGTGGGTGTTATAAGTCGAACAAATTTTAAAAAATCGAAAAAAAATCGTAAAATTCCGATTTTCATGAGAAATTATTTTTCAATTGCGCTCAAAAACGTGGCAGTTCTAAGTTCAGAGATTTCAAAGGCCTCCATAAAATTTCATCGCAATTGGAGTATCGGTTTAGCCGGAATCGTGCTGACAAACACACAATAATACAAAAGAAAAAAAAAAAAAATCCGGATTTTTTTTCTCTAGTGTAGTGAAATGGAATCTTCGCTTCGCTCGCTACGCTCATCCAACAATGCCAAACCAATTCTCGACAGATAACAGGAAAACGTTATATTTAAGTGAAATTGATGTTTTGTAGCATTTTCAAGAATATTGTATTCAACGATTTAGCATGAAAAATTTTAACGCTAAATTTACGTGATTAATGCACCTTTCGAGTCTAGGAGATGTGAGATGAAAGATCCATGCAGAGGCTGGACAGAAACAGTCACGGGTAGGGGGAGGAAAGGGGGGCTTCTCACGTTGTCCATCATTGTCGTCATTGAAGTCATTGTTGTCGGGAAAGCCGACAACGACTGCCCCTGCATTTATCAATTCACTTTAACTATGATTTAATAATGCATTTCTACAGCTTTTCCTTACAAATTCGCAAATTATTTAAAAATTCATCTTGAAAATCAGCTATTTAAAGGAGCCTTCTCGTGATTTCATCATAAGGTTGTGTGACCGGGACTCACCTATGACGTTGAGGTGTATCGTGTGGAGGTGCTGATGTGTGTCATTGGAGACGATGCAAGAGTAGTTGCCTCCATCCGACTGGTCCAGCGTCTGCGAGTAGATCGTCTGATTCGCTGACTCGGGATAGAGGATCAGATTCGAAACACCTGCTGGCCAGGGGTACGCCTTGCCGTCCTTGTACCTGCACAAAGAAGAAGAACAAGAGTTAAATTACGTATACAGGTTGAGACAATTTTAATTAAACACTTTAACAATTAACAGGCGCATAGGAACGTTTTGAAAGTTGGGGGGGGGGGGGGCGGCAAACCCATTAGCAGATTTTGTGGGCGGAAGCTGGGGTCCAGGGCGAAGTCCTAGCCGCCTTTCGCCAAAGGCGAAAAATTCACCATACTACAGTTATTTCGTCATGTTTTAACTGCACTCGGACTCTGTAAACGATGTTTTACTCTGCGACCAAAAAACTAAAAGAAATGAACGGGAAGTGGCCCATTTTGGAAATTTCGAACTAATTTTTTATGTCATGACAAAGCATACAGGCAAACGTATTCGTTTTACTAAGGTGACTGTCGAATTGTATAAGTGTATGTGCATATTTACCACGGAAATTATGGGATTAATATTTAACTCACGTTATTTCCCCCCCAGCCCCCTCGGTTCCTACGCCACTGACTAGTTAATCAAGTCCTCGGCTGAAAATCAGTTTTGTTACTGAGTGAGTATAATACGTGGAACCTATTTATTAATTTCCGTTTGCAAAAATTTGCTTGATAAGAAGTTGCCTATAGAGCATAAGTTGATCGGGTTGTAACTGTAGTAGGCTAGGATGGTAATACTCATGGTAGTGTAGCGTAACAGTAACAGTTTGCTGATTACTGGTCCATCCTTGTCAATTGTCATTATTAGTCGTATGCATGAAAAACAAAAACATACATCACACGAGTATGTGAAAAAAACATACATTTTCCAAAAATACTGGGATGACATCAAAATCAATATTTTTAGATACTACATAAAATGATAGATACATTAATATTATCTATAGAAATCACAACACAAATTGCAATTCGGAAAACGTCAGATAACGTTACATCATGAGGCCTTAATAGCCCATTTCGTAGAACTATACTACTACGTAAAGGACTCGGGATCGATCCCCAATCGGGCTAACTCCACAGTTATTACAAACATGCTCATTTCGGTGTTACAATTTAAAATTGGTCTCAAATCTGTTCTAATATTTTCAGATAAAAAAATAATAGTATAAGTATAAACTATATACTAAAAATAAACAATCATTAGCCTTAATATATGACAATCGTGATATAAAAACCTTGAGGAAAAGCAAAAAACAGGCACATTGAGGTAATTAGGACCTCATCAGTCCTCACACAAGCTTTACCGATCTTGAAGCTACGTCCTACACTTTCTTATGCTCTGTGAATGAGCAAGTTTACAAAGTTGAATTGAAGTGGATATGTTGCACTTACTAAACGAATAACTAATAACAAATACATTTTGTATCTAAAAATATTCACGCACGTTTGCGCATCTGTTGTATGAGTATATAGCTAAGTGTAAATGAGTTTTCAGGGCTACATATTTGGTCACAAGAATACATTATGCATCAACTCGTTTTGTGACTTGTGAGTCGACCTTATTATTACTACACATGTCATTATGTTTAAAACATAACGGACAAACACAAGAGATAATTAATTTACCAGCTTTTTCTCGTGTGTAAACTAAAGAAATGACCCTTGTTTGTCCTCGCATGTACACACAGATAATTACACAGTGGAAGTCATGAGCCAATCAGAGCACACCTGTTCATACACGTCACAGAATAAACTATAAAACTTTCTGTTAAGACTAATTAGCTTAAAAATAGAAAAATATGTTTATGTAAGGATAAGATAATTAGCGTTTAGTAAGTGTAGATTTCTATGCTGATTGAGGTAAGGTGTACTGTATATAACACGCGAGAGTTAAATCCCAGCTATTACTTGACTGAATGTTTTTTCTTCAGACAAAAGGCGAACGCTGGGGTTTCATCATTGAATTGAATACAATAGCCATAAAAGTCATTCCAGACCCATTATTCATATAAAAGGCCACTTCGCGAACACTTTTTTAGTTTTGCGTCGATAAAAGAGAGATTTTGCCCATCTCCCCACTTTCATACATTTGTTGTAAAAATCATAAAAGTGCTATTATCATGAGAGAAATATTTCATTGGTTGTACCCAAAAAACTGTCTTGTATTTCAGTGTAAACAAGTGAAAGTCAAGTTAAAGTGTCAAGTAAATTTAACTGCCCAGCAACTTGTTATCACTGTGGCAACCACCAATCAGAAGTTTTAAATTTTTTTAATTAATCTAGGTTACTTGACAGATACATTTTAACTGGACATTGATATTCTGGGTATTAAGAGTTTTTAAAGCTCCCCTGAAAATTTGATCAAGATCGACCCCAGACAGCGAACAAACTTACAAAAAGAAACCCGAGCTATTTTTCTCAGGATAAACAAAATTCAAGATTTTGCTACGTAACCAACCTCACTAAACTCATCCAACCGTCATTAGACGAGTGAGCGCAGCGAACGTAGTCTACAACGCTACTCGATCGGGCCTGGTCGTGATTAATTCTGTTAAATGTTAAATGTCTGTCTGTCCGGTCCCATACAGCCGAACGGCCAAATAGACTGAGCTGAAATTTTAAACAGGACATCCGTGACCAGGTAACTGAGAACTGCTAACAAAATGAACACAATCCGTTGCGATTTAAACCTGCAAGAAATAAAAAACTGAAAAATTCGTTGAAATGTATAGGAATTATTTTAACGACAATGGTTTTCATTTTGAAATAATATTTTTTGTTTGATATTTACCTGGCTGTGAAATGCCATGTCCAAGGTAAATCGAATGTTGGACGTCAGGTACCCCCAAATTCCGCTCGTAGATTGAGTAAACCTTGCAATATTTCACGTATTTCGTACTGGCTATGTTTCCATAGTATTGTCAACAGATGATGGAGACTACACTACGTTATATGCATTTCAAAAACATGTAAATAATTTAAAAAATACAATCCAGGAATTACAAAATCTTTCCCGACCATTGAACCCACGTCTCCCACATTTCGGCTATAAGGCGCTTTAGCCAACTCGACTAGGGAAACGCCAAAGCCGTTGTTAGACGAGTGAGAGAGTCATGTGTTGAGTACTCGGTAACTTTTGCATTTAAGTTTGATAATAATATTCGTATAAATAAAGGGATTTAAGTTTAGGTCATAGTTTAGGCCATAATGCTCCACTGTAGCTATGATAGGCTAGGGAGGCCTAAGGTAGGGGAAGAAAGGAATGTTACCGGGTCGTCTAGCAACGACTTTGGCGTTTCTCTAATAGGGTTTTAAGTTAAGTTGGTGTAAGGGGCGCGTCAACTGTAAGGTCATAATGCGCCACTGTAGCCTAAGATAGCTAGGGAGGCCTAAGGTAGGGGAAAAAAAGGAATATGTTACCGGGTACTCAACACATGGCTCACTCACTCGTCTAACAACGACTTTGGCGTTCCCTATTTTAGTAAGACGAATGAAGAGGGGAAATGTGTCCACTGTCCAATAACAGTTTTTTCGTAACTATCTATATAGTTATAGAAACCATTTTTATTTTTCACACTGTTTCGATTATTTATTTCCATGTGGATTTACTGTGTTGGAAACTAACAGCCAATCCAAATTATAAACATAAGGCCTATGCTCTCTACGACAAGCCGCAGGCGAGTCCAGTGCGGTGACTTCCCTGACGATGACGCGAGAGGCTGGTGGACTAAGTCCCATGATATAAATCTTACAATCTGGTCAGAATGTCACATTCTTTTCTGTGGTGAAGCTATTGTAGTATTATCTCTCTTGAGGCGCCAAGGAAGTAACACTCGGCTGTTATCAACACCTCTTCTCTTCTTTAGATAACGCTAGCCGGGAATGTGTTCTTCTCATTTGTATGCACACTCAGTTGTTGTTTTTCGTCCATACATTTCAATCACCACAATGTCACTATTTATCGTCCATAAATCATTACACATAACATTATTACAGATATGTTTAATGAATTCATTATTTTATTTTTTGCAGTTATTTTTGGAGCCTATAATAAAGAATGTTTTAATAGAATTTGAATGTTATTTTTTGTATGACTTCTAAGTGTATTTAAATGTTTTGTACACGTTTATCATGTTGAAATAGAAGCAACACTGTATCCCATGTGTGAGAGGAACGTGTAGATTTCTATGTGTCATGGTTTCCCTTGCTCTTTCATATACACCCTCTACATAGTACAGTTATGACATTCGAGACGATGAATGGTAGACATTTGAAGATGAAAGGATATCTACCAAATAAATTCCTTTATAGAATTAAAACTCACGAACTTCTTCAATGAGTGTCATGAACCCGAGTCAAGCGATGAGAAGTTACATTCTAATGATCAGTTTTGATATCTTGATTAAATATGAGAAGATAATTCCTGCAACGCTGTGAAGGGGCGTGGCTTAGGTTTTGACACCTCTATTGTGTCTACAATACCCTCGGTCGGTCGCATTTGAAGTGTTTGAGATGTGACAACAATAGCTCGGACTGATAAGAGAGAAAGACGTGCATTCCATGCTATGAGGCGGTTTCTTTCGTAGCCCTTCCACGTCCACGACTCACTGGACGATGATAGTCGAGTATGCAGGTGCATAAGTGCATAGGTGCACGGAAGATTACACTGAACTCTTGCGTCTCTCGCATACCATGGAAACCATCAATAATTTTTCCTTGTGATTGATCAATCGTTTACGAAATGAAAAACTCTTTTTTCTTGTAACACATCCTTATTATTTTATATTCATAGACGAATCACTTTGAAGATGCATTGTGTGAAATTAAGAAAAATGCATCTTCAAAGTTATTTATCTAATAAAATAAAATAATGTTGTTTTTACGGGGCGGGTGCACTACAAAGAAACCCCATTGCATATAACTCTCATACCACATAAACTATTATCCCTTTGTTCGGGGAAGTGTCATTGTGTATAAAATCGATCTATTTTTGCCAAGAAGACTCATTGCACATAAACCCCATAATTTCGACTGAAATTTGTTTGTAAAACTTTGTGGAATAGACCATCTACGACGGTTGAGGAACGTGCGACATATTTCTCGATTTAGGAGCATATCTCGTTTTGAATATCATTTAGGAATAATTTGATCAATTCATCCTCATCTTACAAATACCCGGCGTTAGCTGAAAACTGCTGTGCTCTAGCCATTGTGTGAACATCACTCTGAGCACTCTATTATCTGTGCTCTGCCTCTGAGTGACAAATATGTTATCCGACCAGCACGAGGTGGGCTTGATTCATGCTCGGGCGCGGACATTGCTGAATACATGAATAGTAAATTCACTACGGGTACCTTATTAGAAGCACTTAGACGACACGCTCGATATATCACTGGAGGAGCGACTAGAGTCGACAACACTAAACGTCGGAGGCCTCGAGTACAACGAATATGATACAATTATCATTGGTAGCGCATACAGGTGTCGATGTAGTGAATGAAATATATATGGTTTCGCGGACGCCAACTATAGTCAAGCTGGAAAATATTTACAAGTAAACGTGTGAATTTGTTGAGGAAATTATTGAATTTGAAGTGTGCTAAAAATGTGAAGGCAAATTTTTAGAAATTTTGAATGCACCCTGAATATTTCATCAAAATCGAATTTGCCGTTTGTCCTTTAAAACAAACATACTTTTCTGAGAGAAAACATCCTTTTTACAATTGTATTTGGTACGATTTTTTAAGTTCACTTGCATTTTGTACCGATTCGTAACGCCAAACGAAAAAAACACAGGAAAGACAATGTGTAAAAAAAATCACTCAGGCTCTTTCTAGAAAAAAGCTGAAAATTAATGCCACAACAACATAGCCTGGCATCTATGTTGAATGGTGTTGAGAAACGAACAAACAAAAAACATATTAGATTAATCTACAACTTATGTTTGAACGCACGACAAAAGTAGCAGGCATAATTTGAGTGACTTCAAAATAACAATCTTACAGCCAATATCCAATCAGGCCCAGGGTATGTCCAGGGAAAATATTTATTTTATTTTTATAACATGTATAAGTCCTTGACCATAATACCATTGAGAATAGAACATACTCGATGATATTACTATCTAGTTTAAATCAAATCACAGAGCGTGGAACGAATATTGAACACCACATTGTCGTAATACCTTTTCACAGAACAAGACACCAATTAATAATGTATAATATTATTTCCAGTGAAATTTAATTCAATAGGGGACATTTTCATTTCACCACATTGTCTTCCCGGAAACCCGTCTTGCACGTCCATACAACGACAGGAAGCAGAGAATAATAACAATATGGAGAGATACGCATGATGGAACTTTATTGCACTGCATCATACGTTATATGGCTTAATAACACCCGATGCATTGTGGGGAGTGTGAGAGTACAGTGTGACGAGCGCACAAGGGGACGCGTTCTTTGCAATTTAGTTGCACTCCGACATTTATTTTATTATTATTATTTATTTTATTGTTATACGAAGGGCATACACATTGTATAGGCCTACATACACCGCGAGTTAAGTGTCAGCAGTTTTCTGTTATATTTTAATTTTGCACGCCAACTCCTCCATTTTTATAAATTGTGATGTTTTCGTTACTATTAGAGAAATAATTGTTAAAAGTGTGTTAATTTTATTCAAATATACTTGGCGTACGCAAACAATGTGTTTTTGTTTTAAATGAACATAATAAATAATAATATATAAGTACGCGATTTTTTAACTCTCAGGAATTCGTTGTAAAATAAACATTGTAATGTAATATGTTGTAATGTATGAAATAACCAAAATAAATATGTAGGTTATTTCAGCAAACTGACTTCACCTTGTTTGGTGTTTCAAGTTTATGTGTAGTTGTTAAATCCTTTTACTTCTTAATCTTTTCGATTTCTTGACTAAGCTCTTTAATTCCCTTGACTCGTATCTAAAATTCTTAATTTGTATTAATTGTCGATAAAATCTAATTTGTTTAAATTCACTTTTATACGTTATTTAATTATATTAGGCATATCACAGAATATAATAATTTCCCTTTAACTCATTGAATCGGTTTTAAATTATATTTTGCGAATTTTTCTATTGCTGCTTAGGCCATTTATTTAGTATAGATTTGTGATTGTTATTTTCGTCCTCATTTCTTAATCAGTGCAAAGGACGGACCTTAAAATTAAATACAAACTCTAAAACTTAGCCATAATTAAAGTAACCTTTATATTATACATAGGGGAAAGCAGCATCTATTTTAGGCCACAAAAAGACTAAAAGGTCTAGAAATTACTTAGCAAGAGTAAAGTGGTGAGGATCCATGCACATTTCTTAGAATTGTGATTTAACTTAGTTTAATAAACTCAAGTTGAAATGTCTTGAAGACATGCAAGCGTTCAAGCCAGACCTATGAATTATGAATACGTGGTTAGTTCTTAACTTGACTTGCAACACTAAATCATCAAACTAGTTCCAACCAACTGCGAATTAAGAGAGTTGTTAAAGCAGAGTAAATCACTTCTAAGAATTTTGACCGAACTTTATACTCGAAATAAACTTCTAAAATAGTATTGGTAGACACATTGTATTCTTGAGTGATTTGTCTTCCAAATATTGACGTTTCGTGAAACGCAATAAAATATAGAATATTCGTTCAAGTGTTAATTTAAATAAAACTAATTAAGAAGATATAGGACATGCGTTTTGAGCAAATTCCGGTTTGCTCAGCCAATGACACCACAGTTGTTTGAAATGTTGGATAATCGTCACGAAAACGGAGTTATAGGGCTCTCCAGTAAAATTTTTCAAGAAATTATTCTTAATTTTTTTTTTATATAAATTGATTTTCAGGTTTATGGCTTTTCCTGACTGATTGACATAACATATTGAAAATGACGACTGTAGGGCTGTTCATGTAGGCTTTATTGTCAACTATGTATAGTTTCATATACGTCGGATTCAGTGTTGCCAACTCCTAGCCTATTAATCTCGTCAAAAGTACCTTTAATTCCCGCCAGATAGCAGTACATTCCGTTAAAAGTTATTTTTACAGGTTAATTTGACTTTTTTATTCATTAAATTGGACTAAAAGGATTTAAAACATGATAGTAGTATTCCAAACTAAGTATAAGATGCGTAATCTTGAGTAAAATATGTAAAAATTATTACCATCATCATCATTACAAGGGTTAAATATTTTGATTATTTGCTAAAAGTTAAACTAATTTACCGCTTCCCATACAAAATGTCAACAAAATATCATCAAAAAGCACGAAAATTGGGTTATTTCGAAAACCACTAGTATTTCGCTAGACTCATTTTCATTCCACTAGATTTTCCGTTAACCGTCAGATGGAATATTTGTCCGTTATATGGCATGTAAAAACCACCAGTTTTAACGGAATTTCCGTCAAGTTGGCAACACTGGTCGGATTCATCCTGGCCAAGCAAATAGCTGTGTGCCAACTGTCAAATGTGTCCTATTCCCTATTAATTTATGTAAGAAATCATTCACCGTAATTTATAAATAAAAGCTCCTCTGTTGCAAGCATCACTTTTCCGTCTGTGCGAGTGTCACGTCTCATCACGATAAAATCCGACCACGATCTCCGATTGACACGTGTTTTTGTGCTGGTTTTGCCCTTCAACAAGTATGATACAGAACGTTTTCTGTTACCCTTGGGGGCAGAGGGAGGCCTGTGGGGGGGGGGGGTGTAAGGGAGACGGGTCTAGCCCCGCTGAAAGTTTAAATATTCATGTGTGCCCGACACATGAATGAAGGCAGAAACAAGCGAAAAACAATAATGGTATGCTTCGTGCTTCGTTCCTTACAAAAATAAATAAATAAATACATATACGTATTTAGAGTCCACCCACTCAGTCACATAACTGATTTTCAGTGGGGGACAGTAAACCAAAGTGACCAAACCAACCCTGTAGGCCCCGACGCAATCGACGAGTGATTATGTGCCTCGTTGCTAGGACGGCTCCAAAGTCACCGTTTACAAACTCCTAAGACAAGACCTGATGGACTTAGTCCAAATGAGAAGTTAAAAAACTTCTGACTTTATAATAGCATTCACGCCGACAATTCAGTGGGGGAACCCAGGGCCACACTCGACATTGGTCTTTTTCAAGACCCCTAATGTGCCAATCATAGCTGAAAGGTTGACGAAGGTTTCAATAGAATATTGCTTTACTGCTGTCAGCCACTCAGCCCGTCTTCATTTAAATTCTAACTCGAGAAAAGGTACAGAATTCAACCATGCATATGCCATTGCATTATAACAAGCGTTATTTTAACGTTTTCATAATTATAACGTGTGTTAATCAATTCCTTGTCAAAAGATGGTTCTGTGGGTGTTTTTAATTTTAATTTTAACCAAATATTAAGATTTGTTCGCAAAATAACTTGGCAACGTATTTACTTATTTTACGTCTATCCTATGCAGTTATAAAAACTGATTTACAAAGAACAACAAAATTAAATTATTATATGCCTTTTACGCATGGATAACTGTGTAAACAAGAGTGAAGGAACATCCTGGATTCGAACGTGGAACGCAGGACAACAGTAATATGAAATCAACCCATGGGTTCTGCAGTGGCTTATACACTATTGAAGGGTACTTAGTCATTCGTGTAGCATACCGCTACTCCTCTAGACAAGTTAATAATTAGTTATTATTCTGTAATTCGTCGAATATTCAATACACACTTTTGAATGAAACTGATGCTAAAATCGCCTTTCAAAAACTCAAATAACCGGAAAAAGGCAGGCTAGACAGTGTGTGTAGTATAATTTTTACTCGACTCATCAATAATTAAATGATAAGATTGAAATAATATTAGTTACATTACTGGCCAGTGATTGAGTTTGACACAATACATTTATTTATACAGTCTTTGAACCTTTTACAAAAGCCAAAAAAACAACCCTTTCAAAAATAATTTGTTGAAGTTGAAAGGATGGAGAGGCGCATGACGAATATAATAGAGGTATTTTACAACCATTTACCCAGGTTTACAATTTAAAATCCAAGATGAAATGGGATGACAGGTGTGGGGTCTCTTGTATAAGTGATAGTTAAATCGTGTCATTTTTTCATTTACTGATTATATATATAGTTTATTCAATTCATCAAGTCAAAACAAGGCCTAAAATGTTTTTAAATCGAAATTGTAGCTCAATTCTGAGAGGAATTGCAAATCAAATAACATACCCATTTGATATGATTTAATCGGATAATTCCTTAAAAACGAAGATAAACACTTCGCATAAAAGCGAAAATGCTTAGAAAAATGTAAATAAGACAATTAATTTATTAAAATCGAGATAAGGCTTATCAACTACACTTTTAGTTAAGAGATGGTATTTGTCTTTTGCACAATGGGGTTTACTTTGCTACCAAGCACTCCGAAGCATTGTTCAGTTGGAACCCTTTCTAAGGGTTGTACAAAATGCGAATTTGTTGCCCACTGAACAGCCGATGTGAACTCCATTATAGAGGGAATCGAACCCTGTATCTTCTGAATTGGAAGCAGGTACGCTAACCACAAGACCAATGAGTAGAGGTACGTGAAAATAGCGTTTTGTGAATAGATGCTACAAAGCGCTATATTTTTACTCAAAACTTCATATGGTTTTCGTCATATTTTATTTTATTTTCCATAGTATCTATAATTTGTTTATACACATCTTTATTCAGTTAATATTAATTCAACCTTGATGACCAAATTTCAAATAAAAAATCTGAAAAAAGTTCATACACAAGGTTTTGAAATTAGCCAAAAAATAGATGCTACAAAACGCTATAAAATGACACTTAAAAATGATATATACACGCACCTCTACCAGTTTACCTTATTTTGGGTACTCTTGTACCCGTACCCGTTCGTGATTGTTATATTTTATTGAGATGTAAAAATGTAAATTGATAATTTACAAAATAATTGAATTAATAACCAATGCTAGAGTAAAAAAGTAAGATATACTTTGTATGTAATGATTCAGGTATGGTGGTTCTCGGTAACCCCATTAGTTCCGTCTGTGCTAATGAAATACCCGGGGCGACTCATGTCAAAGTTTCTTCTCGCGTCAGCAGCTGAACGTACGATGACAAAGGGGTTTCTTCTCCTTTCTTCCCAGACAATGCCGTGAAATTTATAATGCATTGATGTGAAAACAATCACTTATTCAATAGAAAAAAAGCGGTTAGAGTGATTCAGATACGGTTTACTAAGTATGCCGAGTTCTTTGAAATAATTTCCCGAGTGCTTTGTCTTTTGTGTCGGAGGTTACGCCCACTTGTTTACGCCCCCAAGAGCGTAATGTTGTCAGGGCTGACGGGTGAGTAATTCAATTCTACTAAATAAGTTAATAAAATGTAGAACGGGAGGTTTGAAACATGAAGATGGCAAGGAAAGTGTATCAAGTGGGTAAATGTATTGATTTTCGCCGTCAATGTCTTGAGAATTGGATGGCGAGGGAAAATATCAATGTCGTTTTTAGACTAAAAGAAAAGCAATAAATAATCTAAAACTTGTTTTTTTTTTAAGCACATTATAAAAAGTAGCGCATTTTTTTGTGAAACAAGCATGTATAATATGGTCTTCCCACAGTGAAGTTTTATACCCATGCATAAAAATTATTTGTATACTATATTCCTACTTTATTGAAATAAAATTATCTAAATGACGTTGCTTTTTTTAAAGGTAAAAAGTTGGTAAGAAGACCGTATTAAATAATAGTTACGATAAGTTAGTTATTTATTTAAATATAGAATAACGAACCTACAACTTATATTTGTAACTGAAATTTCCTCGAACATTATATCATAAGTAAAATAAGTATACCTATCTCATTTGAAATGTCGATGCCAAGCGCATTCTTTAGTTACATCATCTGGATTACATCAATCAATCAAACTTCCCCGTACTTTGCTGAATACAGCTGACTGTTATCTGTTGTTGTTTAGATTGCTGTTACGTAATATTCTCAAAGGAATAATGCTTCGCGAGGCATTGTTCTTGATTACTTCCGTCATCGAAGCGTTATGCAGAATAACAATAGAAAAAAAAACTCTTCCGTAAGGATGTTTGCTGTAGAGTTCACATCAGCTTTATTTACCCGGTTTGAGTGACCTTTTTTTTAGGTGACTAGGTTTTAGGTAATTCAGAAAGAAATGTTCAATGCCCGAAGGCTGTTTGAGAGGACTCAAAAAACTTTTAGCCAGGATTCTCAGTTGTTGAGTTGAGTACCTTTAATAAAACAGCAACAAATCTTGGGGGGGGGGGGCACAACCTCACTATCACCCATTATGTCGTTTTTTGACAATAGTATAGCCTGCACATCTACAATACACAATTAAATTTTAAGAATCGGTGTTATGGATAAAGTTTCCAAACACCTCAGCTTCCCCTAAGTATAAGGAAAAATGGTTTTCTATAATAACAGTTCTTGCTCGATTTGTTTTGTCAAACGGTACAAATACGAGCTTTTTCGAGTTTTTTTTTTAATTAAATGTTGCTGTTTTAGAAAAGGTACTCTTTCATTCAGACCCTAGGGTGATTACAATAACCTTAAACCGAACGTATATACTATTCAGTTATAAAACCTGATTGACAAAGGAGGACAACTAAATAATACTAATCACATAAAAGCAGACAAAATTATGTGGTTAAATAAATAAATAAATTCGTATTTAGAGTCTGATTTTCAGCGGGGGACAGTAAGTAAACCAAAGTGACCAATTACCAAAGTTTGAAATAAGTAGTACAATACAACAACAATGTACAAAGTAAGATACAATGATTAGTAACATATTCAAATTAAAAAAAAATGAAGTGTAAATAAATTTAAAGAATCAATTTCGAATTAGTAAAAAGGAAGATCCGAACTCGTAGCCTCTCGAATCCGAGTTTCACACGCTACGTATAAACTATCTCGGTCGGTGACGACAACACACAGATTGCCGCTTTGAACCTAATCGCTTGGATCCTAGGCGCAGCGCTAGCTGTCTGTGGACACACGTACGTAAAACATATTTGTTTAGACCCACTTTAATAATATTTACACGAGTAAATTTGAAAGTCACACAGTGAGGTAACGTTTAGAACGAGGATTGTGACCGAGTCGGGCAGTGAAGTGAGAGTAGAGTGGGTGGGTGGACCTCTGTCATGATGTGATGGAGCCAAGGGTACGTGGGGAAAATACTAGGCAATTTTAGTTTAGTTTTACCCAAAAGCGGTGAATTAGTACAGAAAATAATTTAAAATATAGTTTAAAGTAGTGTATTTACTATTTTCCCATGATATTTCTTTTTTAATTGTGGGACTGGAATCAAGAAAATGTGGGTAATAATCAAAATATAGTGGGGGGTTAAAAATGAATTAAAATTTTTGTTTGAGTTTTGACAAAAACAAACAATTGGATGATGAAAATTATTAAAAATTTCGTTGCGTACTAGTTATTAATATCTTGTGAAATATCTTTGAGTGCTAAGGATGTCATGGAAATATACATTTTTCTAAATTATATAAATCATAACATGTGGAAATTAGGATGGCTACCTAATGAGCAAGTTAGATCACGAAGCACTAATTAATCAAATTTGTTTACAACTAACAAAAAACGAGAATTTAAGCTTAATAGTATTTCAGTTTCAAGGTTATCACTTATCAAGAGCTAAATACACGAATTGATACTTGCAAAATGATAAACGTTTGTTGGCTAACTTTGTCTTGGCAGGAAACAGTGTCGAGGGGTGACTTTACTCCTCTTCGGTGACTAACTAGGTATAAGATTGCTGTGAGGGATGTCCGAGGGATGTTTCAGTAAGAACAACCGGTGGTGGATATCGAAGCGATGACCCCCCCCCCCCCCCTGAACTCAAGTCTTTCATGTAACTATGCAAGAGTTATATATCTTGGTGTACTAGTACCTTACAGCTCTAATTATTATAAAATTTAATTACTACCTGCTGTGGACGTAGCCTAGTTGCAATTTGCAAATACAACTGGCGATTTCTCAATATAATCACCTCTACCGTACGTTTAACTCCTATGAGAGGTTGTTGGCCGTTTAAAAGATAAAAGAAACGTCAGAAATGCTGATGGAAAGTGGAGGTTTTCAGAATATCACAGGTAGTCTTAATTATTGGAAAAAGTTAAACAGATATGTTTAGATAGCGTTTCACAATTTCACACACAGCCAAATACACTCAATACTTTGAACAGTTGGTATTGAAAAGAAAACATGCACAGAAATAAATTTTAAGTTACAAAAAAATTAATTTATGCATATATATACTAATTTTCATAGCAACTTATATATACACAAAAGTTTTAATTACTATAGGGGCCTAGGTCTATATTTTATACATTTTATATAAATTATGTAAACGGGATTTGTTTAAATGAAATCTTTTAAGTTATACAGAAATAAGATAACAAATGTATATTTTAATTGACATATAATGCCAAATGTGTCTCATTTAGACAGATATGCCTAGCTGAAACCTCTGCAGGTGTGTGAAATGGTCGTCAATGCTGGTGACTACGGTGAGCGCAGCATCACCAATACTGGTCCAACATTTGTGTTGCATATTCAACACGACGAGAGTAAAAGTAAATCATGTTCGCGTATTATTATAAATTATTTCATTTTATAGTTGAGAAAGTTGTTAAAATGATTGCTATTACCCTAAAATAAATCGGCATGACATTTTCTGTTCTCAGAGTTCTAGGAAAAGGGTTCGAGCTAAAGGTAAAATCAAAACTTTTGTTTGATCAATCCAGTTCAAAATTAATAATCAAAAGTGTACTTGCATTTGCTCGGGTGTTGAATATCTTACATTCCCGCATACATAAAAAAAGCGAACGTTGGACTAATTTTAAGACAGATAATTATTATATTAAAGGAAAGTGTCAAATATTACAGAAATATTAAAAACAAAAGAGAGTAACGTCGTAATTTCTAAATCAAAACCATTTCAAAAACTACATTTTTCTCTTCTCAACGCTCTACATTTCAAGATACCACTAAAATCCGGGACGCTACCGGAAAACGGTACCGGCAACCACCAACCGCCGTAAAGAATCCACAAGTACCCCAGACCAGACCACACGGTGAGTGTTTAACTATGCGCGCATACCCAAGTGTGTACATTACAACCACGTGCGGTGCATACGTTACAAGATCTACGCGGACGCCTCATCATGGGAGAAGAAGAATTAATATATCTATTGTTAAATACATACGGCCTATTGTGCGATGCTATCGACGATCTTACAGCTATGGATGGAAGGTGAGAGGAGCTTTTGTAGGAGGCGATGAACTGTGAGGATAAGACGCATGCGCGTGGAGGGCATTTTAAAACTGAAGGTTGAATACATATCTGTTCTGTTTTTAGTTTTTCACCCTACGACTCGTACAAAAATGTAAATTTGGTATTTTGAAAATTTGAAAATTTTGTATTGTATTACTATTGAATGATACAATTGTCATAAAAGTATGCCCCGACTTGGAATTGGAATCGAACCCAGAACCTCTGGCTTAACGCGCCATAGCTCTAACCAATTGAGCTATCGAGACACAAGTCACACCTTCATTAAATTGCTATTTATGATCCATGTAAATAAATACCATTTGATTTTAGAACTTCATTATTACAATTGTTTTCAAATTATAATAAATACTCTTTGCAGCGCAAATAACTAATTTTCAATTTACTCAAAACTATATTTTTGTAGATAGGTGCTTAGAAGGGCAGTATACATCAATCAGATCAGGGGGTGGCTAACCACTATAGTATTCTATTCTCGGGGGTGGCTAGCAGTATTTTTCGGCACACAAGAGAATTTTCAACATTGGTTTGTCATACCTGTCATGTCCACTTCTACGATTTCTTCTACCATTTCTTTTTCTCCTTTTATAACAATATTTTTTGCAGCTAATGCTTTGTTTTCGTAAAAGATGGCAACTTACCAAATTCTCCAAAATTCAGCAGAAAGTATAAAAAAATAACTATCTAAAAAGTAATCTTTTAACTTATCTTGTACTTTACGAAAAATGTTAAAATTATGATAATAAAAGCAACAAGGAAAACCTGTCAAGAATAGTGAGTCATAAACACATAATAGCTTCCATTCTTCCGACCGGTATTGTACACGTTAATAACGATATAATGATGGCACGGGGTTTAAGCTCTACCTTTGCAGTCATTGTGTGAAGTAATGGCAATTATCATAAAAGTTTTTCTGACTAGGACACTACTAGGGGTAAAGTTTTATTACCACAAGTCCTTTGTGCAGTGCTTGTACAGCCGTGTGCAAGAATAAATCATACGTTTTACATTAATTACTTTGCTGGCAATAACATCTTCATGACTGTATGCCATAGGAATAGCTACATTGCGAATTTGTCCCTTCTAGACACTTCTAGCCTGACACACAAGAACATTGTCTAACTAAAATTGGCACGATCATACTTGTATACATTATTATTTTTTCGATTGTTAATTTGTATTTATTTACACAGAACGAATGTGGAGTGGGAGGCCAGAAGTAAATTGGTATGAACTGATGGGTGGAGAAGCAAGAAATAAGAATATATGGAGAAGAACCAGATAGGCTATACAAGAAGATGAATAAATGGAAGAGGTAGAAAACGAGACAGGCCTGGCAAGCAGATGGTAAAAAACCGAATATCTAAATAATAAACTTTATCTAATTTAAAGTATCGTAGCAGGCAAATTTGTCAAATGTTATATATTGACCACACATTCAAAATAAATTCCCAATATATGCCTAAAGCGCAAAAGTAAAAAGTTATTGATACCATACACAATCAAAATATATTCCCAATACATGCATATTGCCTTGTTTCTCGACTATTATCATCAGCATTTACCTTGAGGGGCTACAATTTTCAAGAACAAATTTGTAGTTATCATTATTTATAGATTATCGAAACATAAATGAAACGTGAATTATACATGCCTGCTTCCCACATGCTGTAGAGTGGTGTACCCCTGCGAGTGTGGGATGATACAGCTGCAACGGTTAGAGCGCATTATAATTATAATAAGGTCCTTGGCGGCCATTTTATCCGCTCTCGAAAATGGAACGATTCTAAGAAGGAAATAAGTGCGCTATTTCCGTTTCCGGAGCGTTCCAGAGGAATGTTCTTGTGCTTCGAGCTGCAGCCTTTAGACACAATCGACGTTTCGACGAACTTCACAGGAAACGAGTTTGTAAATTATTTTTAAAATATTGTGGACCTTACTATTATTAATGTGACTAATATGGGAGAATTCTAGGTTGGATTTGGTATTAAATATCGGCCATATATGCAGTATATAACTTATACATGACTACCAAAAGACACCCCACAATTACAACACACAAGTCACAGTCATTAGATTTTGAAGTACCATGTTAAAAAAACCGAGGAGCATTTTAAAACCAACATTTTAATATTTTGATTCTCAAATTACAAATTTTGAGTATTTTAAAATCTCAAAATTCGTTTTCAGTAGCAAATTGATGAATTCTTGTTCCCCTCTTCAAAAATGTTATTTGAAACACACTTGAAATCGATGACTAAAACTAAAAAGAGGTCACATTTATCATTAAGTATTATGAGGAAATCTTATTTGGAGTTAAAAAAAGCTCCATTTTGTACGGTTCTCAAGAGTAGTCAACTACTGATTTAGCAGCTATTAAAAAACTAATTTCACCCTTCTCTTTTCATGGTATTGTTTTTCCAGGCTCAAAGGAGGGTAGAAGATAAATAGTTAAATACTATGTTGGCAACTGTGGTACCAGACAAGAAATTATGGTTTGAAATATAACAAAAAATGCGATCTTACAATAAAAAGCATCTTTATATTCAAAAATATTTATTATTAAAAGAAAAATGACAAGTGTATTATCATTTGAGTATAATGGAAATGTGAATTGGTCCAAGACAGTTGGGGGAGGGGTACGAGTATACAATATATAATGAAGATTGATTACTGCACAAAATGATGATTTAATACGTATTATTAACCAACGACGACACAGCAAACAATGTTGCGTGTAGTCATTAGTGTTACTATAACCATGTCCTGTCTCCCAACTGTCAGACCAATTATTGTCATTTATTCTTTATTCAACTTCAAACCCCCTCCCCGTTTCCTCTGTGGATGCTATCTTTATTAAGTACAAAAAACAACATATTTGATATGTCAAAGCCCAAAAAATTAAAAATTTATGCCGCTCTATGTTCCCAATATTGACATTTAATTTTGTTATTTGTCACAAAAAGTTGATAAATGCTTATGATCATAATTCTTAATCATCTGTTGCCACGTCCAACTTTGCGTTGGGTTGGTAAAAGAACAAAACATGTCAATTTTACCCGAGTGATTCGCTTCAGTGACTAAATAGCGTATTATGGTGTTCGGGTAAGTGTGAGTTCTTTCACGTCACATTGAGTCTCCTCACTGTTCTGCGTCTTTCCTCACACTTTCTGTCAAAGTTTACCTCGACTACAAAACCCATCATCTGTCTACATTATTATGCTATGTTTAACTATGTACATCTCATCAATTATATTCATCCGCAACTGATATTTTTAATTTGATTATAATTGATAACGTGATGTTTATAAATATCTAACTTCTCAACTTGTACTGACCAAAAAAACACTTGTTTATTGCAAATAAGTAGAAAAATAGAAATGAAATGTATCAGCTTCCGAAGACAGTGTTTCTAAATGAATAGAATGGGATATAAGATTCTTTCATTGGCCAATTAAATCTGTATTTAATGTACTCGTTGGTAAAAATAGATTTTAGTTATTATTAAAAGTTTGAAAAACAGAATTTTTAGACAAAACAAGTCCCTGAGTCTCAATTTCACTATGTTCAATAGTTAATATCATAATGAAAAATTAGAGCAGGTGAGGTTAATAATGTAATGAGTTATTTGGACTGTACACTGCACTTGTAAATAAAGAAAACTATGTGAAACAATATTTCGACCACTGTTCAGCCGTCTTCAACGGGTTTAATGATTGTCGAACATCATTAAACCCGCTGAAGACGACTGAACAGTTGTCGAAATATTGTTTCACAGATTTCTTTATTTACAAGTGCAGTGTACAGTCCAAACCAAATAACTCATTACATTATCTTCATTGGTCCCACTTGAATATCCTATGGTAATTTCAGGACTTCCAGGACATTCGGTCTATAAATAGCAATTGCCATCACGTGATTATCAAAGGCTATATTCATAACACATTAATGCTGATTCAACATTTCGTTATGCCAGAATAACAATTAAACAAGTTCCGAGAAATTAGAATAAGACAAGCAGTGTGCTAGCTAATTACGAGGAAATGCAGTGCGTTGCTATGCTAATGTGCAAGAGATGGTGTCGAATACCGAGTTACAGTTGTACATCAGTCACCTTGGACATGGGCATGCTGGACTCGCGAGTACGCATATCTGTGTTTGTGCAGGACATTCCTCGAACGTAGGTGTAATTTAAGACCATTGGTGATGACAGATTTATATTTAGAATCATCTAAATCAAGTGTCGGATTAGGAAGCGAAGATCAACTGTAAGCATCACTGTTCTGTGTCCCGTCTCACGATAAAAACAGAACATGACCTCCGCCTTTTAAAACAACAAAAATGATACAGAATATTTTTGGGAACCCATGGGGTAAAATGGATGTTTTCATGAACTCGGCACCTCCACCAAACCCCTGCACGAAGAGACTTCGACTAGTAGTTGAGGAGGTAACTTCGCTTCCTATTTTGAGGACGCCCGTGTTCGTGATTGTTTACCGTCTCTGCTTCCAATGCAGAAGGTCCAGGGTTCGATTCTCGCTAAAGTCAGAAGTTTTTTTTAACTTCTGAGGAATTTGTGAACGATGACTTTGGAGCCGTCCTAGCAACGAGGCATAATAAATTTAAAGTTGTTCTGAATAGACCTTGTTGATTCAGGCGTTGATCCGTGGGTATTCGCACTGTCCATACCGCTGATTATAATTCCTGTTAAAAAATATCTATCTTTGGTTGGTTATCGCTTTCTCGTCGATTGCGTCGGGGCCTACAGGGTTGACTTGGTCGCTTGGGTTTACTGCCCCCACTGAAAATCAGTTATATGACTGAGTGGGTAGACTAAACACGAATTTATTTATTTATTCATTATATAGAGTTAAGAAGAGAAACATTCATTAAAGTGTATAATATGCAATTATTGGGAAAACATGTTTTTTTCAAATACGAAATAGTAAATGTAAAAAGATGCCATACTTTTAGAAACTTAATGTGTTTTTAATGTGATAAAATTTCCGGCGAAATACAATTGAGTTTCACCTAGGCCTAACAACATCCGGTAATTTACAGTGTTTCATGAGAATTTATGCCAAACTGAGTTACATTACAGAGATATAGGCCTACATGATTGACGTAGGATACCATATGATGCCAGATTATAAGGAAGCTTCCCAGATGTCTCACATATTCCGTTATTTAATTAAAGTACACTTATTTACTTGTGAAGGAATGACAAAGGCCACTAGGTACTTCGATCCGAGAATACGCGTTTTGAACGAAGAAAACCACAACAATCACAATTGCCCCTGCGGTTATCAAGCCTGGAGCCATGAAGCTGGTTGACTTGTAAGATACGTGTAAAATAATATCAAAGAACTGTTTTGACGAAGCAATACTTTATGCATCTCGCATAAGAGTCGCAACGTTTGTTTTCCGTTGGTTTAATTTAAGAATTGATTACTAAACAATACGAAAACTATTTACATGAAACTAAAGTAGAAGGTTAAGTTTATTTAACGTCTGCAATAAAATCGCCAATTCATCTTTTTAAGACAATTTTGTTTACTTAGTCATTCGTTTCACTATTTTGCTGTACAGCAATCTGCAATACGAAAACATGAACATATTTGTACCATTCCAACTCAAACAGTGAACGCAGAAATGAACACAGTTTGATCTAAAAAATAACGAAAAACTTTACATTATGAACGATATTTCGGGGAAAAAATGATAGAATTCTTGACATGCGTAATTAATATTAAAGGTTGAACTGAAATTGACTCAAACCTAACTAGAGTTTGTCTATATAATCGACGACCCCGCAGCAAATCAACAACTTATCCTTGTCAACAAGACACTGATCACAGATCATTGACACAAGTCACATGGTCAGCAAACTATAAATAACTGGAGGGAGAAGGAATTCCTGGAATAAGTTTATAAATAACTATCAACATCTTGCCCACGTATATAGAAACCAACCCTCTGTGTTTACCGAAGATAGGGCGCGGTACTTCATAGGGTAACCATATTGGTTTCAGGGTCAGCCTATAAAAAAAATAGCCATATATTTCAGATTATCACGCTCGGGGCAGAATTTTTTAATTTATTGATTGTGTTTCTGATTATATTGTATAAAATTAGTCAAGATCAAGCATTGTTTTAATACCCTAAATTGTATTTCACGAATTTCTAGGTCCCATTAGTGCTTTTCTTCTATATAATACAGTGTTCGAAATTGAGTAGATATAGACTAAATTAAACAGAAATTTACACAAACAAATATAGTATTCAACTGACAATCTAAAAAAAAAAGCGGATAGGCCAGAACCTTGTCAACAAAATGCCACAAACTCGCAGTCGACTCGAGACAAATAACCTTGAAATTAGCGCAAGGTCTACGTTTTTACACCAGGCAATTATTAAATAGATTGAAAACTAACATAGAATATTGATGATTCTATTGAGTACCAATCATTGAATAAATGATAACTATAATGGAGAAGTAGGTTTCATGGCTGGATGAACGCGAATAAAATAATAATTAATCCTAGAGCTATGCTAATTATTATAGAATTAAAACACGCCATTCATTTATAATTAAGTCAAATAGAATACAACTAACGTGCCGCTAATTAAAATATGTATCTACCACCCAAAGATTGATGAATCCTTTCCCATGGAAGCGAGGAAGCTAATAGCTAATAGTGTTGACTAGTCTACACAGACGTGTTGATGCTAATATGTTGTGGCAATTCCGTTATCGTTTGTCTTGGCTGGCTAGCACGGACACGCACACCCACACTCGTTGGGCATGTTCACGCCTGCTACTTTAGACACCTGTTGGTGCGGCGGTCGGGGAGGGGGGGGGGAGTGAAGACCCCGGGAGGGCGCATAGCCCGAATATTGAACCACCTCCAACAACAAATTATGTCACCGAAATAATTATTTAGATTTTAAAAAAAATAAGAAATATTAATACATATGACAAAAAGTAAGAAACAGTCAAAACTGTGTCATCGAAGAATTACGAAATTAAATAATTTTACCACTATTGTTATTTTTATCAGTAAAGTGTGCTATTTTGTGTGCTACTGCCTATTTCAGATCATATCAGTTACCAGACTTACCAGTAGCAGTGTAGTTTATAATGGGGGACCTTGTGTAAGTTTTGATAATCACACCTGAATCTGACAAATTGGAAATTTTAATTTAATTAATTAATTACTTAACCACGGTGATTACAGAAAAATATGAAGGAACTGAACCAATCGAAGAAGTGGGACAATACATAATAATTGGGAAACAAACCATTTGTAGAAATAAAATATTGAATTACTTTATTCATTTCTTGATAACATTAATATAAAAAAATGTGATTTGGATTGGAAAGGGCATATTTTTTTTATGATAGACTACTAAGAAATTGTTTGTATTAAATTCCCTGGAAGTTCCGACCGAGTATATAAGTGATGCGTAGCTTCCATATCTTGACTCTTCAACTCTGTTAGAATAGTACAAGGAAGGAAGCCGCCACACCAAGTGTGAATCTCGCCCGCCACCGACAGTCGATTCCAAGTCAATATCAATACTGGGAACCCCCGTATTGTGACAAACTCCCTAGGAATCCATACAACCATACGGCCGACCTCTTTAGAGAAATATTTACCAAACCTCATCGAACCTTCTCGGAACCACTCGAGCGGTGACGTCAGGGAGGGTGAGGGGTCGGATCTGAACACCCTACGCTGCATGGTGGACGAGAGAGCGGATCGGATGGTTGAGGGGTAGACCAAGATATCATGTTAGACATGGGGTCTAGTGAAATATGCATTATTGTTTCTTATGTACCACAAATTTTACGCAAATATTAGCATTTATCCACAACTGATCATAAAAACACATAATTTGATAGAATTGCTAAAATAATCACCGCGATTTACTCCAAAATGCCTCAAATTTGCAGGGGAAATGCGAAAGTAGACTAGCCAAAATTAGCAAAAATTCATTTTAATTTTGTAATGCAATTTTGCAAAAATGCTAATATTTTAACATTTAAATATCATACTTTAGCAATAATTAAAAAACAAAATTTGTCAATATGCTAAATTTTTGCATTTAAATATCATACTTTAGCAAGAATAATTATAGTAAATAAAATTGGTCACTAACACTCACGACCTGTCAAAAGTTTCATAAATAAACTCGAAATCCAATTTGGCCATATTAGTTTGCTGTTCAACTGATTAGACCTACGGTCAGGATTGCCGGTGGCGGGAATCGTCCGAACCTCGAGAATTAGATCCGCGAGTTTATTAGCGATATGACATTTGATCCAAGTTTATGAGTTCCTTCACTAAGGGGAAGGGAATGTCTTTGATATTCTCTGAACAAAATTGTATATTTATAAAACAAATTCAACAGAAATGAAAACACACTAGTCGCCAACGTTCTAGTTTGATGACCATGACATCGTCATTCGTCGCACACGATTTAAACGTTTCAACGAATGCTCGATTTACCAACAAAGTCTATTTTTAGCTTCAGTGTTTCCATATATACAGCTGAAGTGGTCGATCACACAGTGTATGGGAAACAATTCTACTGAATAACCCACATTGTAAACCATTCTGTGAAGCCCATGCTACGCACGATAACTATTCGTAGTAGAAGAATATATTACATAATTAATTATATATAATTATTATTGAGGTGAGGCAATGATTCACGAGGCAAAACGTTATTTTATTATATCTTGACCATGGAAAAATACGTGGGAGTATTGAGAATTTACTACAATAAACAGGTTGTCGGTTCAATCACACACCCCTTCCCCCCCCCCACCCATCACACCCCAAATCACGGCAACATATAAGAAATAAATACTTAGTTTTGTAAATAATGCCTCTTTATATCTGAATGATTTTTAAATGAATACATAATTTTACTCGGCAAATTAGTGTGCTTGATTGATTCCGTTATTATAATATATATATATTTTAATTCCGTTAGTACTAAGTATGTCTTGAGAAATAATTATTCATTTTAATTTTTACGATTTTGGTAGTAAATATTACATATTTTTTTTTTAATAGTACGTACAAAATGCAAATTTTACCCCATAACCATTGAGAATTAGTAAAGTAGTGTACACTAACATATGATGAAATGATTACGCAGAATTTATAAAAAAAAGTTTAATGCCATACCTACGACGAAAATAATACCATAAAAAAGTTTTCCATTTATTTCGGTTTTCGGAGAAACGATATACATTGGATAAGCCCATAAATACAAAAGTTTGAAACAAAACTACAAGCTATATTCTCCGAAAACATATTTTTTAGCGATAAGTTCCGTATCTTGACTGGAACTATATTTTCTAGTGAACAGTAAACAACAAGTTTGAACACACTCGAATGAACAATTCCGAAAAAACTCTCAACTTCCTGAAACCACATCACTCTATCATTATATTAATTCATAAATACAAGTCTATAGAAGTTTTTATTAATTTTTTATTCGTCTTTCTAGTAAATTACAAGACGAAAGTATGAAAGAAAACATTAAAAGCGAACATTTGATGTTATACACCCGAACTTATATTTCGAATATTCTCACAAACTTCCTAAAAGTGTATCCATATTTTAATTTTATGACTTAATTTAATATCTGCAATTTACTTATATTTCCAGCAAACTGATAATAATACGTTTGAAGGCATACACCAAAAGCCAACATTAGCTTCCACACTTGAAATCACATATCTAAATCTCGAAATTCCCGAAACAACGTCAATAACTATATTTTCATTTCTCGACGTGAATTGTATTTATTCCCATTCCCAGTAAACAAAACTAAAAACTTTCCAACTTCGAAACGAAACATTAACAGTTCACACTCGATCGCGCAATTCCGAATCTCCTCCAAACTTCCTGGATCCGAATATCCGCCCTACGGTGAAATGCAAATGGCGGATACGCTTCCACGTATTTTAACCCTCGTTGCAACAGTGCAAGCAAGCAAACAGCACCAGACCAGACCCGGCCTGGCATCCACGCTACGCAGAACTAGGGTACGCATCCACTTCCAGGAATCTCGCCTGATTATTATATTTAATTAGCATGTCAACCTCAAGCGTGGTATCAGGATGATCTGGAATCATCCCGGTGTAATCTATTCCAGGAATCCTGTATTCCCCCTAGTGTTCCGGACCCTTCTAAAGCTGGGGGTTCTTCCTGCGATTATAATTATCATGTCCCCCTCTTCGAGGGATTTATACTCGCGTATCGCCGACATCAGACGAGGGTGATCGAAACCGGGATTATAACATGAATATCTCTATTCAGTGTTTTGATTCTACGAATGAAACGATGATTAAAAGATAAAATGACAATGTTTTCGTAAACCCCGTCGAACAATGATATTGTTACCTTTATAAGTAGATTTGTTTTTAATTTCTTGGAAAACCTCTCTAGGGTGGGGGTCTTCGGATGTCTAAGTAGGTACTTTGTAATTTGGACAGTCAATCCCTCGTCTATAAAAATACTCAAACAAACTTTCAGTCAGGATTGTCGGTGGTGGGATTCGAACTCGTCACACCCCAAATCAATCTCGCGCTTTACGCTTGAGCCACTACGGTCTGCTTTTAAAACCTCACTTTCAATGTAATACATTATTTCAAATGTGATTCACCTTCTTATACGAATGCAGCTAGTTTCAATAATGTCACAACGAAAAATAAATGTAAATAATTATTACATCATATAAAAAAGTGTCGTATATTTTTAAATGTGCCTTTTTGATTTCACTTGAAAAGGTCTAATAACATTTTGTACTAGTTTCTGCATTTTTTTTGCCTCGCGTTAGATCTAATAACTCATTAATAGAAAGTAAAGTGAAGTACGTAATTAAACATACTGTTCCGCTTGACCCTTACACGTTGACACCTCTTTATGTTAGTACTGGGGTTGAGGGGCGGGGGGGGGGGGGGGGGGGGGAAATCCAGTTACAAATACCAACTAGGAAAATCCTTTGGACGCCATGAAATACTGATGATGAAAAGAAAAATGCAATGTTAAATTAAATAATAATTTTTAACTGGAATGAGTGGAATGATCATACAAATTCAAATTTAGAACATGAAACTTAAATTTCTAAAAAATTTACCCCAAACAAAACAAGTTGCTTCAAATGAAAGCCAACAACTCTTCCCACCCTATTCTTATCTTTTACTTCACCCACTCAAAAGTCACTGAACTAAACTTATCTCCCATTTCCTTCCGCCCTAAACAAAACAAAACGAAATAATTGTCGCCTTTCCCTCTTGTCATTCCAATTATCACTTTTGAACGGCACCGTTTGTGTGCGGACTTGCAAACCGTGACATTTTAATAAAAATAATTCCCGTGAATTTTGAAAACGCCGCAACGCTTTATGACCCACTTCCTGTGATCGCGGTCGTGATAAACAGTTCCGTTAGTGTTTTGTTTTGTTTTGCGCAACTCCGCCATGTTCCAAGAAAGTGTCAAGAGTGAACGCGACACACAATATATCTAGGGAACAATCTATCATAGCTAGTGTCACGACACTTACTATAGTGGGAGAGGTCGGCAAATAGCCATAACAAAACACTTGTTTCTCCTTAAAATCTAGAACGTAGTTAAGACTAATTATTCAATTAAGAAATTAAAGAGATGACAAATTACATTCGCTAATTTAAATTATCACCAAAGTAATTATTTTTAATTGTGGGTGTTTTTCTTTTTTTTAATTATTTTAGGTCTCTGCACCCTAGTCACTAAAAAAAACTATAAGTATATCAAGTGAAATTTAAAAGTACATAGGAAAGTCTTAGTGAGCAGTAAGTAGTAATAACAACACTATCCCCCAAAACAGAAATTCTGCGGTAAATGATTCAGGGTAAGCTAAAATAAATTATTCATATCGAAACTTCTAACACGGACTCGAATACATCTCAAGTTAGATCGATGAGATATTATGTCAACGGTAACTTTTAACTTTCAAGCCGACCTAGAAATTCGAAGCACATCATAAATTTTACGAAGTTGCTGGCCAGCATTTCCAATATCCATCTCTGGTTGGCCATTATTCACTCGTTGATGGCACCGGCGCCAACAAGGATGGCTCAACGCGAGACACTGAGTGGCTAAATTTGAATTTATTTTTTAACTTAAATTATTGCGAAGAATATACCTATAAATATACGATTTTTACAAAAACCTGTGCATAGAGAGAACCTGCCTTTCTTCAAGTGACAACATTAGGCGTAGGGGTGGGTTACAGGATTGTAGGAAGTTACTAGTTTACAGGACTCAATTTTTTAGCATTCGTCTTAAAACTAAAAAAAAAAAATGGATCGAAATGGCTATACATCCCGAAATAGATGGCATGATGGAGATGAACTACACCAATCGATTGACCTACCTCTATTGGTTGAGATACTTATATTGGTTGAGCAACTTCTATGGTTTGCTTCCTTTATTGGTTGACGTATACCTCTAAACGGTTAGCTCTACATGTTGAGCTAACTTCATTGGTTAATGTCTTGCTCCTTATTGATTGACCTCACCTCAATGGTTGAGTACTATCTATCCGTTTGATCTTACCTCACAGCATTTGTTCGCTAGCATACATCTATCGTAGACCTAGGTGATGAAACAGGTACTGATTACAATCAGCGGTTGAAACCCCTGCAACTACACACGCCAGTGCAGTGATGAAGCTGCGAGAGTGAAGAACTAGTGATGTTACTTAGTTCTAATCGAACGCACTGGAGCAAACCGTACAGCGTTTCCTACATAAGTAAATAGGCCTTTAGGCGCGGAGTGAAGTCACTGTGAAAATACTTGTTTTAGATGAGCTGATGATCGTGAGGCGAGCTCGCATAACAGGTGAGAATATGGTTTCTACTACACCATGACGACGTGCATGTATGTTTTGTGTTAGTTTGTGGAGAGCTGAGCAAATATATCGATAATATGTAGTATTTAAATTCCATTATTTATCAAACATTGATTTTTTTAAATCCAAATTTTGTAAAGACAAAAACGACGATAGGATTTTTAAAATGAAAATGCTACTCTTAGTTCATTTCATGGTGCAAATACCTGAGAAAAATGGTTATTTCTTCAAATTTCGATTACAAATGGTGGAGGTGCCGTTTCATTAACTCTAGTGTGACTGTGTGAGGCACTTTTGGCGATACCTTATCAACCTTTTGATGTTTTTTTTTTGTTTTTTTAAATTTGGATATTTGGGGGGAATCTTGAATTTTGTTGCACAAATTTCGATATATCGATATCAATATATATCGATAGGCCTAATTAAATTATACGTCATTACCCTGCCCTAGTTTTGTGTGTACCTAATCACACTTGTTCAATAATAGAAATCAAACTGCTGTCAATTTCTTTCTCTTTTCTTGTCATCTTACATGTCTTATACATTTGTAGTGAGAAACCTGCCCAGGGTCAATGTATGCCCCTCTTTAGGTGTCTAACTGGGTATAAATCAGAGTTTGGACAGTTGGGAACGCACAACGAAATGCCAATCTCTAGAACAACACTTCAATCAGGATTGCCTTTGGCGGGATTCGAACCCGTTCTCACACGTTACGTATGACATGAGCCATCACTATCGGCTCTTGTCATTTTACCAGGCATTTAAATTGTTAACTAATTAGACAGTAGGCTACACATATATTTAAATTATCTTTGCATCTGTAAACTTATCTAAATATGATTCCTTCTAATCGACTCATCACTTGCAATTAATTGTTCTAAAACTTTCTATACAATTTTCTCTTATAGATAGTCTCCTGTTTGCCATTGTGTATGCCTACTTAGGTCCCGACATTGGACAGGTGAACCACAATGAAAGTAACAAAACTAAGCTAGCCTTTCTATATTGCGACATAGCATAATACTTATGCTAGTTTACAAAAATACTTGTCATTTCAAGATTCTGGATTATCACTCAAAACGTTCACCATGTCAAGAATGGTCACATTTCATGAATATTACTCTAAAAAAAAGCTTAAGCTTATTCGGCGGGATTTCAAAATTTTGCCGAAATTGTTTTTAAAAAAAGTTGATAAACATCTTACTTCTCACGGAAGTTAGAAATATATCCTCAAAATGTGCCCAATGAGTAATTTTCGGGCACCAGTTGAGTCTACGTCAGACGAGATTGAGAACATACCCACAGCGCGTGGCAGAACATTATGTCCTAACTAGCGCCGAGGAAGCTTCGTCAAGACACATCATTATCCCCCTCGGCAAACATTTCGTCTATTATGTCCTAACTAGCGCCGCAGATTGATGTCTGTGTTGAACAAGTGCGGTCGGAACACAAAGCTACCACACACAGAAAGCCGAAGGCTAGTTAAAGGTAATTAGAGAAAAATTAACTAGGAATGTTTTGACTTTAGAATCTTGTTCTCAAGCCATGTTCACACACACACTAACGTGTTTTTGTCGCGTTTTCTCTCTCTCTCTTGAGTGAACCGTCTACAGAAGTTGACAATACACATTTCAAGACCTTAAAAAACATCAAGAAAAAGATAAAAATAACTTTTGAAGGGCAAAGTGAAAGAACTTTGGGTGTTTCTCTAATATTCTTTTGGCCTTAAAAAAAAATACTGATTTAGAGTTTTAATAGGCTGAAATACAAAGTGACGGTTTGAATACATTGCAGACGAAATCTGAATTAGTATGTTGTAAGCCTCAGCTATTTAACAAATAACATCTCATTTCATTATTTTGAAACAGAATCACAAATTTTTTCCAGTCTGTTCGTTTGGCTGACTGACTTCAAAGTTGCTGTACGAAACTTTACATAAAATGTCCCTGGCAGAAACGAAGGGTTTGTACAGTCACACTTTTTGACAAATGTTTTAGGATAAAATGGTAAAAAAAAGTCAGTTTTTGCGATTATGGTCTTTGTTGTCCGAAATAAATCCTTTATATGAAAAAATTCTAGACGGCAAAAAAATAAAATGCATGTCACAAAACGTAATTTTTAACGATTAACAGGATCAAAACGCTAACAAAATTCCTGTAAAATCTTAATCGTATGATATAATTCTTTGAAGGTTTACTTTTTCAATGTGCTATAGATAGAACACAGGTAAAAAAGTTAAGTGTTATAGTTATCATGATTATGACACATCAAACATTCTCATAGATAATCTATTTGGAATGTTGTATGATCATGATCTTGAAGCGAATGCAACATTGTCAATAATTCACAGAATGCATCACGATGCATATTAATTAACTATTAAATCCATTTCACGAAACCTGTGCAGCACGCACATAGTGCTGAGTGCAGTTATGCCGTGTCCGGAAACACGTTGCATGTTGTTATTAGTGTTTAATTAGCAGCCTGATGTGTTGACATAAACCAGTTGCATAAACCAACAAATGTTTAACACGTTAATTATGAAAATTTATTTTCAAAATATGAGATAAAATCGAAATAACATAAAGTGTAACACGTGGTACATACAGAAGTCCTATACCACTTAGCAATGGCATCACTCATCACACCTTGGCCTGTGCAGGCTACGGTAGGATAAGTTCACGCAATCGTTGAAGGCTTATGCTAAGAAGAGCTCGTCTAACGAAATAATAGATTTCGAAGAAATTTTTTAAAAACTTGTAAAGTTTTTTGTTTCTATTCATCTCATTAAGAAAAAAACGGAACCAGAACTAAAAACTTTTTGAGATTATACAATGCATTAATTCAGTTATGGTACCATGCATCATGGTATTTGGCCATACACAAGATCTGATGGAAAATCAATTCAAGTGAATTAGATAAATATTTAAAGGATAGAAATGCTAGATTACTATCTTGAAGAGTTTGAGGGGAAGTTTATAGGTTGAATCAGAATTATTTTTTTCGTAAGCTTTCTTTTCACAGGTCATTTCCCTACAAATGATGCCAACATTTGTAGGGAAGTGTTCAATTTAATAAAAGAAAAAAGGGGAGTGTGGGGAGGGTAGACCCATGCTGGACAGTTCCAGCCACAGGCAAGGGGGAGGCAAGGGGATGAGGGAAGGGGATTGTCTCACGTCGACGGCCAGAGCTCGCCTCTATTTTCGGGAAGTAAAATACTCCACTACGCACTATAGGCCTAGCTAATACTTGCGTGATGGACTTTGCCATTTTCTCGTCTTCTACGATCGGCAGTGGAATACCCTATGCTAGGTCCAGAAGGGAGTAAGGTATATTAAAGGAGGAAGGTATTAATTTGCAGATCTTTAAAATAAGTGTAGCATTTTATTTGACGTATTAAGTGGCTCTATTTAATTAAAATGCTCCTATAATTTGTTGTCTCAGCATTTCCCATTAGAAGTGCAAGAATCGCACGTTCAGGCTTTTGGTGGCAACAAAAAAATAGATGTTTCAAAACGCAAAATTTGTACAAATTTGAAATTCAAAATGGTTCAAAATCAAAATGCTTTTTTTCCGTATCTCTAGACAAAGAAGTAGACAATCTAAGCTGTCCCTCACATGTGATCGAGAAGTGAGAATCAGACCTTGTCATGACACGTGAGTATTTCCCTCATCGCAGCCCAGGTGCACCGGACATGCAGGCAGCAACTGCAACCGATGCACTTCGCGCCACTGCACCGAGGAGAAATGTGATATGTCTACACACTCGCTGCGCATCACATCTTTTCAGCGAGACTGGCGAAACACCGCTGTGGATGAGCGAGCACTTTCTTGTTTACATTGTTTCTTGATGAGGTTTTATAATAAGAAGATGATCGAGCTGAATAACTTTATCTTTCTGAGTTATAAGTTTACTCTTGGTAACGTGCATGTACAAAAACGTGTATTAATAAACATGAAGGAATAACCCCCCTCCCCCCCCCCCCCCAAATCGATCAACTGGTAAGAGCTACGTAGCTCTTGGAAAGCTTACGACTTGTTTATTTTACAACTGCTAAACAAAACTTTGCATTACAATACTTTAAACTCCAATATGCGTCACTTTTTTGTCCGTCCGTCTATGCGTGAGTCGCGTCTCACGATAAAAACCGAACATGACCTCCGATTGACGTAAGTTTTTTTGGGGGGCATTGCTCTTCGACAACGATGATAAAGAACGTTTCTGGTGACTCTGGGGGGCGAAACTATCCATCATTTTAGGGGCTCTTACTATCAACCCGGCACCTCCACCAAGGAAACTTTTATGTTCGAAAAATTTAATTTGCGTATTCTTCTTTAAAAATTTACACCTTAGAAGCTTCGCTTTCAGTTTTGGGCACACCCGTAAACATTATACCAACCTAAACTGGTAAAAAGCGTGTATAGAATCTAAGTATTTGACCATGGATTTGTAGATACTGATACAATTTATGTGTAGCACTTCCCAGCATTTTACAACAATCCCTCCCGTGTGCCAGTTGTTATACGAACGGACGATAGCCATAAAATGCAGCTAGTCCTCGTTAGTCGCTATTGTTATGTTGACAATATACAGCATTTGCGCATGTGCGCGTGAGATTCGTGGGAATAGAAAGCCGAGTGCACACACAAGTGGGTCACTGCAACGTGAATGCACTTGCGGTCAAGGGTCGAACTCGAAATTGATGATGATTGACAGTAACCATGACCAGAGATACTCGGAAACACATTGGCTGCGGTTTTCTTCGGAAATGTCATTCTTGGCAAAATTAAAGAAAAAATCAAAGGTTGCAAAATGTGGAATTTAGCATGATTGTATCATGTATAAATAAAAAAAAAATACATTCGTTTTTAGAGCCCATCCCGCCACTCTGTCACAATTCATTTTTGACTAACTCAACCCTATCGGTGCCAACGCCATCATCGAGCAAACAATGGTCATCTAGAAACAGTTTTTTTAAATAGAAAACACCGACCAAACATGCTGGGAACGATTCCGCAGGCGAGCGACGACAGAATCAATAAGAATTCTTCGGTAGAATACTAGAATTGATCGCGTGCTTCGTTGCTAGGACGTCTTCGGACTGCAACGGGATTCGAGCCCTGGACCTTCTGCATGTGAAGCAGTGACATCAACCACTGGACCAAGGAGCCACAAAACTTCAAAATGTTGTCACATTAGTTAATGTTCAAGAATTCAGTAGATTTGTTTTGATACACGCGTCTAAATTTTTAATAAAAAATAAAAAAATAGAAAAATCCTGGATTGTATTTATCATGGCAGGAATTAGTTGTTGGTTAGGCCTATTATACATATTTAAATTTTATTTTTTACCGTTGGAATTCAACCTGTCATAATGTATTCCCCTCTTCAGGTGTAATATAGGTAAGTTGCGGATAGGACAATTGCGAATTCCGAGCACTGATTGAGAGGACTCAATTCCTTGCATTCGCATTAAAGACTGACGAAAACACGGAAAAATCTTCAGTCAGGATTTCTGGTCACGACGGGATTCGAACCCGTGACCTCCCGAATCAGAGTCTCGCGCTTAGTACTCGAGCCAACACTGTCGACATGCCACCTTGCTACCTGACGTTAGTAGGCCTATCACCTTCCGCCATAAACCACAAGTCATGAAATGATTCGGTGTTAATTGAATACTAGGAAGGTAGGTGTCCCAGGTTCGGGCGGGCCTGGTACACTGCTAATGATTATTAGCCATTGTGCTTTGTGTGCAAAGCCGCGGGTAATCATAGAGCTGTGTTTCACTAATAGGCGAATACAAAGCAACACGATTCTCTAAATCACCTCATTTGAGACAAATTATTGGTGCTTAATTGTCTTGTGGTTTAGATTGCTCAATTGGCAAGAGAATCGCTAATTAAAGTAAGAAATTCTGGGTTCGATTCCCAAAAAAGGAATTTAAAAAAATAAAAAATATTTTCGTTTCTCAATATTATTTACTGTATGTGTCTAGGTGAAAACGATAATATTTTTATACAATCCAGATATAAAAAATCCAATCCGATCGGGATTTGAACCCTAATCTCCCACATTCCAGGTGGGCGCCCTCGGGTTCAAATCCCGGCCGGGTTGGATTTATTAAATTCTGGATTTGGAAAATATTTAAACATTTTGTGTTTTATGTAGGTTTGTTCATGAGCGGCCATAGCTCAAACGATAAGAGCATTTGAACGTAGAACCCAAAGTTTTTTTTAGTCAGTCAAACAGAGACATAAAAGATATATATTGTGTATAAAAAATACTGATATAAAGCTGCCTGATCTAGTAAAAGAAATACATTTGATGATAGTGCAACATATTTCCTAGTCTACTCAACTACGATAAATTGTATTTATAAATGGAAGTTTCTATGATGGATTATTTGAAATATGTTGAGAAATACTTGTAGAATGGTGACAGGATTGTGAGTCATACACTATCATTACCGTATTAGGCGTATCACAGCTAGGTAGCATAGCTCGCCGCAGTTTCGTAGAACTGGTGGTGTTATCGTGGGGGGGGGGGGGGGGTCATCAACCCTTATGGGGAATAGAGTAATGGCTGCCTTTTATTAAAATGATTTTATCTCGTTCAAAATGTATTTCATTTTTTTATTTGTTCCCACCTATATGGTCTAATGTTCCCACCTATGACAAAATTTGTAAATAATGAAATGTTTTCTTTATTAATTATTGGTTTTTGAGGATTGACGATCGACGCGGTGAATACCGACATCCAAGAATTAGTACTGACTCGGTCAGTAAAAGTCTACGACAAGTTTTAAATATAATACTCTTTTATTGTTTAATGTTTCTCATGTCCGCGGTGGCACGTACGATTTAGGGAACTGATCCGAAGCATATGGCTCTACGAGGACGTGGGTTCGAATCCCGCATGAGACATGTTTTTTTTTAAATTGTCCATCATCTTATCATGACTCATCGTCTCGAATAGCCTTAGTGCATTAACAGACGTTAAGCAACAACAATCATCGTCCTGTTTAGTTTTAAAAAAACACTGATTTTCAAAGGAAAAAATATAATAAGATTGCATAATTAGAAATTGCACACAAAATAATAAACTTTTAACATTGTAATTTTGATGTCTACGTTCTATGTTTCCAAAACGGGGCAAGAAGCTTTTCTCATCCATTGTTCCACTATTGACTAGATGGGGGTAGCACACGTGAAGGGAAAATCAAAGTAAAAGAAAGCAAATAGTGAGTCAGCACTGGCGTAACGTTTAGTGGGTTGGCCAGCCCATCTTGTCTGCTGTGACGTCTGATCGCGGGTTTTCACAGGAGTGAGAGATGAGATGGAGAGAGAGAGGAGAGAGAGAGAGAGAGAGAGAGACGACGCTCGGATCTCGAGACGTTACGAAGGCCAAGATGATTCATGAAAGTTAATGAATAGAGGATGATGATGAAAACTGCAACAATGTTGCTACTGCAAGAGTTTCAGAAGGAATTCCCCATGCACCCAACAGCTTTGTGGCCAAGTTCGGAATCACAATCAAATTAGCACCAGATCCCACGATTCGAGTCTAAAATATGCGTTTGTACTTTTTGAAATACTCTACATTTTCCGACTGATCGACGATTTTAATAAAGTTGTTTATTTCTTTCAATTTTGATGCGTTTGGTCACACGAAACTTGTAAACCGTCCTAAAATGAACAATTTTGGACTTTAAAGAATTCCAGAAAGAAATCTATGACCTAAATGGAAAAAATTATGTTCGCGAAGTAAGAATTTAGTTATCGATCGGAGGCTAAATCTATGTTTATTTTCCTGCATGTGTCATTCGAAAGTACTGTAATTGAGATTTGAGACTCTAGCGTCCGCATCCTAGCATAAAAATAAAAACTCTTCTTCAAACACCTTTATGACAGGACTAAACTAAGATGGGCAGCCCCCCTAACCCAACTCCTCATGAAGACTGATAAATCGTAGATGCACAATTGCATTATGAGCAAGTAGGCTATAAGATTTTAGGTTTGAAAGGCCTCTGGGATAAATAGACCATTTCAATAGATCACATCAGTGTCTCCTACTTCTCATTGGATTAACAGCAACGCGTGTACAGAGTTGCTGTGCGATGACAGCGAAGATGAATAATAATTATGATATCTGTTATAATTTATAATTTGTTCTTTACCCATGTACTCAGCGTCAACGAGTCAAGACTGATTGTGAACTGAATGTTGTGTTCACTAACCGACAACGCCATCATATTTTATGATGCACGCACAGTTTCATTTTAAATGCTACCCATTTCAAGTTGTTATTCTTACAATTTTTTACGTAATGTCCCACTAAAATTATTAATAAAAAATAAATTAAAATATTTACATTTAAATAAATTTAAGTAACGGGGTAGGACTAAGGGTAGTAGGTTAGTAGGTATCTGTGCACGTCCGTTCAATGTAAAAATTAGAAATTTCCCACTCACAAATCTCTTGAAGATTTTGTGGCCTTCTTATTATACTAATTAAATATGCTAATATTCTACTATTTTTATTTCCTACTATATACATAAATATATTGACTTGTATTTTTATCTCGAACTCAAACTTTATGTGCGTTATAAATCCTGTCATGTATTTTGATATAATAAGAATGAAATAAATCTGAATCTAGTAGACGTCATCGAATGATCGAATCCTTTTTGATTTGATCGTCATTTTGTCGTAGGGAACCTATCCAGATCGCCCCTCTTCAGGGAGCTACATAGGTACGTAAGGCTAGCGTTGATTTCGGATGGCTTACAATGCGCTTCAACAAGAATAGTGCAGAATGTTTTTGGTGACCCCTAGAATCAACCCATATCGGGGTCAGCATTTTTAAGTTAACATGTTATGACTCGGCACCTCCACCAAAGATTCAGGATACGACTTTACTTGTGTGTTCATCTCGGACATTCTGTTGATTTTATTATGTTATCTCTCGTATTTATTAATTAAACCCCGTCTGGGCCCGGGGTAGAATAGGCCCAGAGCATGGCTCTGCTAATCGTAAAACGCTATTTAGAGAAAAAGTCCACCTCGCAAACATCAGCTAGTATGTAAGGTAGTATTTTACTCTCCGAAACTAAAGGCGAGCTCTGGCAATCGTCGGGGACCCCAATTCCCTTAAGTGGCTGATTCTGACTAGCATGGGCTCCTCCTCCCCATATCCCCTAGGCTATAGAGTGGCGCATTATGACCTGACGGTTGACGCGCCCTCAATCCAAATAAAATAAATTAAAAATCCACGAAAGTCAGAACACATAAACCACAAAGGCGCGAATCCATCAGCAACGTTCTCACCGATAAGAAATCAAGAACCCATGTTCTAACCTCACTTCTCTTCACCACAAGTTGAAGCCGGTCTGAAGATCAAGATCCCTCATTGTCTTTCACATCAGGCGCGCGCACCGTGTACATACAGGTATAGTTCCCTCTCTTTTATTACATGGCTAAAGACAAAGATGTAATTAGGCCTACGACTTATGTTTTGTTGCTTCTAGACTAGGCTATACTCCATTCCAACGAACCGGTAGCGAAGACTACCTAGCTACCATGCTTGCAGACACTGGAATTGCGAACGATTTTAATGGAACTTTCCCACAGTCTAGCAATATTGCACGAAGAGCAAAGACACCTGTTGGACATGACGAATAAAAAAATTGACATTATGAGTGCGCTGTAATCCAAGGTAAACATGCTAACTATTGGTGGTTGCAGCGGACAATGTTGGATTTATGTGCGTAATTAGCTAAATTACTCGGCAAAAAGAGGGAAATTATTGTGCATTGTCGCAACCCATAAAGGTGTGTTGCAAATGCTACTTTTTGACTGGAAAATAAATGGAAATAATGCTTCTAGTGTGGATTCGTCTACGACTTCATTGGTTAAACTCATTTCTCTACTTGATGCACTTATGCAATGTCAACGTGCTATGAAATGAATGAGTATGACAAACGATTCGGAAAACAACATCACGCAAACGGTCTATAAAATTGTCTGAAGCCACTTCTTAATTTAAGGTTTGATACTAAAAGTGAAGTATTTTAGCATGCACGTGTCGAGACCGTGTATGTAAATCAAAGTGGTTCTAAACACGTGGTAATTACTATCATAGTCTTACAGGCTGGCAGTAGAAAAGTAAGATATTTAAAATTAGCAAGAAGGCATCTTTTTAAGCGCATTTATTTGTTTTATTTAGCCGTTTCCAAAGAAAATATAACATTCAGGTTGGGAAAAGCGTTAGCTCCATTGACTCGGGCTATTTTGGCAACTTTTCTACTTCTGAAAACTCTTCCATAATCTGCTGCCTGTTTACTAAGTCTCCCCATTTCTTCCGATCTTTACAATTTTACCTCCACCCAAAAAACGTCTCCATCCTCTTATGTTTTGTTTAATTTGTTCAACCCACTCCACCTACATCTTGGTCTTCCCATTTTTCCCTTATTCCATCCAACCTTCCCAACTCTCTCCTCATTTAATTTTACATTTTATAGTGCTATAGAATAGTGCTACTTGAAAATATCATAAGAGACAGACAAATTAGTTATTTTTGGTTTGGGTGCGTGTAAATTGTTGAAGTCAGCGCATATTTTAATCAGGTTTCTGCAACCGAAATTAAGTCCACCGTTATTAACGATACATACAAAAATACCATAAACTATAAGCTGAAACTTACAACATAAATTTCCGACAGATATCCTTAAAACTAAGACCAAAAATCAAACATAGACATTATTTTTTTAACGGCACAAAAATGAACTCGTCCTTTGTCGGCGATATGACCTACCAACTTAACAAAAGGAAACGCGTGTTGACATATTTCACGTATATCATGAGGTTTTCACGCTCAATGCTTCGTTACAAAGCGACACGGCTAAATTATCACGTGTCAAAACATAATATTACGTCTCCCGTATTAGGCTTGGTTTATAGCTCATTGTTGGCGGCGCCGGTGGATTAAGTCAATTACAGGTGGTCGAAAATTGTATTATGCGTGCGAGCTGTACACGCATGTTATTTCACGCATGGCGTACAAAGTAATTCCCACATGTTAAAGATAGATAGAGTTAAGGTTTACTCGGTACACCGACCTGGAATAGCTTTGTTACAAAGAGGATAAAGGTAAGTTATAAACATTTTATTATTCGGGATTTGCTCCATGCACGAAATCATAAAAATGATTATCATAATTTGCCTTCTAAGCAAAGAAAGGAATCAACGTCATTGGTTGCCAGTAGCGGGTATCGAACTAACGACTCACTCATGTGGTTAAACTTATAGCTTGTATGTGCGTGTGTGTGCGCGTGTAATACAGATACCAGTCACACACTAAGACTGTAGACTGACTGCAACCATCCAGTGTCTGTGTGTGTGCGTGTGTGTGTGCGTGTGTGTGCCTGTGTGTGTGCACGTGTGACGGAGCTCGGGAACGCACTATGCGTGGTACCGACAACAGTGTGTGTGGTACTATAAACCGGTCACACAGGACAGGAAGACTGAGACCATCCAGTCTGGTTCTGGTAATGTCTTCGTCTCGTGGCAACTACTGACTGCGGAACAACACTTTTTAGACAAGTTAGGGGTCACTTGTTCTCGATCTACGGTTAGCGCTCACTTTCTGCCGTCCAATTGATGGCATTGGTAGAGTAGACTTTTGCGACATAGACTAATGTAGCAGGTATCAGTAACTTGTAAACTTACCATTTCTTTACGTTTAATGTCCATTAAACTGTTGCAGACAAAGTACGCTTACTTAAAAAGTAATGTAAATCCTTGCAAAATATATAAGGTATTGTTGTCGAGAAGTGTTAGTGGACAAACACACAATGTATTACACTCTTTGACTCAGTCATTTGTGGTTAATCCTCCTTCCAATGCAGAAGGTTCCGGGATTGAACCCCGGTTTGGGTGGAGAAATTAATTTACAACGTGATATTCTTGATAACTAATAAGTAAACGGTGATTTGGGATCCGCATCAAAGCAAATATGAATGTCCCCAGACCCCACACTGTCATTGACAACGTATTATAAGGTCATCTCATTTTTTGTTTAATAAAAAAGAATGACCTTTGAAATAATAAAATTAATCGTTTACGAGACTCATTATAATATCAGACTGTAAGTGCAAGTGTAGGCCTATGCAGTTCCTGTTCGAAAATCAGCTCCAATTCTTGATAGGACTGAAATTAATTATGAAGGATATCAAGAGCATTGTGAGATTTGGGTTGAGGGGGCGGGGGGGGGGGGGGGGTTAAAAATCGAAAGTGCTGAATTTTCGAAACTGATCTCAATGCACAGGAAAAAAGAAAATAGAAAACGAAAGATAATTTAGAAATATGATGCATTTTCAGTTCTATTAATTGGATAAAAATGTGAATTTCCAAAATAGGTGTTATATTATACTGTGAAGCTTCTGTAAAAATGTAAAGGGTTTACGGAACTATTTGACATTGAAAATCACGAAGTTCAAGACAAAGATATACATAAATAAGCAGATACATGTGTTGGTCTTACGCATGTATGTAGGTCTACGTCATAAGCAATTCTTAGGAAAAGTGTAATTATTTGTGTAGAACACCCATGTTGATTGCTAGCCATGTGAAAGAAATTATTCTCAAACTCAACTCATACAAGACAAGAGAGAAGATAAGGAAATTATTATGTTAGAAAACATTCTTCAGAAACTGTATCGTCAGTAATGAATGGCTCATGCGGTTGGCGCGCGCGCAACCCGGGCACATGGAACCAAGGACGAGGGTTCGAATCCCACATAATTAATTATTGGTTCGGAATTCGGAGTTTATTAAAGCCACCGACTGGAGATCAGTTCTCGAGTTGGTGGGCACTACTTTGTAAAATATATTAGTGAAATAACACTAAAGAGAGGATTTTCATCTTTCATTTGAAGTAAAATAATGTTTCTATTCTATGGAATTTTGTAACTATACGTTGTAAGCATCATCATTTTTTATCAATACAATAAATTCGATGGAAAGCACTAACATCCCAGGGATAACAGCCAATTGAGAAGTTCTCAAGCGAAATTGTAAAAATTAATTTGATAAATGCTAATAAAAGGCAATCATACATTTTTATCAGGGATGCCCGCTGAACGGTTAATTGTGAAGGGAATGTCCAACGGTTGTTTATGAGGACTGATCCCATAAAAACTTCCAGAAAGGATTGCTGGTGGCGGTAATCAAACCTACAACCTCCCGAATCAATCTCGCACGTCTACATTCTACTCAGACAGTGATACTGATGTTAGTATTCACTAAATGGTTTATGTAAATTATAAAAGCGTTCATGCCACAATGCACAATCCCAGTGAACTTATCATTTTTGGATTTGAATGTATTTTTTGTGTGCAAACAAAAGTTGTACCGTACCCAGAAAGACACAAAAAGAGGCAGAGACAAAATTGGGTGTGAATAATTGAAATAATGAATAAGGTTTTTGGATGACCAGGCCCCTAGCTAGGGCAAACCTTAAAACATGTATGGCGTACGTATGAGCGTATTCTGAAATACTTTTATACCTCTAATATCAAAGAATTTTCAAACGTTAGGAGGTTGTTTTTAAACAAACGATATGTGCATGGCTTCGACAGAGTTCGTTTTCATAACATTTCTTGATTAGATTTTTTACGAACTGGTCATAAATATGCCAAAAATAGACAGTGTGCAGTAATTTTCGAAGGTTATGTAGGATACATTTAGGGCAAACGTTTTAATTTTTTAAAAGTTGTTTGATAGCGACATTAAAAACAACCCCTTAACGCCCTTGAAAAAAAACTTAAAATTCCAATTTTTGAAAATAGAAAATCAGAGGTCACAAACGCGCTAGATTTGGCGATCAAGCGATTTGAAATTACATTCAACATTGCAAAATAAGTTGGTAAGCAAGCTCATCCAACAGTCTTCAAACAAGATGCAAACCATCGTAAGTACCATCGTTGTTTGTATTAAAAGTCACTAAATTCTCATTCGATTTAGTAGCCTACTACATTATCACTTATCAGGTTTCAGGCATGACGCCCCCCCCCCCTCCCCAACAAAAGCCTTGTAAAATAATCCGCAATCTTTGACGAGAGGAAATAGTCATAAATATATAGCAGATCGATTTCTACACGAATTTCTCTCGCTTTGTTATCGTTAGATAGCATTTAGCTGATTAGCAATTAGGCTAACAACATCCTCTCAATATTCCTGGAAACAATAGGTAGACATATTATTCCACTTCATCAATGCTATAATATTGAATCCAGACAAACTTCTTAGTGTCCACGCCGTCCGTGGTGGCTCGTACGCTCGTATGGTTGGGCGCAAATCCGAAGCGTGTGGCTCCAATACACGTTGGTTCGAATCCCGCAAGGGGCATTGACTGTAAACTTCTTCAACCTTACCATTACCACTGATTGAATTAAATAGCACAATTGCATGATGATAAAAAAAAATACTAGGAAGTTCTCAACAATCTGGAAGATACCGCCTCAAGAATCAAATGTTGCCTCTCAGTCTTTAAGGTCATGGGTTCGAGTCCCACCTTGTAGATCCCATTTCTGTAAAACTACGTACCTAGTGCGAATAAACGTTTGACGTTTAATCAGATTCTAGTCAGATGCTACGTACGTAGGAGAGACTACTTACACTATCCAATAATGCTATCGCTTTATACATATTCTACAAATAGGCCAATATATTCTAAGGGTGAACCCTAGGGTATAATCATAAGATTGTAGACGAGGATGGAAATAAGGGGTGTGAGTTGAGTTCGATATCCGCACGTATTATCACCCACGACTAATCGCTAGCATATAGTTACAAATTACGAGGCAATTATAAAATAAACAGGTCGAATACGGTTATTTTATTCTTGAAAAAATAGCATGGTGGCCCTACCTAACAACTACGGGGTGAGGGGGGGGGGGAAGTTTTTTTAAAATTACTTTTTAGTTTTTACACTGGTGTAGGAGAAGGCCTAGCCCTATCGCACTGGGCGTTGGGCCTATCTTATTTTCATTCAAGGCGCGCGATACTCCAATTCAGAAGGTCAACGGTTCGATTCTAGATTGTTGAAGATTTTCCTTTGCGGTCAAATGAGAGTAGGGCTACTTAATTAAGAGTATTAAAATTTAAAAATATTTATTCGCAGCATTTAGGCCTATTATAATATAGACTATAATATCGAAAGTAGACAAGTGTAGATTCAAAACCAAATAATGATAAAATCTATGGCAGAACAAAACTCTACAGTTCAATGAATTATGAAAATCAAGGATTATTGGCACCTGTTGAAAACATCAACAAGTTCGTTTATACATTTTCATTACAGACAGTCCAACAATAAAGTGAGAGACTATTCCTAGTAACTAATTAACTAAATGTCTATGGCAAAAATATTTCGCAATCTGTGCATAGCATAGCAACTAGCCTAAGCCTAGGCCTATAATAATTATACATAAATAAAATAAGTAAAATAGCTTACCACTCAATGCTCCTGTAGCCTTTTACACAACAATGCAGACTCTTGAATTTATTGGAAATGGCATATTCTTTGGAACTGATTTCTTTCGTAAATTGCAACCAAGTCGAGTTACTTTTAAACGTGTTTTCAGCACAATAGTCAACAATACCGTTCACACAAGGCACAATGTTTACAGTTGTCAACACAAAAAATACAACACCACGCAAGAAAGTCGTTCTGGAATTCATTTTTACACTCGATTGTTAAAAAATACGTCAGATTATGAAAATACTCTTATTTTAGGCAAAGTATTAAAAATGATTTTAAACTGATTTTAGCAATCACATCGTTGTCATGTATAATTAGTAAGTCAAATAATAATTAAAAATTTCATAAACAATATAATAAACTAAATCCGTTATTCACACGTCAAAGTGTTTGGCAGTATATTTGCCGCACTGAACTAAACGCACTACACGCATGGACACACGCTCGCGAAGTGAAACCATAACTCGAACCCGTCTTTCTCTACGAAACGTAATTTACAGACTGTTTGAAATTTCCTAGAATCGTATTGTAGGTAATCATGAGGCAACATTTCCGGAAAAAACTACGTGGCGCTACCTATTGAGGTGCTCAGCAACTATAACTCACATTGCGACATCACGAGTTCAGTCGGGAAATAAGTTTTCGTAGAGACGAACTTCCTTATCGACTGTTCTAATTCACAGCTGTGCACAGCCTTATAAAAATTAAACATTTGTACCACCGCCGCCTGTCCGAATGTTAGTTATCCAGACGGCGGTGACTTGAACATAAAATTCCAAGATGGCGATGTGTTGTTAAACGTCAATTTGCACGTGTCAAAAGTTCATAAACAGTAACATAAGAAAGTAATCATCATGGGGAAAGCTAAGAAGCTTAAAGTTGGTAGAAAGGGTACTCAAGTAGCTTTGGACAAACAAATTGAAGACGATAAATTTGCAAAACCGTCCAGTCGAGTCAAACCAATCAGGCTTCGGCAAGACGACGATGAAGAAGTAAGGTTATGTTTGCTTCCTAATCATGCATATTTTGTGTCTAGGCCTACTAGGTCTATGCGTTGGCCGGGTTATTTCTGTATGCATACACCCTATCAGCAGATTAGTGTGCTAGGCCTGGCCCCTATCACAATATTATTCTAGGGGAGACGTAAAGCAATATCCTATCCTATCCCATAGGGCTAAAGACCGATGCACAATTGCCCGGTAACGATAACGTTACGTTAACGATAACAGGAAGAAAGTTGAATCACACGTTAACTTACGCCATGATGTACAATAAAGCTTCCCGTTGCCGGGGTTCCCGGGGATCCCGGGGAACAAAAACGGAAAAATCACCAAGTTTTAACTTTTTGTAAAGTTCCGTCCTGGCCTAGGGTACCCCATCGGAACCCAAATTTGAATAAAATGTCCACGGCCCCGAAAATTTTTACAGTGATTGATGGTTTTAACGAGTAATTTGCAAATAATTAAAAAAACTGACGGAATAACAAAAAATAATTAACACATAACACTTTATTTTATTTGTTTCCCGTGGGTTTTCTTCATGGGCTGTTGTCACAAAGTCTTAACGTTAGCGTTCCCCCTTTCGTTTCGTTCCCCCCAATTTTTGCATCGGGGTTAACCAGCGAGACCTTTGCTTTTTGTACATCTAGGGCCCTAGGGCTACATTATTACGTGGCAGGCCTATGTCTTATTTAGGTATTTATTTACAAGCTTACAGTTGTACCAAGTTTGGTATGGTGGCAAGGATGCCCAAGGGGAGGAGCAGGCGTTAAATAGTGATGATGAGGATTAATGCAAAAGAGAAACCTGGAACCTAAGTAATAATTATTGTAGGCCCCCTAAATATAAACTGTTGCTGGTACTTACGTTAGGTTAGTCGACCTTTCCAGACTAGTTACCTGTGCGCTAGTTCTAGGATATTTTTTATAAGAGCGCACCCGAAATCCTTTTCGTTACAAAACTACTTACCGGTAGTTGTTTTTCAGTGTTTTTATTGAAAAAAAAAACTGTTAAAAAACCGGTCCATACCAACCGAAAAAGTATCCTGTTGCTAACAGTATAGGCCTAGTTGGGCCTTGATAGAAACTAGCCTATCCTTAACAATGTTTTTAAATTTTTCCAGTTTGTGGATGATAAACTATCGAAGCGTATTCTTCAACAAGCCAGAAAGCAACAACAAGATGTGGAAGATGACGTGGGCGGGGGTCCATCATTTAAGAAGCCGGCACCTGTTCCAAAGCTCGGTGGTGACAATTCAGATGAAGAGGATGAAGACGAACCGGACGACATGGATGGAGACTATGAAGATATTGTGGTATGCACATAGGATTGTAGGTTAATCGTTGCCGTAGGCCTATTAGTACAAGATTTGTTAATATTTATTCATATACCGTACTGGTAGATAATGGGAAGCTTACAATTGAAGGCTAAGAACTGGTCCAAACACAAGTAATTTTAACAATTTGTTCACATGTTATTAAGTGTGTCTTTGACTATAAAGATTGGTCTAAAGGGCAAAAATTAATTAATCTAACACTCACATCATATGAATTCAATTTCCACTCTCAAAAAGTTTATAACTGTTTCGGGCATACCCATTCTAATTTGCAAGTGCGGACCGGGAGCCTAAAGTATCAATTGCTTTAGATTAACGAAGCAGACGAGCGAGCGTTGGAGAGATTCATGAACTTAAACCCGGAGCCGCGTCGCACCTTGGCCGACATCATCATGGAAAAGATCACCGAGAAGCAAACCGAGCTTCAAACGCAATTCTCCGATGCCGGTAGTCTTCAGATCCAAGAGTTGGACCCGCGAGTGAAGGAAATGTACGAGGGGGTGAGAGACGTCCTGTCAAAGTATCGCAGCGGGAAGTTACCGAAGGCGTTCAAGATTGTTCCGAATCTACGGAATTGGGAGCAAATTCTCTATGTGACTGGTGAGTTCACCCATCCCCATGCTGCCATAGTTTTCTAAAATATAATTTAAAGTTTTTACTTACTAACATGTTCAATTTTGCTTACCCATATCCTCAGTAGGTAGTCATGTGCTGTATAGCAGTATCCTTTGATGAAGTGTACCCTACCGTAGAAAGACTTGGGCTGCAATTAAAACCTTAAAATAGAGCTTGTGCCGTACTATGAGTGACCTGTAATTCTCAAAATCTGTTCCATTGTATATGTTCTAAGCACTGCCGTCTGGGTGTAAAGGTACAAATAGACTGCTTGTCACAGTTCCGATTTTCCCATGTTAAATGATGACATGCAAAAGGTAGAGCTTTGTCTGTTTTCCGCTAGATAGGGCTAGTTAAGGGGGCGGAAGTAGAGCGTTTCTATCTATAGTGTATATATCCTTGAGATACAAAGTGACCATCCGCGGACGAGACCGGGATCGGTCTTCCCGTCTATTGTCTGCATTTTTTCCCTTTCCACCTTTTTTGGCGTGACCGAATTTGGGAGCGAACATGTTTTTTTTTCTACCTGCCTCCGCACATTTCAAATCTATTGTGATAAAAATAATTTATTCAGCAAAATATTTTTTTTATAATTGCATGTATTTAATAACGTGGTTCAAATGTGTAGCTCGAGTTATGAAATGAGTTTTTTTCCCTAGTGTCTACGATCAAAACTGACTGAAATATAAAAATGTTATTATAAATATATTATAGAAGCATTATCCGTAACTCAGTCAGTTTTTATCGTAGAATTTCGTCCAAAAAAATGACATTTAAGACGCACGCTTAATATTTTAACAACGTTATTAGATATTTGCAATTAAACAAAAAATATCAATACATACAGCAATACAGCAGGTAGAAAACCCTCAGCTTCTAGGATGGTATATTTTACGACTACACGCGACAACCCTTAGCAGCTGCCTCATACCCATCCATACCCGACGCGTCCGTCGATGGTCACTTTGTATCTCAAGGATAAATAAACTTTAGGCGGAAGTAGTTTTATTTAAGGTTTAGGATTGGGCCTTATGGGCTTTTAAGAAATGAATAATAAAGTATAGATTGGAGAAGGGTTGACAGGTTGGGAAAGCATAGAGAACATAAAAAACCCCCCAGAAGGACGAAACGCGTCATGGATTAAAGTAACAAACGACTTTAAATTAGCTGCAGTTGTCATCTGCAGGTGAAAAGTTTTGTCGCCCCCAGCCCTTCAGGCTGGGTTTTATGTTCTCTATGCTTTCCCAACATATCAACCCTTCTCCAATCTATACTAAACTAGCCGATTGGCCTTTTCCTAATTGTAATAATGAATAATAAAGGTGATAGGCTAATGATATTTTAATTTAGTTGGAACGTTTTGTATTGAGCAACTTGTTTACTTTGCATGCATTATGACAACAAACTAAAGTAGGTGAAGGAAGTTTCACAGATTTAGTTCCAGATTTGCACCATAGATGGTGTGTTAGTTAAGGGGCAAGAACTTTTTTTATCAACTGAAAGTCATGACCGAATTTTGTGGAGCCGCTACAAGCAGTCTATTTGTACCTTTACATGCTTTACATACATCCAGACGGCGGTGGTTCTAAGCATATTATGCTTTCTGGTGAAATGAGGGAACTGGGTTTGAGCCCTGGGTTCTATGATTTATTGCACAATAAGGTTAAGGTTATTTATTCATCCGCAGATCTATCATCTACAGGCCTAGTGCAAATGTAGATTTCGTCAGTCAGACTCAACTGTGTTTCATGCTCTCTCCAGACCCGTCTAGGTGGAGCGCTGCGGCAATGTACCAGGCCACACGGATATTCGCAGCCAATCTCAAAGAGAAAATGGCGCAACGGTTCTTCAACCTTGTCCTACTACCTCGGGTACGAGACGACATCTCCGAGTACAAGCGTCTCAACTTTCACCTCTACCAGGTAGGGAACGAACTACAAACGTTTACCCAGTCTTAGGCCTACAGAAAATAAAACTTGTAATACCCATTGAGCATCTATGTCTGATACTGGGCAGCAGTAAGCTCAAATTTCAGTAACTGTCTGAGACACCAAGGGTGACAATGACATGCTACCTTAATCCTTCACAAACCCAGATAACATTATGTATTTGTGAAATGTCTTAACATCGAAACATAGGACTAACAATTAAATAGAGCTTCTGTGGGCATGAACAGGATGTACCCTTACAAATTACAATGCACATGCAGTATGCCTAATTCTAAATGATAATAGCCAATTGATAATCACAAATAATCATCAAAAATCAAAAGAACATTGTTTCACATCAAGAAATTAAGTCTAAATATTCACTGAAATACTGTACCTGTTATTGTCTGTCTCTGCCACCAGGCAATACGAAAGTCCCTCTACAAGCCGGGCGGCTTCATGAAGGGTTTCTTGCTGCCGCTGTGCGAAAGTGGGACTTGCACGCTTCGCGAGGCTATCATCGTCGGATCCGTGCTCGGACGGAACTCGATCCCGATACTACACTCGTCAGCGGCCATCTTGAAGATCGCGGAGATGGAATACACCGGGGCGAATTCCATCTTCTTGAGGGTTTTCTTCGATAAGAAGTACGCGCTGCCGTACAGAGTCGTAGATGCTGTCGTTTTTCACTTCCTCAGGTTAGTTAATATTTTTTTAATTAAATTAATTACTTCGAAGGTATATTTAGAGTACCCACTCGGTCATAGAACTGATTTTACGACGACCAAGCTAACCCTGTAGGCGCCAACACCATCGACGAGTGAACAATGACCAACTAGAGACCGGCATATCTTATTCCCGTCTGAAAATAATTAACAATGGCAAAATAACCTACAATGTACATATTTTAATCAGCACACTTAACGTAACATAACACAGTAAAGGTAATTGCGTCAAATAAAAGCATATGAATATGATATTAGCCCGCTTATAACAAAGTTTAATTTTGACAATATAATTTGGATGAACATTTTTAGAAAGGATAGAGGAGGATAGAAATAAATGGAGAGAACTGGTAGAAATGCCTGTCTTAGAAGACATCGAAGAAGATGAGGTGTTTAGCCTGGCTAGCAAGCACTGAAAGTCCACAGCCCGAGAAACTGGTGATACGTCACCCCCCGACCCGACTTATGTTGGAACCGGGTGTTTGATTAGGCCTATTATTATTTTTAGAAAACAGCTTATGTTGAACTTAAAGCTAATCTAGACAAAGAATGATATTTTTATATGCTTTCATTTTACACAGTATAATACATTATGACGTTTTTGATGTAAAAAAAGTGAAAATTTATTTTTATTGCCATTGTTTTGGGCTGTCCCGGAATTTAAATCGCTAAAAACGGAAATGAATTTTTAAGAAAAACTGTTTGTTAGAAATGATATGAAATTTAAACCACGTTTTTGTAGTTCTTTTACAAGTGACCTGTAATAAGTTTCTTTACATTATCTTTATTATTTTATTTATTTTGATTTTTTTAGTGTACACTGAAAACGTGAATCAAAGTCGCTTGTGTTCAGCCCATCGTAAATAGATCAAATGGGAGAGAAATGTGGCATATTTTACTTTCACCCTATGTGTGGAACCCTCAGCTTTGATTTCCACCTAACAACTTGTCTGTATCACCAATAGTGGCTGCTACACATTCATTGACCTGCCGTCATGTAAATCCCTCCAAAAAATCGCCTCCGTCGTCGGCAAACCGATCAGCTCGCGACTGAACGATGGCGTTGCGGTGGCAATCTCGGGAACTCTTGTCGAGTGGCTGGCGGCAAAGATCCGGTGAGCTTGGATAGCGCGCGGTTGATTCGTTATCTCAAGTGTCAGCGATTGTAAAAGGCGCATCAGCTAAGTCTTGTGTCAGGGTGTGTATGTGTACGTGTATTGGCGATATTGCTTGTGGACAAGTATTTTATAATATTTGTTATGAAAACTGCATTTGGCGTAGGAATGGGGGGGAGGAGGAGGGGAGGGCAAATTTAAAAAAATTAATCCCAGAATTTCCGTAGTAAAAAATGCACATACACATACCAATTCGACAGTCACCTTGGGTTTAAAAACAAATATGTTTGCCTGAATGCTTCGTCATTAGATAAAAAATTGGGTTTTGAAATTTACTAAAATGGGTCATTTCCCACGTTCATTTTTTTTAGCTTTTAGATCGCAGATAGTTGCTGTAAAAACATCGTTTACAGAGTCTGAGTGCAGTTAAAACCATGACAAAAATAACTGTGGGTTGGTATGGAAAAATCGAAAGAGCCTCTGGCGGCCCCCCCCCACGAGATCTCCCAAATAAATTGGCCCCCACCAACTTTCAAAAAAAACGTTTTTCCCGCGCCTGATGAAAAGTAATATATTTTATCATGTAATAACATTTACCGCTATGTAGAGTTATGCGTTAGTAAAAGTAAAATAACTAAATATATAACATAATGGGAAGGCGAGTCAATTCCCTCGAAATAAAGGCTGGTCAAGAAAACGAAGCAAACAATCAAATAAAAATCTTTTTCGATTTTTACTCAACTGTTTACAGTCTTTGTCAACGTATCATATTTCGACAAAATGTGTGAACGATTTATGAAAGATAAGAATCCGTTTCCAGTTATTAAATCCAAACAACAATACTGATATCGTACCAGGGTTTCGAACCCGGAACGAAGTACCCATACACCACGATTGCGTTCTATACGTTGGAAGTTCACGCTACAATAAATTCTTTATTGCTGTCAAGTATCTGTTTCAGGAAGACGAGGGAAGACTGTAAAAACCAATAACGTAAACAGCTCTTCCACTTGACGAATTGAATATTATGCATGTTCTCTTTTTTCACGCAGCACTTAGCAGTCAAGGATATATTTTGTTTACTTTCAAGTGGTGTTGGAAAGCCAAGTCAGCTGTAGCTTAAAACCAGATGGAGATGGACTAGAGGACGAGAGAGCACACAAATAAAAATCTCATATAGTATACATCTTTGCTTGTTCAAAATATGATTTAAAATGTGTAGGGCTACGCATTTAAAAATTAGTTTTATAGAGAGTGAAAACAGTAGTCTAAAAAGAATGTCAAATGCCTAGTTAGCAGAAACTCAATCCCCACCCTGGAAATAACAGTAAATAATTGCCGTTGGGGGCATCGAAACGGCGACCTCTCGAAACCGGCGACCTCTCGAATCGGCGTAATTGCTACCTCTGTCGTTTGAAATTTTGATGTCATGGTAAATGGGACTATATTTCGGGCAAAATCAGTCCGGCACGCGGGGACACTTAGGTCTTATTCGGGACTGTCCCGTATTTTTGGGGCGTCTTGTGACCCTAGTTTGAAAGCATGCTTGAACAATAAAATCAAGTGTATGGATTTAAAAAAATATATAACAGAATACTCTGGTTAGTTGTTTTACACAATTAACAAAGGTCAAACATGTCTCTTTTTTTAAATGTTGTTTGGGAATTGATCACAATAGATATGAATGTGATCCAACGTAAGAACCCTGGATTACATAGTTACCAACTGGGAAAAACATCATGGTGCACTGAAATTGAAAATCATTTTAGTTATGGAATCGAACCCGGGTCAGTAGCTTGCCGGGTGGTTATGGATTGTGTTTACACCTACACCACTGGCCTGACAGTCTGCCCGCTGTTGTGTGGAGGGGGGAGACATTGCGTTCACCCGGGCCGGGTCTCTATCGCCGCTACAAGGTCACGAGGGAGTAATTCTTACAACCCCACAAGACTATTCCGACCCATTAGCGCATACTATATTAGTGTGGGTTGTGGGTATAGGGTCTTTCACCACAAACGTCGATATTTATATTTTCAAGACTTTGCTAATGTGTACCGTTTCGAATCAACATTCTCAATTGGGTTTTCCCATTGTATGTAAATTCCCATATTCAATATTATATATTTCTATACTAAACTAATTAATTTCAAATCAACAGGGTACCATTGTGACTTCATTGTTAACGCCACTCAAGGGCGTCCGCAGAAATTTTGCATGAGGGAGGGGGGGGGGGGGGGGGCAATATAACTTGTAACTCCCGTAGGACAAACATGGGGTGTGGGGAGGGGTGAGGCCCTCAACAATAGCGCCGAGGCGATTTTTTGAAAATCAGGTTTTAGAGTGCGTTTGGTGCGTTTTAGAAGAAAGTAGCTGGCTGAATGCATACCAAAAAAATGCAATTTTTGTGCAGTCGATACTCGAAACTAGAAAACCACCAAAAGGAATTGGAACGCCTGTCCTGATGGAATCGATAATGTTACATCTGCCGAATATATTATCAGATTTAATGTTGAGTAGTAATGTAAAGAAAAACGTAGACCGTTCATATATTTTATATTATCAGTATCTAATTGGATGAGCGATGCGAGCGAAGCGAAGATTCCATTTCACTACACTGGAGAAAAAAATCCGTTTTTTTTTAATTCTTTCTTTCTTTCTTTTTTTTTTTTTGGTATTTTTGTGTGTTTAGTAACACCGATTTTGGCTAAACCAATACCCCAATTGCGATGAAATTTTTTGGAGGCCTTCGAAATCTCGTGAACTTAGAACTGCCACGTTTTTTTAGCGCAATCGAAAAATTATTTCTCATAAAAATCGCAATTTTACGATTTTTTTTTCGATTTTTTAAAAATTTCTTCGACTTATAACACCTACATGCTTTATCCGGTTGTAATGATTTTTACACAGAACCTTAATTTTATGAATTAAGATATTCTTGTGAAATTTGAGCGTAATCGAAAAATTATTTCTCATGAAAATCGTAATTTTACGTTTTTTTTCTTTTTTTACACAATTCTTTGACTTATAACACCTACATGCTTTATCCGATTGTAATCATTTTTTCACAGAACCCGAATTTTATTAATTTATTTTTTCGTGGGAAATTTGAGCGTATAATCGAAAAATTATTTCTCATGAAAATCGCCAATTAATGCTTTTTTGTTTAAAAAAAATACGCTCATCCAACAACGCGCCTGAAAAAGCGTTTGCGGAGCTTGATAGTTAATATTTTAATAAAATTGCTTATAAATATAGGATTCCAAGAAGGGGGGGGGGAGGGGAGTGCCGCCTTGCCCCCCCTGCGGACGTCCTTGACGCCACATAACGACTACTTTGTAGGAAAGAATACTTCCAGTCCGACAAGACTGTGGACAGTTTTTCTTGCTTCCTAAACTCATCAACTTCTATATTGTATTTTGCCCGAGTAAGCCGATCCCGTATTCCTAGAGGACAATGTGTTAGGAACATGTCAATGTTGAACTGGCTCGACAGAACGAACTAAAAAACGGTCCCTGGTACCAAACCTCCAAAAAGAGTAATATCGAAGGAAGCAAAATCAGGAGTCAGGACCACATAAAAAACGAAAAATGATCTGACTCCAAAAGTTCAAACAGCTTTTTTTCAACATATTGTTCGTTGGAAAAACATGTGTTGATATTTACTAGGCCGCTTTTCGAACGCTTTTTTTGGCGCGTTGATGGATGGAGCTTTTTTAAGTTTTTAGTATGCGTGGGATCTCTTTACTTCTTTAAGTTCCATTGCAAAATCAATTGTGTTAAGTAAGGATAAAATTTTTATAAAGTAGTAACTAATTGCTATGGTTATTAAGATGAAAAATATCTGGAGGCCCGAAGACTTACTTTTTGTACACATTATAGGTGATTGTAGTCAAGTTTCTATAGTTACTTGTTAATAATTAAGTTTTTTGAGGTATATAACCTGTTTTTTTCGATGGATTCTGGCTAACTTTTTCATTTTTTTCTTTCAAAAGGTACTACATCACCATAATCTTAAAAGTCCATGTAAAATATGAACGTTGTAGCCCCACCCGTTTTGGGCAGAATCGGCCCAAATATCACGAAAATATCGCATTACAATCGAAAAAATCGTAACAAAGTACGATATTCATGAGAAATATTTCTTCGATTGTACCCAAAAACGTGGCAGGTCTAAGTTCAGAGATTCGAAGGTCCCTCCAAATTTTCATCAAAAATCGCATATGCCGTTTACCTGGTAGAGCGCGAACAAACAGACAGACAAACGACATAACAACAAAACAAAAATAAAACACCCGAGCTATTTTTTTTTTTGGGGGGGGGGGGGGGGGCTCAGTCTAATTGAAGTCTTCGCTTCGCTCATCTAAAAATCTCGATAGTCGATAATCTTAAGTCATTATAGACACTTTGAAACAAATAATTGCCAATCGGTCAAAAAAAGGCCCGAAACACGTCGTTTTCTGTTCGTCGGAGGAGGACGACGCTTTTTCATTAGTTGGCAGGCCAAAATTCAAATTTCATTGCATGCATAGTCTCGCACATTTTAGTGACAGTGACACGGCTCGTGGGTGGTTGGTACGGGGGTTACAACGAAAAAGGGGAAAAAAGTACTTGTTCATTATAGGGATCCCCCCGAAAAGGAAAGTAGGTAAGTGCGGTTGGGGGGAAACGCGAAGCCACCGTGGGGGGGCCTAGCTGACACAGCAAAGCACTTCATGCTCCCCCCCCTCCCACTGTTTTCTGGGGGGTCCCGTAACGGTAATGAACAACTACCAAAATAACACCTAGTACCAGTTCGAAACTGTTTACTTGGCGCATCTGTCTGTGATCTCGAGGTCACTGAAGGTCAAGCCATCGCTTTTCTCCCAATGCACGGGCCCCTCACCCCCCCCCCGCCCTAATGATTGTATCAGTTCATTCCTTTGCTTGCGCCTGCTAATCTTATCACCAAACAACGAATACCAGTCATGGCCACACGTCGGACACTTTTAATAACGCTGTCAATTGAACGACGATCGATGGACATGGACGATGCAATCGAACTTCACAGAGCCAAGACATGTAAGAAATGCGACCTTCACAAAGACGAGCATTGTTTACGCAAAAAATCACAGTAAGCCTACCTGGTCACGCGCTGGGGGGGGGGGGGGGGGGGGGGCGTTAAGGGCGCGGGTCTTGTCTGCGCGAAACGGGGGAAAGAATATAATTCATTCGTGAGTGGTGTACTGTATTCTATGTTACGCGATCTGTTCATGCTTATCATTATTTTTAAAGCATTTTATAAAATTTATCATGTTTTTCGTTTTCGAAAGCTATCGAGGACAATGATGCAGGTTCTGACTTCTGAGATTATCCATTTTCCAAGCATGGGGCGCGTTGCAGGGGTGCAAAACGTTTATGTGTATCTGGGACTTGAGTTCGTTGCCTCTGCCTTTCGTCAATCGTCGGCACAGCTAATATTGGTTTCGCCATAATTGTTAGATCAGGTGTTTCAGATGTTAGACGGCTGTCAATTGAGAGCTGGCAAATTCAACGGCAATTAGAAAAAAAAGGGCTATTGTAACTAAGCACACTCATTCCCAATCGAATCTGTAACATTAGCGTTTGAGAATTGGAGATGCTTTAGATTTTTATAGATCATCAGTCATAAATAAACATAAACTATTAATTTTGGGCATGTAAATATATTATCGTATTCAGGCAAACAGCCTCTGAAAAAGACATTTAACATTAATATTACTTTATTATGATTCACGACAAGATTTGAACGTCGGGTGGGCGATAGACATAATTTTTAGGCTTAGCAGATGATTTTCAGATGCAACGACTGCGGATGATTGGAAATTGATCAAATGCACAGTGAACTGTCGTATATTCGTAGGGGCCCATGTACATTACAAAATAAATTATCTAATAACGAGGAAATGGTTGGTTGTATCAGAAACTGTGTGTGTGTGGTTGGGTTAGCTTAGCTAGCTAGTCTAGCGGCTGCACAGGTGACTGATACGCTGTAATCACACCAGACTCATACTTTCATATAAGGTCTCTCCGCGCGATCGGATTATCGCGAGATATAACTTCAAAATAACGCGGCCGGAGTAGCTAGCCAGCGATGTTTCCGGTTGCGCAGTCTATCGGGAAAACGGAATTTTAGAGGGGCCATTTCGCCGGTAACGGAGCCGTTCGCGAGCTAGGGGGAACGCTAACGCTAAATCAAGTGGCAGCGCGGGGCTATAGAATAATCTTAAAAGCACTCTTTTGAAATCAAAATCCTCGGACCGGGTTTAAATTGGGAGACCAGGGTTTGATACGCAGCTGGGATGGATTTTGTAATTTCTGGATTGATTCAAATTGACATTAAAACACTTGTTCCAGGTTTGAGCGCGACAAGCGAGAGCTACCAGTGTTGTGGCACCAGTCGTTGCTGACATTTGTCCAGCGCTACAAACAAGACATCAGCTCCGAACAGAAAGAGGCGTTGCTGAACTTGTTGCGTCGCCAGTACCACCCGACATTGACCGCTGAAATACGAAGAGAGTTGCAGCAGGCGAAGGGGAGGGACGTGGAAACCGACGAACCGATGGCAGAATGAAGTCTGTAGAAATCAGTCAATGTAAAAGTTGATTACAATATCTTCTTGACACTCATTATTTTGTTATAACCCAATTAACTTTTAGGATGATTGTATAAAAGTTATTTTGAGGTTTCTTACTTCAACCTGTTATAAACTGAAACATTTTTGTATAGACCTTGTTTTATTTTTGTTTTGGCCCGCTGGAACAATAAGGTTCTGTAGGCCATGGTCCGTGTGATTTGATTCAAATCACACGGACCATGGCATTTGATACATGTTTCCCAGATCCTACCTTTAAGTGCCATAATAAATAAATAAATAAATTTTATTTAGAGTCTACCCACTCAGTTATATAACTACAAATACAATTAAATACAAATTATAACTTCAAACTCTAGCTGAACTTTTGTAAATCTGTGTAAAACCGAAAAAAGGTAGGCCTTCAAGATCAGGAAGAAGGAAGTTACCACTGGAAAGACTGAGTTGTAGACCTAAATGCATTGGCTAATGGCTATCCTTATTTTGGTATCAGGCTATTTATTTATTGCATAATATAGGCTAGATCTCTAAACAAGGCTGCAATTTCAATACACAGGATAGAGCAAATTTTCAATAAATATTGAAGCAAACCAAACTGTAATAAATAGGAGATGCCAAACGGCGAGTTAATGTTAAGTAGGGGTGTGGAAAGGGAACCCAACAGCTTACCAGCGGTCTGATTCTGTAAAAAACGTTATGGAAGATAACGATCGTTATCCGGCACTTTAGCGACAATTTTGCGTGTCGACTGATTCTGTAAAAATGATAGCGATCACTATGATAACGAGAATGAAAAAGGAGTCGCTATGCTATGCTATCAAGATACGATAAATGGCGGCCGTAGCGACTATTTTACAGTAGGTCGATAACGTTAATTTATAACGATTGATATTTCATAGTCAACCGTGATCGCTATCGCTTTCATATCGACTATTTTACAGAATCGCACTGCCGGTCGGTGACTGCAGGGATCTCGTAGAAGAAAGACACAAATAAATAACTAGGAAAACGCTTTCGTCCCGCCGCGTTGTTGGATGAGCGTAATTGGTGCATTAAGCTGCCATGTGTTATGCGGATTTTCTGTTGTTCTGTGAAAAAATCATTACTAAGTTGAAGATTTTTTTAAAATTAATTTAAATTAAATACAAAATAAACTTGAATTTTGAATTTTTTTAGTAAATCGTAATTTACTAATTTAGAAAAGAAAAAAATCATAAAATTGCGATTTTCATAAGAAATAATTATTTGATTGCGCTCAAATTTCACACGAATATATTAATTCATAAAATTATGGTTCAGTTAAAAAATCATTACAATCGGATAAAGCATGTAGGTGTTATAAGTCGGAGAAATTTTTAAAAAAATCGTAAAATTACGATTTTCATGAGAAATAATTTTTCGATTGTGCTCAAAAATGTGGCAGTTCTAAGTTCAGAGATTTCGAAGGTCTCCAGAAAATTTCATCGCAATTGGAGTATCGGTTTAGCCGGAATCGTGCTGACAAACACAGGGAAAAAAAACATTCCGGATTTTTTTCTCCAGTGTAGTGAAATGGAATCTTCGCTACGCTCATCCAAAAATAAACTAATACAAGAAATCGTCGGAACTGTTTTGCTTTGGTTTTTTTTGTTTTTGTTTGGTGTTGTGTTGGCCCTGTTTGGCTGAAACAGTTTCGACGTTTTCTTGTATTATTTTTATTTTTATTTATTTGTGTCTTTCTTCTACGAGATCCCTGCAGTCACCGACCAGGTAAGCTGTTGGGTTCCCTTTCCACACCCCTACTTAACACAAACTGTAATAAAAAATGAAATAAGTATCAAATTTATAATGTTTGCCCTTCCCTACATTTTGCTAGGATAACTTGTCAGGCAAGGACAGTTAAACTGTAAACATAAATCCATACTTTTATTACAATATAATGTCAATGAAAACAACACAATATAATAGGGATATGCATGATAAACGATACTACTATGTAGGCCTACTTGTAGTTGTAGGTACGTAAAATGGGAAATACCCTATTCTATTATGCAGGAAACAGTTCTCCTTTTGTACTAAATTTATTTATGTAAGCCTCTGATACGTATATTTAAAATTTGTAGGTCACGTTTAAAAAGTGGGGTGTGGTCATTATGTGAAGCCATTTGTTTGTCGATAGTATTTATTTATAACATACTACTCTTTAAAATTTGAGTGGTTAAAATAGGGGTGCAGACATTACTCAATGGTGGCCTATAATTGAGTAGATTCATTTTGGGGATGACTTCAGTTAGGGTATCTTGATCCAATCCAAACATTACCCAAATCCATACAAAGGATTCCATCTTCTTTGGGTCCCTTTTTACCTTGAAGGTCTATGCACAAGTGCCCGATAACAGAAACTGGAACAATAACGCTAATAGCAAGAAAGTTTAATCTAGTGTTGACTTACGACACGATGCACAACAAAACTTCCCGTATCCTGGCAACAACAAAGGGAACTTCACCACGTTTTAACTTTCCGTAATGTTCTCGTTTCGTACATTACCAGAACCAATCAGAATTCAGTTGTCCACAGCCTGTTACAAGTGTACACAAAAGGTATCAGCTGATATACGAGAGATTTCAGAAAGGCAGTGGTGTTTGTACGCCCATTTGTTTACGTTTTACCGTCGGCTTCATGGGCTATTGAGTATTGACTATTGTGCATCAAAGCCCTTAACGTTACCGTCTTCCCGTTTGCGTTCTCATTACCGAGCAATTGTGCATTGACCTTATAGTTAAATTAAACATAATTTTTCCAACAAACTAAAACACTGCAAATTAAGACAAATGAAAAAGTTGTGGTCATGGAAGTTAGCTGGGATTTAGCTGTCATAATAACAAAATCAGTTTATAAAAAAAAAACAATTGCACATTTTTAGGAAGCATAACCTCAATTGATGAACCGATCGTTTTAAAAGTTGTAATTTCTCGACTGTAGATTGGGAATGGGGGCAAACATGTCGTCTAGAGGATAGTAATTTACATTTATAAATACAGAGTGATTCCACAGTAGCACAACTGGATTTATTTTATGCATAAAGAAATAAATATTTTACAGCATTTCATACAGAGTAATTATATTTTAGGTCGGTTAATTTTACTTGGCCCGGCTTCTTCAAAATTAAATCTGAAAGTGACATAAAAATAACCCTCTGATCTACAGGGGAACTGACAAATAATGCCCAGCAGAAGCATCAGTTCTGTCTTTGGGTCAGTGTCTCTTTAGATTAGAGTTTGGTGAAACTGGGCCTTCATAATTTTAATTTTTATACTTAAAAAGTTCACATTCTTAATCTCAGGACAATAACACCAAGATAAATGTTAAATTGTACTATGAATTATAAACTATGTACAGTATCTTCAAGATAAACACAATCTTAACTAGATCACTCAAAATTTCTATCTGGACTTGTGACTCAAAATATTATACATTATTTACAAGTACTGTATGCCTAACCTACCTAAATAATTACAATATTATTCAGTTACCTGAATTGCTATCAGTTAGTGGGTGCTACAAATTAACAAAACAGTAGCTCAAGTAAAATGCCACTACACATAAAAACTTCATTATGCCTTAGGGTCCATATCTGAATACTTGTGACAAGTCAATTCTTACCAAAATCATAGTTGGTATTGTTAATGTAGCTGTCAATAGACGATCAAAATCACCAACGCCCTGCCCTCTATATTGCGCGCACAACACATTACGGGAGAATGAGTATTTACACGCTAAATGCCATATGCTTAGGTGTGTGGAATACTGCATTTTCCAACATAGTCAGCACAGTCCGCCACAATCCCAAGCATATGACATTTAGCATGTAAATTCTCTTTCTCCCCTAACGCTTTGCAACGGAGCGCGCATGCGCAGTTAATTCTGAAAATGGTCTATTAAGTTCACAACTGAACATTAGTTGATGGAACAGGAGCAATTCAGTACGTTGAAGCAAAGCACCACAGATAACCAACTAATCACACCCTTAGCTATCTGTGACACCATCTTGGCATCCCTTCACACTTGCGCTTAGAAGCGCTTCCGAGTTAAGAGCTCTTCACACTGCACTGCGCCACTGCAGAAGCGCTCGTGTGAATCAATGTTTCCCTACCAGAAACGCTTCCAAAGTGCAAGTGCTAAGCTAGAAAAATAATTTATCGTTATTCACATGTCAAAAGTGTTTGGCAGTATGTATTTTCCGCACTGTACTAAATGTACAGCCAGGGTCATATATAAATCAAGAGGTCTGAAAGATACCTCTTTCACCGACATCTCGTGGTCAACTCTTGGTGTCATTATTTATATCGCCCTGTGAACTGCATTTTCGACATAAATAAGAAACATGGCTGCTAATGTCAAAGGAAAATTCTCTATTCACCAGAGAAACTATCAAGCCTAGAAGAAATATAATATGGAAGGTAAAGAGAGCATTATATATCGATACCTTGGCCTAGGCATAGCATTAAGACTATGCCTTAGTTCTTATATTTGCCTTAGTTTCTAATTAATTTCGAATAATTCTATCTTGGCTGTCAAGTCTTATTTGCAAACCACTAAAGTTTGTTTTATGCTTTTGTTTTGATAAAATTGTATTTCACTTCTGACTGCCTTCTAGATATTGACTATTTTGTTGACCAAGAGTCTTTCAAAGCCTCCTAAATAATATTAATAACATCAAATAGTCTAGGGGGCTTCCATCGATCGATAATGCAGTTCACAGGGCGATATAAATAATGGCACCAAGAGTTGACCACGAGATGTCGGTGAAAGAGGTATCTTTCAGACCTCTTGATTTATATATGACCCCGGCTGTACAACACGCATGGAAATCTCAAAATGTCTCGGTGTCTCTTTTGGACGACAGTTCCTCGAATAGCATGACGTCTAGAGAAATATTAAATATATTTTGTAAATTTATTTATTTAATGCAATACGTCTATGAATTTACTTTTGTCTCAATCAGATCCTGTGAACACTATTTTTTAAATACTAGTCAATACTGGTATGTAGGGCCTAGTAATAACATGTTGCTACATGTACTTGCTAATGTACAGTATGTATGCGGCATACTGCCATGTTGAAGAACGTTTAATAAATGTTGAGGTTATTAAAAATGAGAGTTTTTTTTAAGACTACAATGTATTTTATTTAGTATTATTTTTAAGAATTTGTTTATTTTTCAGTCATTTTCATTTTTCACTGATTTATTTTTAAGCATCTTCCACGATTTGATTACAGTTCAGTATAATATAAGTCGTACAACATTCAACAATTTAAACTGAAAACTTTGAATGTAATATTCATTATTCAATAACAATAAAACTCTATTGATTTTCCACAATTCAAATAAGTAAATAAGGAAGCCAAGGAGACCAAAGCCGTTAGTACAAAATTAATGTTTGGCATGTTTGGCATGAGAAATGATTGTGATTTTTTTAATGTCTTCCATGCTGATTCAATATTGAATTGGACATGCAACAGCAAAGCTTTTAGGGTTGACAGCTGTCCTTATTTATGTTAACTAGAAATTAGTCTGTCAGTATTTAATATTTATTGGCAGTTTTACTTCAATCTTCAGCACAAGATGACAACCTAATTATTAACTAACAATCTTGCTATGCCTTTACTTTAAACAAAAGTCAAAACGTTATGAAAAGATAAATAGATTAGTAATAAGTATTATATTAAAGACAAGACTTGAAACGTTTGATGTTCAATACAATATAACATGTAGAAAGAATGGAATGAAAATGGTGATTCTTGGTCAGTAAAGTTAATTGCAGTGACAGTAATAAAGTTTAGTACAAAATAGAGCTAACTTATTTACTTGTTATTCAGAAATATATATTCAAAGCTCCATTTGCATTTTCAACTACATTTAATTAGAACAAGGCATTAGTTGAAACTTTAAAGTTAAACAAAACAATTAAGTTGATGATACTATATAAATGAAGTTTAACAAGTCTTACACATTATACTGTTTTTCAAATCAATTAAACCTACACTATACTAGCGAGGCCAAGCAAAAACGGGTAAAACAAAATTCCGTATTGCTTACGTACCAAGTGGTACGCAAATTGAGTGTTGCTAAAAGTTAGCTAACATTTATGGTAGCTAATACTGCTACAGCAACTCTATTGCTACTTGCTTGCTAGGTATATTTATTTCATTAACTATCAAGTAGATAATAGAATACTAGTACCGTAAATAAATTTGTTTCCGAATTGTTGCATTTTGTGTACAGTCTTATCAGTCATTAATTACTGGTTAGTCACCGATTTTGGCTGTCAACCTATGTATTTTCAAGGAATAATGTACATATGTATTATTGTTCGATGGGAAATATAATATTTGGCATGAATTAATGAACTGGTAAATAGGCACCGGTACATATTTAATACTTGTACGAGTCCATTATCAACAACCAGTGAGTGCATCATACTTGAAGAAAAAATTAAGATCAATTGTCATTAAGAAGAGTATTGTTGCTTGTTAAAATAGTAAGAAGAGTATTGTTGCTTATTAAAATAGTAAGAAGAGTATTGTTGCTTGTTAAAATAGTAGATGAAAGAGGCATAAAGTAGAGAATAAAAATATAAAAATGTAGTCTATCACTCACTATCATTGTTAATCAACAATCGTCAATCAATAAGGGTAAACCTAGTGGTCATTAACTTTTTTCATGTAGAAGTGCAAAGAAGTAAAGTGTGATGCCTTGAACTAAAACTGTTAAACTAGTAAGCCGGTTGTCATCATTCCTTGGATGTCACCAAGCATTCTATTGAGAGAACGTTTGTACTATAGGTCAATCCTCGTACTTGTAACATTATGATTGATAATTATAACGATTACGAGTATTTTTTGTGATATTTTATAGTTAGTATTCTTTTTGTGTTTACCATTTGCCAAAGGATGGAACACATTTTGGTTATGGTTTTAGTTTTAGGTATATAGAACAGTAGCTGCAATTATCATAGCAAGTGAAAGATTTTAGTAGGCAATAATAGGGGTCTGCAAGTTCTCAGTTTTTAGTTCCACACAAATCTGAATTTGAGTAGTTCTACTAAAAATTACTTGAGTATCAAATTCAATTTGAATCAATAATTTTAATAAATTAATAATTTCATTTAATGTTAGCCTGTGTGTAGGCACCAAATATGATGACGCTGTAATGTTTTATAATTTTTTACTTTAACTTTTCCAAAGGCTTTTGATGATAAAGGACCAAGAGAAAAATGGGGTACTCTTTTTCGAGTCAAGTGCCACTCTAGCCAAAATTTCAGATAACTGCACAGTGCACACCCTAAGAAGGTGTCGCCACAAAAGCCCCGGCTAAAACAAACGTCAAATTCAACTTGAATGCACGTGATTGAGCATGCATACAGGCAAACCAAAAGTGATTGGTGAGGTCGTATCGATACTTCAACCGTAATCGTATGTGGATGTGTTCCTTGTGAGAGGTGACAAGAACGGAACGCCCCTGAAATAGAGAATGAACTTGGCCCGGAGGCGCACGCATGTAATGGGGCAGTACACAGTGGTGCTGATACATTTATAGTAGCTGTTTTAGTCAATTTGTTCTCCACATCAAGCAAAAACATCAGTGTATATATTGGCAAGTAAATAAATATGCTTAGCCAACTGCTGTTGAATTCAAAATGCAGTACGTTACCCATCACCAGCTAGCTACTGTAATAACCACCTTACTAGCACCACATACGTACATACCTATCAGGCAGAATAACAGCCAGCTCTAAATAAATAAGTTAGTACCGGTCGGTATTAAAGTCTACCCACTTGATCACAACTGATTTTTAGTGCGAGACTTTAATTAAAAGCATACCAAGCCAACGGTGCTGACGCCGACATTATCAACGAGCAAACAATGGCCAACCAGAGACCGGTGTTTTACATAGGAAACGCTGACCAAACAAGTTGGACACTATTCCACCTGCGAGCGATGCCAGAATCACAACCTTAGAATTCATTGTGTGTCTCGTTGCTATGACTGTACTGTATCCCAACCAGGAAAATGCTAAAGTCCCGTCGCGTTGTTGAGCGAGCACCGGTACGTGCAACACGACCCGAGTACGACATTCCCATAATGTTACATACCAAGAAGTCTTTAAGGTCTTGACCGATTTAGCTGAAAATTTGTAAAATAGGAGAGAATGTTGTACTTATTGACCCTGCAAAATTTCATAACGATCGGAACATTTTTTATTTAAAAAAAAAAAATTTATAGCCAACAATCGGATTTTGTTCAAAAACTATACAGCAACCTGCATACGTGGTATGTGTGCAAAATTTCAGGTCGATCAGAGAAACGGTGCGACCTGGAGGCCAAGTCTTGAGTCATCTCACTTTCGTTCCGAGTCGCGTTTTCGTTTCAAGTCGATCAAAATCGCCAAATCGGTAGTCTTGGGACAAGACCACGAGTCGCACGGTGACTTGGAACGAATATTTTTTCACGTTTCAAACCACGAGATATTTGGTGGTGAGTTGGACTATTTCACGCGACTTGAGTCACTTGACTGCCACATCGAAAGTTTTAAATGACTAAATAAATAGTTATAAGGTACATCCTATGTATAAAGACGTAAATTCCACTCTAAAAATGTTGGCAGAAGGCTTTAAAAGTATTTAAAGTGTCGTGACAATTATTTACGCTCATCGCAAGTTAGCGTGCATCTGCGTAAGTAGCGCTTTTGAAGGCCTCCCCATCGTGGTCCCGTTGGCCGAGTGGTTAGATCGCTTGGTTGGAGTGTGAGAGGTCGCCGGTTCGAATCCCGTCTGGGAAAACTTTTTTACTTTTTTTTACTCATCGCATAATTATTGTTCACTTATTATCTGTGACGAAAACAATTTTTATAACTTTTCAATGAAAATTACCTTTTTTTTACATTTCTTTGCAATTTGTTTTGGTATTTTAGGTAGGCTAGGCCTAGCCCTAGAAAACTTACGCAAATATAACAATATAAAATATGATTATTAAATAGAGAGTACAAATTATTATTAATTTATTATTGCCTTTAGGCTATTTTGATAATAACAATAATCTGAAATAACATGTAGGCCGAGCCTAGTACCGGTATACGCCTAGTGTGTTTTGACAGTTGATTGAAAGTGAGAATCGATAATAGCACCGATAGTCCGTCACAATCGATTATAGCATCGATATACTTCACAACATCGATTATTTAAATCGAAATTTTTATGTAACACTGTTTGTGATTGGTCGGTCTATGAGCTGTGGGGGCGGAGCTACAAGTCGCGAAAAAGCAGGCGACTCGGAATATTTCCAACCCGCTTGTCGTTTCCAAACGAATGGTGGGTTTCAAGACTACCCTATTCGATTTTGCCAAGTCGCTCGCGACTTCAACGAGGTGACTTGGCCTCCTGTACCGAAGCAGTAACAGGAAAAAAAAACAGACATTCGAGCCATAAGAGTCAAGTGGAGACGCTCGCTCAACTAGCTGACTACAAGGAGACATTTGGGTTGGGCACTGGTCCAGGACTTTTATCAATTTGTTTTTCAATATGACCGTGAAACGGGAGAATGCAGGCAATTTCGTACTATACACGTAACTACTAGTTACTTGTTTGTAAAAGGGAGGCTATTGTGTAAAATAATAAACGTTTATGAAAAGATCTTCTTCTTCTTCTTTTCATATGCCAACAATTGACATTATTCATGTCATCATGTGTTTTCTAGTTAGCCAGTAGAGATAGGACTCCTGTTCGCTCCGATCCATGCCATTTGGCATTTTGTCGCGTTCAAGCTTTATATATGTACATTGAAAAAGATGTTTCCTGTCTTGTTCCCCAGCTCCACACATCCGACAGACACTAGATTCAAAATTCCAAATCTATGGAGGTGCTTTCCGAGTAGGTCGTGTCCTGTTTGAAGCCGGAATTGAGCTGTCTCTATTTTTCTACTGTAGCACTTACGTTTACCAGTCGGCCTCATTCTAGTGTAATCTTCCCACAGTTTATTCTGCCCCTCTCTTGCCATTCCTTACGGACTGCTTTGTCTGTCGACGCATGCAGGTGAGATTTGAGAGATTTATGTGACAGTTTTTTGCTTTCTTGTTGTTTTTTGCTACCTTGTTTGGCTAGGTAGTCGGCCTTCTCATTACCATATATGCCACAGTGGGCCGGTATCCATTGTAGCACAATTTTGTTCCCATCATTCATGAGTCGTAGAATCTGTAGTTTACATTGTCTAATTTCGGGTTCTGTTTCCTCCCTATTTGCAATGGCTGCAATGGCAGTCTTGGAGTCGGATAGGATCACAATTTTCCGGTTTTCAGATTTTGATAGTTTCAATAGTGCTTCAACTATTGCTCGGATTTCTCCATCATAATTGCTTCCATTAGCACCAGCTGGGTAGGAAGCCTCAAATTCTCGGCTGTATATCCCTGCGCCCGCATTTCCTTCCCCTGGGGATGCTGATCCATCTGTATACAGATGTAGCCATTCATTTTCTGGGTATTTCTGGCGAATGTATGCCAATGTCAATTTCTTTAGTTGAACCAATGAGTGGTTGTTTTTCTTACCGTCGATGTCAGGTATTGTCAATGCATGTGGGATTTCTGATTGAAAAGATGAGTATATTGATTATTCTTATAATTGTTTTGAGATAGCAGCAACAAGTGTGGAAAATTTTTGGCATCACTTTGGTTTATTATGGTATCCAGTTTAACCTGTGTAGCCTACAAAAAACAAAATGTGCGTAACTAAAACCTAAAAAGTAAGACAAAATATAGGCCTAGTATAACATAACATAACAAATCACAGTGCACATTCTGCCTTATCAGTTTTCCCAGTTCAATTATCGCACCATGATTGAGTCCATGATTATAATTACACATTTGTTTTATACTGTACATTAAAATCACCAAAAACTTAATGTGTGCCGACTGGTATTTCATTAGGTACTGATAGTTTTAATTTTACAAAATAAATCAGCTTGTGACTTGCACATTATGTACGCGTACGAAGAAGTCAGCTCAAAATTCAGTTCCCAAAACTTACTACCTGTGACTCTAGATACATGTACAATAATGTGGTTGTCACGATAACTAGTCAATGTAGATTGAAGGGTTATTTAGTAATTGTCAATCAATGTTTTCAGTGACAGGTTATGTTACACATACAATCTTAAAATTATTTCATTTGATGCATTTATGAATGAGTAAACGACTAAATGTAAAATGAGTTTATGATAACGATGCTAATGGTCAAGGAAAGACAAGCACAAACCTGTGGGTACTGTTTGTACCCTCACAGGCAGATGACAAGATGTATCTCACACCGAAAAACCACAGAAGGCGATCTAAAATGTATAATAAATAAATTACAATTTGAATCTTAGTACATTAACCTGTTATTGACGGCGTAACATTTAAGAACTGTTCCATATAGTCAATGAGGTACATTGTATGCCCTGTATTACAGTAGCTACAAATATTTTATTTACAACAAAACTAGTAAAATTATTTTCGCTATGGTTTCCTCATAACGTCACTATTTTAAATCAACATTTAATAAACAAGCACGCTTTCTATGAGAATGCACCAGTTGGCAACTGGCCAACTATACAGCAACATACAACATGCCTGACTATGACGAACGATTGATCCAGAAAATGGTTTTAAGGAACAGATAAGCGAGACCAATCACGTATAAGACCTTCTCGCGTTGCTGGCGTTGCAGGTTATCCAATTCGACGGACATCACGCGACGGTTCAGTTTCGCCAACTGCCGTCGGAGATGGACGATTTCTTCGGATGTGCTGATCACCTCTCCGCCACCGCCAAGTGGAGGAGTTGAATCCCTGAATACACCAGAAGTAAACACAAGTTTCTACCACGCCAGCCGTTAAGTTTAGCCCAACTACGGTCCCATACAGAGTTTGCACTAGGCGTAAATTATGAGCTAAACATGTGGTGAAGCAGGATGTTTATTTAAATTTAAGACATTGTTAAAATTATGACAATCATTACAAGCCACAACTACCATGATTACATGGAGGCACATGTGGACAGTTTTTTTTTATTTGACTGTTGGGGCTAGTGTGGACACTTTAAATTTCCCTCCAATGAATGCATAAGCATAATATATTCTTTAAAAAATCTCAGTTGTTGGCTACACTGGTCTCTTGTAAACAGTAACTCACCGTTTACGTACCAGGTACTGGACCGAAAGACCAAACTGAGTTCCGACATGTAAACACTAAACAGCTGTGAAATAGTGAACTTAACACAAAAACTAGATACAGTACAAACCTAAACAATGATTCATTCATTACTTCAAAGTTGGATCGTACAGCAAAAATGTTTGGAGCTGGGTTAGGAGTGATATTATTAGTGAGGTCTAGGGTTGGGATTTGACATTGATTATTCAATTCGACATCGATGTCAAAGCAAAATTTGCTATCAATTTGGCATCTTAAAAAAAAAAAAAAAAACGATTTTGGAACTACCTATGTAAAAACTAAAAAACATATATTTTACTTTTTGCATAATAACATTTCCTATTTTTACATTAAAAAAGGGAAAAAAATCAAATTTTCTTCTTTAGGCCTACATTGAAAATTATTTTGATGTCAAATTTTTTTCGATGTGATGTCGAAATTGTTGGTTTGACATCGATTACAAATTTATAATCGAATCCCAACCTTAGTGTGGCCATTACTCAATGGCGGCCTATAATGGACTACCGGTAGGCCTAAATAAATAAATACTTTTTTAAAACTGCCACCAAATGAGGGACAAATTAACCCACCTGTGCATTAGTCTTTGGTCCATGTTCAGTCGCTGCTTGGGCCTGACAAACATGTTGTTGCGCTCCGTCGGTGAATCAGGCCGAGTCCTAGACTCGAAATCATCGGCCGTCGGGAAATAATGGTCATCAAGAGTGAGGACTCGAGGAGGCGTCTGAAAACATTATTTATTCTTTATTGACAACGGGACGGGTGTCCCACAAGTGCAATACAATATAGTGTTAGAATATGATAGTTTGTGCAATGCTCAAATAACATATTACAGTAAGATCCCTCTTATCCGAGTTGGATGAGACCGGGGGCACCTCGGATTTGCGAAAAACTCGGATGGCGCGTTTCATTTGTTTATTTGCTCTCGTAGGCCTAGCATAGGCCTAGCCACACATGTAATGGATAAAGGAACATAAAATACACACGATACACTTCATACAGGGTATACTAAATGAATTAATAGCTTGTAAATCAAGCTCACAAACACACGTACACAATTAGGCCTACATGTCGTAATAAAAACGTATGTCTAGGCCTAAACTCGACGCAGTAGGCCTAGGCTAGGCCTACAATGCAAACATAGGCCTAGGCTAGGCCTAGGCCTAGCTCTCTTTCTCATGTGGGAAAACCTCTCACTACTATATCCCGCGCTGAAGCTCTCGTCGCAAGATAAGCCTGGGAAAGAAAGAACATAAGCCCAGGAATAACAATCCTATGCGTCGTGATAACGAATTTCGTGAATCGGTTGAAAGATGATTGCATTGCGAATTCTACTTCTACACCCAACCATCTTTGTCAGTCAGCTGTGAGTGTGAGTTGGTTGGATCGTACGCGCATCTCGTACTGCGCAGACGGCGGTGTCCAAGATTTATTGCCGCATCTTTCTCTCTTGCACTCACTCGTGGCATGGGCGCGACTCGCCGAGACGGACGGAAGCACGTGATAGCTTACAACGCGCTCTGTCGTCAACTCCAATTACTCTTTAGGCAGCGGGCACGCTCCGCGGGAAAGACCGCAACCACGTAGCGCGTAATTTAAACTGGTGAATTAGTCTATAAACGGCCGCGAAATATACCCGGATCTTAAAATCGGCTCCGGGTAATTTCTGGAACCGGGTACCCGATGTCATCCCTACTCGTAAGGCATGCCTACAAATGTATGCGAGTACATTTAAAAAAGTGCGGCGCGGCGTCTGTAATTATTTTTATGTTTTATTTACGTATTTAAAACTTTAATTTTTTTTTTTTTTTTTTTTTTTGGGGGCGGCTCGGTTAACACGGAATATCGGATAAGAGGAGATCGGATAAGAGGGATCTTACTGTATTAATTTACGTAAGCTCTGGACTGGACCGAGAGACTGGGGCAAGATAAAAACTTGTGGTTAACATTCCTAACCCTTTCTGGTCGTATGTCGGCTGTCAGCCGACAAGGGTGTTTTGCACACAATACTACACCCCCATGAATTTTTTTGAAAAATTGTTTTTAAAAAAAATTGGATTTTTTTTTAAAAATTTTTTTTGATGAAAATTTTTATATATTGCCCACTCATTTTTGTGTTTAAATGTACTTTCTATAGTAAACAGTTCCACCGCCTTCTAAATAATCAAAAAAATCTGACCTGAAAGGGCTAATGGTATAGGTGGAACCAGATAAGATGGCGGTCGCCGAGGGATCGCAGCACTGTCGTCTACGCACTATGGCCACAGGATCGGCAAAAAGTAAATAAAATAACGGTCTCTAAAACTGCTTTCGGAGAAAAACACGACTATTTTAAAGCCAAGCCTTCCCCAATATATCCTAAAAAGGCTAAAAATAAAGTATTTATGAAGTGTACGAATTAAATCAATCATTTTGATGCTCCTAAACATTGACATCACACCTGGCGAGGTTGGCATTATAAACAGCTGGAACTTTGGACACACCATTACCAACAAGGCAAAAAGACACTTTCGTAATCGTGATTACTTAAAATCATTATTTCGCTAAAATACTGACTCTGTGGGACGAACTACTTTATTCACAGCTTATAAAATGTTGATTTATGTGATAACATATCACGATAACATGACCAAATACGGTAGGCCCTACCTAATGCCAGTTGTGTGTAACTTGTCAACGTTGGCGTCCGTGCTCTCGCTTGACCTTGACGGCCGCCAGCTTATCTGGTTCCACCTATATTATTTGTGTTGGGGTTTGGAGACAAGACAAAAACAAAAACATTTCCCAAAAAATTATAAATATATCTGTGTATTAGTACCAAATTATTAACAAAAAAGTTTTTTATGAATAAAAATAACAAAAAACATAACATTAAATTGACATGTTGGACAGTTGGTGTATAAAATAAAACTATTGATCTACAGTAATGATGAAATTGATGGACAGAAACTCTTCCAAATGGCTGGATAATTAACACTAGGCACACTGATTGTATTGGCCACACAGGAAATCAAACCAGCTTTCTTATTTTTCGTGTAGTGGCATTAGATTCATGTGCCAGGATTGAAGTGTTTTCCCAATTAATATGATGGAAATATCAGTTTGAAAATTTTCACAGGTTAATTTAATGTAATGAATGTCAATTTATTTTGAAGCAACAAAGTTATAGGTAAGTTGTGTGAATATGGTTCATTCAAGGGGTTAAATAAAAACACCCTGGTTTGAGCCTAGATATTCTTGTGCAAACTTAACAACATTAAACACTCTAAGGCGATTCAGGTGTACCAACCTGAACACGGATCATTCCTGGGTCTGGTGGCAAAACCGAATTCTCCAGGACCAATTCCCTGGGAGGAGCTCGCGTTCCCATGTGCTGCTCTTGACCTGCAGACAAGAAAAAGTCAAAGTTGGGATATCAGGATCAGGCACATCAGCGCAGCTGCAGGGTCTTACAGGGTTGCCACTTTCAAGGATTTGATCCTTTGCAAGGACTTTTGGAGTGGTTCAAGGAAAACAGGATTTCTGGCATGATCTTAGGTAGATTGATTGATTGATTATTTGCTTAACGTCTCATATTAATGCAATTTGGCTATTCAAGACGATGTAAAGTACCAGTCTCTTAAATCTAAAACTTGGTAAAAGTAATTAAGATCCAGTAGGCAGTGACTTCTTAAAATGTATAAAATGATTCTAGTAGGCAGTGACTTCTTAAAAATGTATAAAAGGTTTCAGGTAGGCAGTGTTTGAGTAGTTTGTTTACATTTATAACCAAGTTTCAGAAGGCTGTATTTTTCACTTATGGTAAAATAATTATATTATTTAAAGTTTTAATAATGTTCTGATAATGATTATTAAAGGTAAATACAGCAAATTTAAATTTATAAAAAATAAGTAAATATTAAAAAGTGTTTTATGTGATGTGTAAAAAAGATACAAAATTCTAGAACTTTGATACAATGAATTTGACCAGGAACAGAATGGCCATCTTGGATGCTACTTGAATCGAGTTAGGCCGCGTTCCCATAACTTTGTTTTAGTCTTAAGAAATTGTTATTGTTATAAGAAATCCGATATCCTGATTGGTTAGTAATATTTCAATGGCCTGTCATAATGAAGTTACTCCTTTTCATTGGTCATCGTATAAATAACAAAACGTCTGATTGGTCCGTCGTAAGAATTTTGTTTTTGTTATAACTATTTCTTAGGACAAAAACGTAAACAATTTAACACGTATTTCCTATCCCCTTATAACTAAACCAATTAGTGGGAACGCGGCCTTAGGTCAAGGAGTTTTTGCTCTAGTAAAAAAAGCAGAAGTGATTCATTTTAAAAACTAATTTCAATTATAAGTTTATGTGTCTGCAACTTGGCACCTATAAATATACTTTTTAAGAAGATTTCAAGAGAAGAGAAGTAAGAAGATTAGAAGTATAAGGACTCACAAGAGAAGACTACAGATGGGTGAAAAATCATACTCAAACACAACAACCAAAGAAGGTCGTATGATATAAACTTTTAATGTCCAATGTGGTCGTTATCAAGCAGATCAATTTCACTAAATAATTGCTGTAGTATTATTACTTGGTTTAAAAATAAATGTCTAATTATGTGTTAATTTGTATGCCAAGTGTGTTGCTCATTGACTGTGTAGGCTAGCCGAGGTGGATGAGATTTAATATATGGTAGCCTATCGAGAAGTAGGTAATAGTGTACAACGGGGAACGGTGTAACGTTACAACGATGAGTGGTGATAGATGAGGATGAAGTATGAACAGAAGGGAGGAGGGGAAACCCGGTACCGGCACATAGCCTACTCCTTACGAAAAGTACTAAGGGGACCAACGGCTTAACGTCCCATCCGAAAGGACGGTGTAACTTTGACAGTCATATAGGTTCCTCCACTAACCCGGACTGCCGAGCAGACGTCGAGGAGAATGAAGCCGTTACACTAGCTCTCGAACCCTCCGTCTGCTCTGACCAGCGGTATACGTGAGTTTCAGGGCAGAGCACTCACCTTGATCTTAGGATTTTCAATTAAACATAGGCCTCTGCCTAGGCCTACATGAAATTACCAGTATTTGCGCCTCGGGTACATATTAAAAATTATCAAGTTAAAAAGGTGGTGTGCAGCCGTTATGCGGAGCAATTTTTCAATTCTATAGGCCTACTAGTAATTACATCCTACCTTGGAAATTTGAGTGATCAAAATAGAGGTGTGGCCATTATTTGAAGGCGGCCTATAACCGAGTGAATCCAGTAGCCTACATTATTTTTAATTGAGCCACAAAAGCGTCAATCAAAACTCTAGTCACCACCAACCAAAAGTCTAGTAGGCCTACCGGGTAGCAATTTAATAACGGGCAGTGATTATAAGTTAAACACATTTAACGCAAGAGGCAAATTAGTATAACTAAAAGAATTTAAAGGGTCTATTACCCCAAAAAATTACTTTTTACCACATACCGTAATCTATAGGCCTAGTAGGATAGGCCTAATACTAGCCTACACTAAAATGACTATTTAAAAAATTATATCTTGGAACTGTGCATTTACACAATTTTTTAAAGTTTTTCAATTATAAAATTGGTGAAAATTGACTTTTGGAGAATTTAGGAAATCAGCTTTAACCTGCTAATTTTTTGTTCCACATATTCCACACATTCCTCTCCACCAATTTACTCCACAGGTTTAGGAGTTAAAAGGAGTTAGATGATGAGGAAGAAACAGTCTGGCAAGCTTAGTATCGACAGTTTCATGCTCTAGCCTAGATAATGGTGGAAAACCACCACTCAACCCGACATAGTTGGAACTGAGTAATAATAATAATCATCATAACTCAGTTCCAACTATGTCGGGTTGAGTGGTGGTTTTCCACCATTATCAAGGGCATGAAACTGTAGATACTAAGCTTGCCAGACTTAGTGTTTCTTCCACATCATCCAACTCCTTCCTCTCCACCAATTTACTCCACTCTCTTCTGTCCTCCCACAGCTTCACTCTTGCCACATGCTCCCACACTTCATTCCGTTTTCCAACGTCTTCTTGAATTAATCTTTCCCATTTTTCTCTTGGCCTTCCTACTCTTCTTTTCCCCTCCTCTGCCGCTTCAAATTCTCGTCTTGGAATCCTCTCCCTGCCCATCCTTTTCATATGTCCAAACCATCTTAGACGTTCTCTTCCTAGCTTAAAATTCAATCTCTCTAATCCCAGTTCTTTCCTTATTTCATTACTTCTTATCTTGTCCATCTTTGTAACTCCCTTTATACTTCTTAAAAACTTCATTTCTGCTGCTTCCAGCTGACTCTCTTCTTTTGTTCCCACTGCCCATGTTACTGCCCCATATGTTAGTATAGGTACAAAATATGCCTTATACAGCAAAATTTTACATTTTTGTGGGAACAACTCATTCCATAGTAACTTTCTCACCAATTGGTAAAACCCTTCTGCTTTTTGCACTCTAGATGACACTTCCCTACACACTTTTGCATCTTTTGTCAATATACTTCCCAAATATTTAAATTCTTCTTTTTCTTCTAAGACTTCTCCCCGTAGTACAATATTTCCTTTTAAATTTTTTTTCCATGTCTCTAGTTTTCTGATTGATTTTTAGACCAAACTCTGTAGTAACTTCGTTCCATCTGTCCACCTTCTCCTGCACTTCTCTGGCACTCTCACCCCAAATCAACACATCGTCCGCAAACACTAATGTTCTTGTGTCCCTTCCATCTGTATTTGGTTCCACTCTTCTTATAATTTCATCCATTACAACAGTAAAGAGTGTTGGAGATAACACACTACCTTGTCGCAAGCCCTCATTCACTTGAAACCATTCTGACCTACCCTACCCATATCTGTCTGTACACAACTTTCACTCCTTTGATATGTACTTTGTATCCTGTCTATTAAACCTCTTCCCACTCCTTTTATCTCTAAACACTCCCATACTTTCTCTCTAGGCAGGCGATCGTATGCCTTCTCCAGATCCAAAAACACAATGTGCATTTCTTTCCCATTTTGCCATCTCCCCTCCATTGTCTGTCTTATAGCAAATATGGGATCAATAGTAGACCGTCCACTTCTGAACCCATATTGTTCTTCTCTTAGATCTGTGTCATATACCTCCTTCAGTCTTAGTTCTATAACTTTCTCATAAATTTTTGCACACTGACACATTAATGTCACCCCTCTATAATTTTCACATTTCTTACGGTCACCTTTCTTAAACAGCGGTACAATTATACCTCTTTTCCAATCTTCCGGTACCTTCTTTTGTTTCCACGCAGCACTTATTACTCGAAATAACCATCTTCTTCCTTCCGCACCTGATGCTTTGATCATTTCCACAGAAATGTCATCCACTCCCGGAGCTCTACCATTCTACCATTCATGTGTGTAATGATGATTATTATTATTATTATAGATAGGCCTACCAGAGCATTGTACCAATCTAAAATGGCCCTACATACGGCCTACATTGCAGGCCCTACTTGAAACTGTGCACAAATATAGGCCTACACTAAATTGACTAAAACACTAAAAAAAAAAATGCCTTCCAAAATCATACCCTTTCTTGGTAGTCAGCATATTTTGACCAAACCACTTGTCCAAATTACAAAGCAAAATACAGCAGATTTACCCAAGTTTGACAATTTTTTGGGGGGTCGTGGTGGCCCCAGTAATTTTTCTGTTAATACTTTGTAAATTCATAACTAGTTACCCTAGTATGAATTAAATACTTTTTTTAGTTTGCGGGTGAATACCCCTTTAAATGTTTGAAGTAGGCCTACTGTAGGCCTATGCTAAGAAAATGTAGATTCTTAGGCCCATGACTGCATTCAAAAATCCGTCATTGCATAATATTATCAATTTACTAAATGCTACCTGGTATTATTGTAGGCTTACTGATTTGTAGGCCCCTACTTATGCAGTCGACACCAGGACTACATGGGAGATAGAGAAGAAAAACAGATGGGACAGGGACAGGGTGGCAGCTATAGAGATAAGATTTCTTAGGAGCACAGTAGGTAAAGCAAGAAGGGACAGAATCAGAAACAAGAACATTAGCAAAATACTAGGAAGGCCTAGGCCCTACTGTTCAGAAGTTAGGTGACTAGATGGGAAAGTAGCCTACACACTTGAGATTAGTGATGACATCGGATCCAAAAAGTTCAAACCGGTTCCTACACGTCGAAACAGGTTTTTAAAGGTCAATTTTATTTTTTGTTCAATGTGTCAGCCTTGCATGCATGTTTTTTGGAAGCAACTGTACGGCCGGAAGTGAGCTGGCTTCGGCGCCCACGCTCTGTTATGTACGTAAAGTAAAGTAAAGTTTTATTTGCCAGTAGATTGGTACATAGTACAAAGTACGGCTGCCGACAGTCTGTGTGCAGCCTCATGTGTCGAGGCCGGTCGAGTGCTTGATAATCGGCTGGCGAGGAAGGATAGATAGCCAGCTACGTCATCACAGGCTCCGTGGAAATAAACCGCACCAAAAACGGAGCGTAGAATTACCATTTGTGCGGGAAAACGTGCCCGTGAAAAAGATCACCATTGTACAAAAGAATTTGAAAAAATGAAACCGGTTTGAAAAGTAGAAACTGGGTCGCTACAGAATCGGTTTCCAGGTATCCAATGTCAACACAACTCGAGATGGTGGAAATACCTAGTTACGAATGACGGAAGAGAGGATCGCCCAAGAGAATGTATGAAAGAACTAAAAAGGGAAGAAGATGGGGATGCCACGGAAGAGAACTTAGAAGAGACCATAGCAGGAGATCAAGAGCAGAAAGCTAGGTAGATGTGAAAGAGATAAAATTGTGGGAGGGTAGGCCTAGGCCTACTATACTTTTAAGAAGTAGACAAATTATTTGGTGATAATTTCCAAAACACAAGTTGACCCTGCCAGAAGTAGGAAATGGCAAAGGATGTTGACTGATGAGTTGGTTAATGTCCTAGAAATCCTGTGGCTGTACCTGTATCCATTTGTCGGTTGTCTAGACCGCTTCAATGCATTTGTTTCATTGTTATTATTTACTATTGATGTCATATCAATTTTCAGCACCGGTATTGTAATAGTTCACGAGCTTAGATTGGAACAGAATTGAAACTGATTAAATGATTAAAAATACTACATTTTAGGCTCTAAATGAAGTGTTAGGGCCTAGTCCTATAACATACCTACAACCAGAATTCGATCTGGGACTCTCATGTCAAACTTATCTGGAACCGACACGGAGTTCCAATTGACATGGCCATTAGCCTGATCATCATCATTGTCTCCATTTACTTTGATTCGCTTCGGGACTCGCATTTTCTGACTAATGTCTGCAGTGTAGTTTGGGTCGAAGAATGTTTCATAGTCACTGGAAAACCGAGACGGGCTCGTTTGTTGAGACATCTGGAAAACAGAGGCATTGTTAAAGGTCAAGCAGGAATGAAAGCCAACCAAGCAAGTCAACCATTTCAACCAATGGCACCTCGCGTGAGCAAGCAAGTCTCCGAGATTCAAATTTAGGATTGTACACACCATGTTACGACAAACTTGTAGGCCTAATTGTAGTACCCTACCTAAAACGGTAATTATGAACTCGTTTAGGCCCTAGGCCTACCATTAATTTTGGACCTTTTTAGACTTTTTTTTATTATTTTACCATTATTTTATTTAACTCCAGCTTTAGCACCACAGGTAGGAACCCTGAAATTTTGAAATAGGCCTACTGTCATCTGGGAATTCGTCTTATCTCCACAATTTTTTTACTCCACAAACAAAAACAGTTCCTTGTGAATTTGATTTCACTAAAAATGGGCATTTGTATTGAGTCGTGTTGTTCCTGGATTCCTTTTGGTCAATCATAACTAAACACAAGAGCAAGCGTAAGAAATATAAAAATAACCATCTCTTGTGCTGTGCTTCCACGCCTACGCTATCCTATGTTTACATGAATTGGGTGTTCAAGCAGCCATGTGCACTTGTTTTTATTTTGTACGCTACGCTTATGATGCCAATTGTGCGCAGCACAGTGACAAGAGGATCAAACTCCTATGACGTAGGCCTAAGGAATTAGAAATGTGCAATATTGTCTTTCTTTTTATTGTTTTTTAAGATGTTGCCTCGAAACGCGTTTTAGCCCATCAAAATTAGCAGACCTCAACAAATTTTCTACCTAGGCCTATCCGCAATACAAAGAAACAGGTCAATGCAATCTGGCAGATAAAGAGGGTAGGCCTAGCTCCTAATTTTAGTGTCTGGAACGTTCGCAAGCAGTACTGCAGCTAGAATTGGCTAGAATAGACAGTGGCCTTCTAGATTAGGTAGCGCCTTCTTTTTTACCACAACATTAACTGGCATTGTACATTACTAGTGGTACACTGCTTACATTGACAATAGTTATTGGACTGTTGACGCTTGTGTTTTGATAAATAACAATTTGTTTAGAATGTTGGGGGAAACAATTAATCCAAATAGGCCCTAACTGAAAGAAAACACAAACAAATATTAATTAAGTCCTTTCTCCAAAGTAAAGCAGCTTGGAGCCTAGCCTAGTTTGCAAATCAACCATGTAGGCCTAGATAATACAAGGCCTACTGGATAATGTAGCTTGCCTTTACGATATTTGTGGCTATGAATATTTACAGTAGGGTACCTACTGCTCGTGAATGTAACGCGTAGGGGCTACTAAAACAAACTCATAAAGCGCTATCTGGATCATCTTTGCATCGCGGATGGCGTCAGCCTCCGGTGGCAGGGGCTTCGCTCCAGACCCCAGTTTACCCACGCAACCTGGAGAGTTAGACAAGGGAGGCAAAGTGGACGCGGTCTTCATAGACTTCGATAAGGTACCGCATGGGAAGCTGTTGGAAAAAGTGGAATCAGTAGTAAAGGATGAGTGGGTATTAAGATGGATCAAGGACTTTCTTGATAATATAAGTCAAAGGGTAAAGGTAGGAGGTGAACTATCAGATGAGGCAGAGGTAACATCAGGGGTGCCGCAGGGCAGTGTATTGGGACCACTACTTTTCGCAATATTTGTGAATGACATAGCGGATGGAATGGGAGCTAGAGTGCGTCTCTTTGCGGACGATTGCGTGATCTATAGGGTGCTGATAAGGAATAGTAATGATGAATGGAAACTAAGGGGGAGATATGGAATTCCTGGGAATATGGGTGACGGAGAACTGCACGAGTCTAAACGTAGATAAATGCAAGTGGATCCGATTCACCAGTTAAGGAAAACAATGGTGAAAAGGGAGGAGAGTACTCATCATGGGGAAAACCCTAGAAAGGGTAGAAATAATAAAATACCTTGGCATATGGTTCCATTGTCAGCTCAAATGTAATGACCATATTAATACAGTGATAAAAAAGGGATTCAGGTGTTTAAATTTTGTAATGAGGACTCTCAAAGGGGCAGGGAAAGAACTCAGGGGTCAGGCGTATAAAACTCTAGTTAGGCCCACGATGGGAGCAGCGGTATGGGACCCGTACAAAGCTGGTGAGATAGCGGGCATAGAAGCGGTTCAGAGGAGAGCAGCCAGGAGTCTTAAAAGTGAGAAGGATATGGAGGGAAGTGATTGATGAAAATGGTAACAAGGGGAGGATCTATGAGAGTGTGGGAGGGATGGTGAGGTGAGGGATTTAGGATGGGAGAAACTTGAAGATAGGAGAAGACAGGATAGGCTAAGCAAAATGTATAGGGTATCCAGAGAGCATGAAGGATGGCAGGAACTGCACAGAGACCTGAGGAAGGCAAACTACCGGTAGGCCTACATTGCAAGAGGCGACCATGGGTGGAAGTTTGAAAGGGGAATATGGGGCACGGATTTGGGAAGGTTTTCCTACTTGCCTAGAACGATAGTCGAGTGGAATGGTCTGGCGGAGGGGGTTGTGGGGCAAAAGGACTTAAAGGGCTTTGTGCTGAAATTAAAATCAAAATCACTGCCTATGGACATACCAGGAATGGATGAGAAAAGAGGAAACCAAAGGGAAGAGCAGGAGGCAAGCATGGAAGATGAGGATTGAGACAAGAGGGAGCATGGAGTAAGAAGAATAGTAGCAAAGAGGATTAAGTCTGCCACCGACTAGAAAGTCAACTGCAGAAGTGATAAACAACAACAACCTTGCACGAGTGGAAATTCTACTAGGATAGTCGTATGAGGGTTGCTCTGGGCTAGGCAGGGCTCTAGTTAGTGTTGTCAAAGAAATTAAAGGGCTTGTGCTGAATGAAATCAAATTACTGCCTATGGACATACCAGGACTGGATGAGAAAAGAGCAGTAGGCACATGGTAAGATGGGATTGATGCAAGAGGCATGGAGTAAGAAGAATAGTAGCAAAGAGGATTAAGTCTGCCACCGACTAGAAAGTCAACTGCAGAAGTGATAAACAACAACAACCTTGAACTACGAGTGGACTTCTACTGGATTTGTTGAGGGTTGCCTTCTTGTAGGCCTAGGCTAGGGCTCTAGGCCTTAGTTGTTTTCACTATGAATTAAAGAAGGGCTTCGATCGAACGAGGGCAATGTAAGCTCGGCACTAGGCCTAGCCTAGGCTTGTGAATATGATGCCTGGCGATCATAGGCTAGGCTAGCCTAGGCCTAGGCCCTAGCCCTAGGCCAACCCCTTTTTTATAGGCTACCCTAGCCTAGGCCTACTAAACCTATCACCTAGGCCTAGGGTAACTGGGCTGACGACCAACGCACAAACGGCAAGCTAGGCTAACCTTGCCCTATGCGGGTAAACTGTCACAGGTCAGACCCTAGGCCTAGGGGGAACGCCTAGACACAAAGGCCTAGGCCTAGCTAGGCCTAGGTCTCGGTTGCCTCTTTGGCAGTTAACCCAGGTCGAAGACTGGGGCAACTGTTCTGGCAAACTACTTAATTATTCTTCAGGAATTAACACTGGATACCAAGTCAAATTAATAAAGACCCTTACTGTGTGAATATTGACAAAAATATAAACAATTTACCTCAAATTAAGAAGGAAAACAAAGGCAATAATTTCCTTCAATGGTTCTTGTAGACAACTTGCAATGGAAGATTCCACCGCCGACTACAGGTAAGCAACCACGAAGCGCACTGCCTTCTTCTATCAATAAAAAAAAAGATCGACAGTCGAAGTCGAAATCTAAGGTCGAAATTATCTCGAAGGGTCGACGTCGAATCCGTAATTCTATTTCCTTCGCCGATTTCCTTTGATGGTTGGTGGTGACTTCCGGTAAGATTTTGTGCTCATTTTATTCGCTAAATAAATCGTTATATCTCTACAATTCTCCTTAAAAGCTAAGCAGTTAACTCATTTTAAGATACAGTATTTTTGCTGTTAACAGTACGAAGGTTTAAAGCTATTTTAGTTTGTTATCTTAAAGGATGTTTGCAGATTTGTGACCGCTGTTTACGACGTGACACTCATGCAGTTTTTGGTCGATGCATCTGGGTTCATGATTACCGACCTCCCTTGATGTGTAGAGGTTAGGTCTTGCTTTGATTTTTCTTTCTTTTAAACACTATATTTTTGTTTTCAGAATTTGTTTAATAGAATACTAAGCGATGGCAGACGCTGCACCAGCGAAAGCCGTTGCAGCCAAAGCAGCAGGTCCTGCTGTGAAAAAGGCGAAAAAGGAGAAGCCACCGAGGGAGAAGAAAGTCAAGACACCTGGAAAGATTCATAGGCCTCATGATAAAAAGAAGAAGGGTGCAAAGGATGCAAGTGCGGAGCCAAAGAAACACAAGAGGCGTCCAAAGCTCCGTCACGGTCGTCTTTTCGCGAAGGCCATATTCACCGGATTTAAACGGGGACTGAGAAACCAGCATGAAAATACTGCCCTCCTCAAAGTAGAAGCTTGTAAAACCAAGCAAGATACCTGGTTCTACGTTGGCAAGAAGTGCGTCTATGTATACAAGGTACGTGCAAAGGATGCTGTGTTCATTTTCTAGGGCCTAGATAGCTAGGGCCTACTCCCCGCCTAGCTAGGCCTAGGCCGGCCTGCTTGACTGACTGCCTGACAAGTGAAGTTTGTGTTAGGTCTTAACCCCCCGAGGCCCTACTAGGCCCCTATGACATTGCCGATTGTGTGCTTGTTTTGTAGGCCAACTTGTGGTCTGGGCCATAGGGCCTAGCCTGGTTGGAAAGTGGATTTGTGGCCTCTCCCTGCTTTTGCTTGTGTGTCCTGACCAGCATCGGATTTTCCTTACGGAGTGTATATTTGTATGTTGAATTCTCAGTTATGTTAAGGTATCAGTAGACGTAAATATTCACTGTGACAAATCGTACGCTGGGCGCGGCCAATCGCTACGCTTTTTCTACTTTTGGTAAAACTCCTTTTTGGTTGAAATTCCTTTATATTAAAAATAGAAACGTTAAAAGGTTTTGTAGTTTTTTTTTGTTGTTTTTCTCATGTCAAAATGGTGTAGGCTATTTTGGAGTAGTATTTTAGTGATTGGTCAAGATACCTACTTCATCAATATTCTTAGGCTAGAGTGGCCCATTATGACCTAATTGTTCACGTGCCCTTCATCCAAATAAACACAACAAAAGAAGCACCAATGCACTTCCCTTGACCTCTCCCTATCCCCCTACAAAACATTGACAAAATTGACCAGGTGGCATACGACATAATTAGATATCTACCAGCTTAAACTCTGGTAGAAAGCCAATATTGCAGTGATAACCCTTTATGGGACAGGAGTTTAATCTTCTGCGTAAGCTAGGCCAGCTATCGGCCCGGCCTTCTAGCCGTGCCCAACTAGGGGCTTACCTTTTTTAGGCCTATGTCCACTGACATGCCGCTTTCCAAGAGCCATACCGGCATGTGTGAATATCACATGCCAATAGCTAGGCTAGGCCTAGACAACATAGTGTTTTATGCCACATCTGTTTTCTATTTGCTCTGAAGTTTGCGGTATGCCTAGGGGAGGGCCTAGGTTAAGTCACAGGCTGGCTCGCAGCTAATGTTTACGAGATGCTAGACATGTCTCCAGATTTCATAATTGCCACAAAAAATTAAATTTTTACCTCCGGAATGTTCACAAGACCTTACTGTAGGCCTACGTGACCATTTCTCTACTAGGTTGGACCATGGATTTACAAGGCACATGGATACCTATGCATCTCTTGGTTAATTTGTGTTCCTACTTTGAAACTAGACCTCAAAAAACAAAAACTCGTCAAACATTGTCACAATTTTTGCCTGTTTACACAACATGTTTACCTTTTGATGGGCTAAAATAGCTGCCAACGCTAAAATATGCCTAAACCGAAAACGAGAATCGCAGACGTACTGCAGGTCCGGGATGCCAGTCACTATTCTAAATCCATGGTTGGACAGTCAGTGGTGTGATTATAGGAATGGTTAGGTTTACTTTGCCAAGGATGAAGGAATCAAGTGAAAATTTGAAAGGCAGTCTAGAAACACTGTTGCCAAAACACAAAATTTGGGTGTCATCCGGTGGAATACACTTTCAGACCACGTCTTCCTATGTTGTCTCTTCGAAGTTTCGTAATGGTAAAAATATGCCATAATATGCCTGTTTTACTTGCCCTGTTTCTATAGGCATTGGGCCCATTGTCCCGAATGTGGCGCAATGTTTTGTTTTTTCTCTTCGAAAATACAATCTCAAAAACAGCACTTTCGTTATTTACACTCTCTTGCATTTGAAATAGCGCCTGAGCGTAGGCCACCCGCAATACAACTCCTGCACATCGTCTGGTGCGTCGTTCCGTGACGTACTGCAGGCGGGTGGCGTCATCACGGGTTTCGCGGAAAATGACCACCAAAATAACTGCGCGTAGGCTACAAAAAGTTTTTTTCTTGGGAATCGATTCTTTCGGTTGTTTTTTGTTGTGATTGAATGTAATGACAAGGATAATCAATAAAATTAATTCATTTGCATTCACTAACATCAGACTGGTGAAATGAAGTTGGCCTATGTGATATTACAGCTTGGCCCTACACTGTTAAAAAAACATTGGCCTAGGCCCTAACATTGTTCAAAATGTTTTGTTGTAAGAGTGAAATTTTAGGCTATTCATTGTATTGTAAATAAAAGTGCTTGTTGCTTGCTTGGAATGATTTGGAAAAATTGGGGGTCGTGTTATATTCGGGACAATACGGTACAGTGGGCTACATTGCAAAGTCCCAATGAACTTCCAAACAAATATTTATGTTGGTTGTATTCTTCTGTTTCTAGGCAAAAAAGAAGACACCTGTTCCCGGCATTTCCAAGCAGAAGACCAAGGTCCGAGCAATCTGGGGGAAAGTTACCCGCCCGCATGGCGCAACTGGCTCAGTCCGAGCTAAATTCACCTCCAACTTACCCGCAAAATGTATGGGACGCCGGATCAGGATTGTAAGTCAAAATTTGTTTGCTTGCTTCTAGAGTGGTTTTCTCCATCAGTGTGCCTCCCTCCCCTCCCCTATCTAATAGTTATTGTTGGCTTTGAAATAGATTTCAGTTCTGTTTCCCTCTCACAAAATGTTCTCAAATAACCTGTCCAGGAAGGAGACTTGCCTTATTTGTCGCCAGCTGCCCCAAGTGCTAAATGCCATTTTGCTCTTATTGACAGTATTGTTTTTTCCATCTGTTACAGATGCTGTACCCATCACGGATATAATCTGCATTGTCTTCTGTAATGGCGATGTATCTAAAATTATTACATTAAAATCACTTATTGGTACTTTTGCATACTTATTTATTTCGTATTATTTGGACCCTAGGCCTCCCTATCCCATCTCCAACTGGGTGAAGCTTTCCTTGTTCCGCTAGGTTACCAGAAACTAGGCTATAGGAAATGTGGTGACAACAGACCTGTTCCATTCAAATTTGTTTTTAAACATTTGGCTAAATGAAGTCCAATGTGGGAACGAACGAGCAGAATACAGCTAACTTTTTGCTTTTTTTGTTCGGGGTAAAACTCTACAGTGGACGCAGCTCCCCGTGAAACATGGCTCTATCCCTTGCCTATTCCAAGTGAGTAATGATCGTAGACCCTCTGCCCTACCCACTAAATTCAGTTACCGTATTGTTCCGAATATAGCACGACCTCGAATATAACACGACCCCCAATTTTTCAGAATCATTTCAAGAAAAAAGAAAAAAATCAAAGAAAATTAAAATGTACATGAAACACTTACAACAAAACATTTTGAACAATGTTAGGGCCTAGGCCTATGGTTTTTAACTGGGTAGGGCCAAGCACAAGCTCACATGTCAACCACAGTTCACCAGTCTGATTCCTGGTCTTCAATGTTTACGTCGTAGGCCTAGGCCTAGCTCCTTCGCAATCCCTTGCTGATTTGTAAGGCAGAGGAACCTTTCTTTTCCACGCGATCAGCAGTCTTCATTTGTTCATCTTGAGCCATTTCATCTTCTCCTTCATCACTCATTATTACGTTACGTAGACTCTTAGCAACATAGATAGACAACCCCGACGAACCAAATCTATGTAGGTCAAGCTAGGTCACGATGTGATCACGGCCAAGGATTCTGACGACTAGCAGACAGTTTCGCCCAAGGTTCGGCCGAGTTCAGTGGCATCGAGTGGATGGGCGGGGCGAAGCGCAGCAGACGATGCGCGGGAGTTGTATAGAGGCGTGGCCTATGTTCAGGCGCTATTTCAAATGCAAGCGCGCGGAAATAACGCGAGTGCTGTTTTTGAGATTGTATTTTCGGAAAAAAACATCGCGCTATATTCGGAACAATACGGTAATCCTTCTAAAGCGTTGTTGACTGTCTTGCATTGCAAGCAGCACGAGCATGTTTCATTTGGTGAGTCTTGTAATGTTGTTTGCGTAGCAATGTTGATAAAGCCTAGATCTAGCTGTCAAGATGAATGTTAAATATACCGTATTGTCCTGAATATAAGCCTAGCCTTTTTCATTATTTTAAGTCTCAAAAGTCACTTACCAGCTTATGCATGTTTTTTTATATTTCAACAAGAAAGCCGACCCGGCTTATATTCAGGTTTGGCCTATATTCGGCACAATACAATTATGAGATACCTTTGGCATGTATGGGTAATGGTCTTTAAAGTGCCAAAATGTTGAAGAAATGGGAGACCATGACCGGTTTGTCAGTTTTCATTGAAAGGTCACGGACAACATTTGCCCCTCGTGCACAAAGCCTTGCGTCGGTAAAGATGGCGGAGTTGTACCCGGCGATAATATTTGGAGATCAATGGAAACGAAATCCAAGCAAAAACTAGTCCCAAATGACTAGAATAAATTATTCTAGCTCTAAAAGAGCATTTCTAGATTGAAAACATCAATCATATTTTATTAAATTTTGTGTTTTGGGCAACGTATGATTGCGTCGGGCCTGCAGGGTTGGCTTGGTCGCTTTGATCTAAAGTCCCCCACTGAAAATCAGTTATAACTGAGTGGGTAGACTCTAAATAAAATTTATTTATTATTTATATACTACTATTAGTCAAAAGTTGCAATATTTACTGCCTACTTTGGAGTAGGGGTAATGAGAGGCATTCCTATGCTGAGGGTCGCGGGTGCAAATTTCACTCGATTTTTATGAACTTTTTTGTAATTTTTTACTCAAATTTTTCATGTTTCTTGACTGCTTTACAAAGGTTGGTATAAAATTTTTGTTGAAATATTCATTTTCTGATACAAAAAGGTGTGGGTCGACATTTGCGTCACATCCAGAGTAGCCGCAACTTTGCCGTAATATCGAGCGACTTGAGTCTGCTAGTGCAACTACCTTTGTGCATACGGTTTTTATAGACCTTTGATTTAACATATTATGAATTTGCGTAAGTCCACCTTTTATAACGAGATGCAACTTTGCGCCGGTAAATCTTTGTGCATGAGGGGGTTGATGAACTGAGTTGGTTGTTGTTGTTGAGCACCGCTTTTGTTTTCTACACTGCGATTGAGGCAAGCTTCCATACAGATTACAGGGTAAGACTTTTGCAACCCTATCAAAACAACATGACCGATTTTCAGTGTGAGACTAACGAACCGAGTCAACCGTGTTGGCGCCATTGATGTGCAAACAATGGCCAACCAGAGTTGGGTATTTTAAATATTAAAAAATACCAAACAAGTTGGGTACCATCCACCTGCAGACGACACTAGGATCAACAAGGTTAGGTCTAATTGACGACTAGAATTGTACCCGCCTCCTGACCTCACGTGGCAACATGGCGGCATGAGTTGGGATAAATCCTAGGGCTGTGCGAATATTCGACTTTCGAATAGTATTCACGAATAATTTTTTACCTGTATTCGATTCGAAATTTGAATGGTAACTATTCGAAATTCAAACTATTTTGGCTTTTGCGAGTCTCGCGGTTATTAACGCACATCAATTAAAAAGCCCGCTTAAAGTGCAAGTAATTTGAATTTTCGCCGCAAGAGAGCAAGAAGTTCACATTTTCATCGACATTGACAAATCGAAAAATTTCTTTGACTTTCGTGGTCTCTTGTTCTTTCACAACAGCTGTTGCGTCACCATTTCCGGTGATTTCAGATTTTTAGTGTTTTGATGGTCACATTTGTTGTTATTTGTGTCATATTCAAAATTATTCGATATTCAAACTTTTCTAGTTTGATTATTCAAAATTCGATTCAAAGTGGAAAATCACTACTCGTACAGCCCTAATAAATCCTCATTTCGCAAGATGACGTATGTTTCATTTCATTTTATTGTCTTGTTTTGTATACCTAATACTAGCATATAATGTTACAATGTTATGACAAGATAAACAAGTTAAACAATACATTATAGATTATAAGCTAGCTAGCAATTAAACACGTCTTTTCAAAAGACTAAGACTTGAATTAGGATGTATAGAAAATACTAAAACTAATTTACATTAATTACGAAATACACTTTTACAACAATACAATAATACACAATAAAAATATATACTTTTACACTAATATAAGATAGGCTACTAGATAATATAAGTCTAGTCTAGGCATCTATAATATGTAAAATAAATTGTATTTTCAAGACATATTATTATTGTCCGCCAAGAAATCCTCAATATCGACGCAACACTTATCACGCTCTAATTTTTATTCTATTCATTATTTGGACAAAACATAAGAGGGATAATAATTATTTAGCAAACATATATAATTCCTTCTAATCTAATAGCGAGTATTGCCTATCTTTAGACAGCCATTAACTTGTTAGTTGTTACATCGATGTACGCATTATACATAAAACAAATAACAAGCGTATAAGTTTTATCAACTTCAATTATCAACAAAAAAATACTGATCAGATTTCGACAATACTTCTTTCAAAAAATGCATCTGGCTGTTTAGAAAAGAAATAAATTAACTTTCTAGATGGAAAGTGCACTGAACAAAAATTTACACTTTACAGCACATGGAGGGTATGTGTTATCAATTATCATCTAAACTAGGAAAACGCTTAAGTCCCGCCGCGTTGATGGATGAGCTTTTTGTAAGTTTTTAGTTTGCGTAGGACCATTTTTCCTTTGCAAGTGCTTTTTGAATGCATTGTAGGTGATTGTTGTCAAGTTTCTATTGTTAGGTACTTGTTAATTGTTATTATAAACCTCAAAAAACTCATATTAAAACCTTTATTCTATGGATTCTGGCTAACTTGTTTAACTATTTCTTTCAGAAAGCAATACATAACCATTACCTTAATGTACATGTAAAATATGAGCGTTGTAGCCCCACCCGTTTGGTCAGAATCGACCCAAATGTCACGAAAATATCGCACAAAAAATCGTAAAAGTACGATATTCATGAGAAATATTTCTTCGATTGTACCCAAAAACAATACAGCTCTAAGTTCAGAGATTTTGAAGGTCCCCTCCAATTTTCATCAAGATCGAATATGCCGTTTGCCTGGTAAAGAGCTAACAAACAGACAAAAATACAAACAAACAAAAAACAAACAAACACACAAAAACATTGGAGCTAATTTTTTGAGGGGTCAGTGAAATTGAAGTCTTTGCTTCGCTCATCCAAAAAATACACACTTTTGACGTGCGGATGTGCCGTGAAAAACTGCACGCTGCATATTACTACATGCTGTAAATTTTTGTTCAGTGCACTATCTGTCTACAAAGTTAATTTATTTCTTGTCTAAACAGTCGGATGCATTTTTTGAAAGAGGTTTTATCGAAATCCGATTAGTAGTTTTTTGTCAATTGAAGTTGAGAAAACTTAGTCGTTTTGATTATTTAGTCTGTGGTAATTTTAAATTACGGTCGTCCCTTGACGAATGTACCTGAGCCGAAGCCAATCTCTATTGTCTATTGGATTGTTTCATTGATTTGCCCCAATGTAGAGAGTGGGATCCTAAACGAGGGTAAAAATTTTTCCGTTCTTGACTTACAAAATTATATAGGCACCATACGAAGCAAAACAACAACAAACAAATTGGGAGTGGAGAGTCCATGAGCGACTAGCGAGATAGAATCCCAAGCTAAGAGAATTTGAACGTATGTATGGAGGGAGGGGGGAGTACAAAAAGTCTGCTGTCTAAGATATAGATGGAGGGACTAAATAAAACAAAGCAAAGAAGAAAGGGGGAAATCATGGGAAAGTATTAACGAAGAATGATTAGGAGAACCAAAACAAATAGAGATAACTTCTAGAAATGCCTGTCATAGAAGACAGCAAAGAAGAGGTGCGGAGCACTTGCAGTCCATAGCGCCGGAGTAACTTGTGATTGTCTCCCCCCATTAGTTGACTTGTTACTAGGTATTTGATATTATTATTAGACTATCCCAGTATGTAGCTACATACATTAAATGATGGTTAATTAATTATTTGCATTGTATCTAAATCTACAATAAATCTATTTGAAATAATTTTTTATTTCACAAAATTTACTGTTTTCATTTAAATGCCACACAATTGATACCGTAAAGTTATGCGTTTTTAGAACACTAATTAAATCAACGTTTTAATTTATTCACATAGTATTTCAAAAATCATTATCATTTAGTATGTGATTGACTTATTTAAAGTTAAGCCTCGATGTTTGTAGAGGAAGGAGGGTTTACCGCACCCAACACTTATTGGCCAAAACATACCAACCATAAATACTTTTCGGAGACACACGAAGAAAAAATTCTAAACAACCTGTGGCTTGTCCTTTCAGTAAAAGAGTGTTTCTAGTAGCCTTGGTGTTTGTAAAAATAAAGAATTTGGAATAGTGTGTCGTGTGTATGTACGATTATTATATTGCACAAATAGGGCTAGATTCCTGTAAGTGTTGGTACTCCATTCTAAACAGAAGTCGATCAATATTTTTCCAGTAAAACTTCTTTAAGAAATTGCCAACCCTGCTGGATGCCAACATTCTTTTGTTTTGCTAAATTTTCAGAAACGTTAAAATGATATCTACTGATATTTTTCTATTTTTTTTTTTTTAACAAAATATCCTGTATGCCTAGTTACAGTTTTTATGAACTTAATGCCATTTTTTGAAGATTCAAATTTTCTGGTAAAAAGTTTGATGCTTTTAAAAAATGTTAGTCCAGAATAATAAAACAAAGATAAGTGATATTAAAATTTTAATACAATACCTATTAGAAATCTAAAACACACTGTCCACACAACAAAAATATTAATGGGCATTACAATTCCCATCAACGATGTGTGTGTGTGCGAGTGTCCGTTTTTTATAAATAAAAACACCGATTCACAAGGGAAGAGTGACAATAAAATTAAGTACCAGTACTGTACACAAAATAAAGCACACAAATGAATTAAGCAAAGTTTTAAATAATAATACAACAACAATGATTACTACTCTTGATAATAAAACACATTTAAAAGCATACTACTGGTACCGTATGCTTGAATATGAATTAGGTCTAATGAAATGAACTACCTATTATTCAAGTTATTAAAAATATGAAGTGAAATGAATTAACTTACGTAATGATTCAAATATAAATAAGGAGAAAAGGGGGGAACAATTATTCTAGACAATCCCACTCGAGGTAATTGTCAAAACTGAGCAACAGCAAAACAGAGAATAAACACCATTTTTGCAGAGATGTTAACCCAAGTAGTGTGAGAGTTATTATTTGGCATTTGAAAAATACTGTGAATGGATTGATGGAGGACCGAGGAACATTAACGTTGTGGCAAGCTGGGGCCTTGGGATGTTGTACATTTCACATCATCATACATCATTATAATAATATGCTGTGGGTTGCCAGATTTGCAAGTAAACATTCTTGCACAAACAAATCTAGCCATAGGAGAAAAATAAAATTGGGATTGAAGCTCTCAACTTATTTTGCATTCAGTTAGTGACTGTAATTTTTTATAATATAAAGATAATGTTATATGTTTACAAACAAGCTGAGTCTATATAGACTATATTAATGTGCAGTAGGATCATTCATTCTTAATTCCATTGAAATGGAGGTGTACCCTATGACTAGTAAACATCAACATTGATGATCGGGCTTTTCAGTCAAAACCAAAGTGATTTAATACAGCTCACTGGGCTCAGCATAATCGGCACCTGACTATCATTCCTCTATATTTTTTTCTATTGGTAGTGTAGTAGAGTAGTACTTTATTTGTTGTTTGATATGTACATGCATAGGGGGGCCTAATTGATTCGACTCCAAACAACACTGGACTTTTTTTGCATGCTACTGTATAATGTGGCTGCGGTTAGTTGTGTGTCAATATTTAGCATTAATTTTCAAGCAAAGTCTGCGGAGACAAACTCCTCCGACTTCAAAACAATAATTACATGCATGGCTGAAATCTGGAAAGCATTAGCTGATGCACTCACTAGCTAAATGACTCGATGCTGAATATTGGCACGTGTTTTCATTGTGTGCCACAGTTCATTTTTAATGATAGTGAATATAGTAGTATCTATGGTGAATATTGTATACACGTCATTTGCGCCTGCAACAACAAAGGGGCCCAAATCAAAGATTTGAGATGCAGTCACTGTCAGGGACCCTGGACCCCTCATGGTTAAACCCAAGGAATGTCAAGCATTTTGAATCTGAAGGTTTAAAATGTTACCTTAAATGAACAGACCTAAGCTATCCTGTTATATTAACACAAACAATCGGTTCAAAGCACATCACAACTGGACATTCAACGTGACTTACCGTTACCGTTGATGGAATGCTGAAAAGTTCGATTCTGTGTACATTTTCGAATTTTCGCTCTTGAGAAAAACATCAAACCGGCCGTGCCCAGTGACCACTGGCCGTGACTAAACAGGTGTCGACCATTCGACTATCGAGTTTTTAAGATGGCACCCTTTGAGTTTGACAGTTCGTATTGACAAATAACTTATCTGTTTTTGCTAGCCTACAATCTGTTGTTACATTACCTTGTGCAATTATAAATAATATATTCGATCAATGATTATTATTCAATACATTGTGTTCTTGTAAGTAGGGCTAGGCCTACCTTTTAAATCAATGGCTTAACCCTACTTGACGTTCAACCCAAACATGTCGGTATTTTGTTGTTTAAAATGTTTTGATGGGCTGGGGTTTACTCCCAATAACTTACCTCGAAGGGATGTTAATCCGATTGTTCTCGATACAGGATATATGGGTGAGTATTTAGGCCTAGGCCTATGCTAGCTTACTTGGTAGGGCTAGGGCTAGGCCTCATCCAAAAGTAGACCCTAGGCCTAGGCCTAGACCTCTTGCGGCTTGCCCCATTTTGACTCTGCCCAACCCTGCTTGTTAAAGGCTTTAACCAAGCCTGGGGCTAATCTCCGATTTCATTGAGGCAGAATCTTACCTTCAACACAAAAATGTGACTATGTTTAGGCTAGGCAGTACTTAAATGAGTATAGGCCTAGGCCTACACCATAACAGAACTTGCACAATGCCTATGTCAACACAGAGTGAAACTGAGCCATTGTGTATGTCACTCTTGACTGGTTCGTTTCAAGTGGAAAGTACCCATAGATATCCCATATAGGTGTTAAGATATCCATGAAACTACCCCTAACACAATGATCTCAAATCAACAATAACATCAGGGTGCGTCTGAAATCGACTTTTTGCGCGAGTCGACTCGTTAGTCGGAAGTGACGTCACGTAGTTGGTGTCCAAATGTCGCTAGTAGGCGTGTTTAGTCTGCTAATGTAGCATCCGAGCGTAGTTGCCGAAAGTGCATGCTTGCAAGCCTACTTCGCCTGCTTACAAGATGGCGGGGGCTACAGAAATAATTTGTAGAACTGATTGTATTCAAACAGATAGATATTCAGTACAATTTCTTGGTTGTATATAGTTTGCAATACGATATTTAATTATTATTAGCAGCAATTAAATGGTGGGGAAGCTAATTTTGATTTGAAAACATTTTTACTTCATGACCTCACTTTTACGAGATAGTTTTTGCAGGCGATTTAGTCGCCTTCAAGTTGCCGATGACCAAACCTGCTAGTATGTGAGGTGTAAGCAGGCTAGCATGGAGCAGGCAAGTTGTTAGCAGGCAAGCAGGCGAAATTACATTTCAGATACACCCTCAGTAGGTGCCACTGCCACCACTGTTTACGTTTATTTTACTCAGTTAGGTATGTAGTAGGCCTAGGCCTGGGCAGGGCTACAAATAAAATGATCTGGGAAAATCAACCAATATTCTTCAATCACTAGTTTGCATTTGGCCACAAGATATGTCTCTATTTTATGGCCTACCCTATTTCATTTCATGTCAAGATCTAATTTACTTTTTATTTGAAGGCCATGATGTTGTCATAGTCAAAAATGGTCTTCGCATCTGTGGCAGTGGAGGTGCACTGTGCAGTGCACCGCTCATCCAAAGCAAGTCTTATTTCGAAGTTAAACTACAGCAGTCTGGTATTTGGGGTGTCGGTGTCGGCACAAGAAATGCAGACATGAATCGATCGCCCGGAGGGCTCGATGCAGAGTCCTGGATTTTGTGTTCCGATGGCACATTCAAACATAATAACAAGGAAGTTCATAAAATACAAAATACAGCTCAGGAAGGAGACATTCTGGTGAGTGAATCAGCAGGCCAACGGTATCATGGTCCACCTTTGGGTAGGGCCTAATTAAAATGTTCACCTCAAAAGTCTCCCGTTTATATAACAAAAAAATTAAGGATTTCAATTTAAATGCCATGGAACCAGAAGGTCCACTGGTAACTACAAGATTGTTAATGCATTTCAAGTAATCAATTCATTAGAGAAAAATAGCCTCAAGAGTAAGGAGCCTATAAACTAACGCTACCGGTATGTAAAACTTCCTCTGAAAATTAATAACGCTCGTGTTTAAAAGATTTTGTGAAGATTTAGTACGCATTTTAAACGGTGTGACTAAGTAAGGCAAGAGTTCCCAAACACTATCACTTCTAGAATCTTTCATGAATGAATGCAGGTTAAATGAACTCTTCTGTCGTGCCTTGAAAAACTAGAGGCTAGCCACCAGCCACCACCTCACCCAACTATGCTGAAAACAGGAGGTAATCCACAATAAAATGGGTACCTACTGGTAGTTGAATAATAATGTAGGCCGTCCGCGGTGGCACATACAATAATTAGGGCATTGGTCCAAAGCGTATGGATCAACGAGGACGTGGGTTCGAATCCCGCATAAGGCATGGGTTTTTTGTAATCCTCCTTCATCGTCATCTATCACCACTCATCGTCTTGAATAGCCTTAATGCATTAAACTATGAAATGTTAAGCAACCAAAATTATCATCTAATCATGGAGTTATAAATAGTACTGGCGTACTGGAGGCGCAGGTGTGTGGTCGGCGGTGTACAAGTTAGTACTTCAAATTGGCAGACATTTTGATTGTTTACTTTGGTAACCAAGGTAACCTAGGGCCTACCACAGTTTATTGTAGCAAAGTTTAACCTGCGAGTAGTGGTTTTACCAATCAAAATGGCGAATAGGCTCAAATAAACAAACACGATCGTGGACGTGCTGTTCCATTTGAGCTAGACCTCCTTCTCATCCAACTCCATGATCTAATAATGGTGCACCGGTACCTAACTAAATTAGTTATTTGGCTACTGAGCACATGTAGGCTAAATTGACAAAGTTGGCATACCCCATTTGATTTATTTTTGCTCCAGTGAACATTCTAAAGAGGGATTTCGTATAGTACCGGTACTAGTTTGTTTTGGATTGTTTGTGTGTGCGGTGTGCCTACTAATAATTTTCTCCTCTTTTTAGGGCATTTCATATGACCATATTGAACTGAATTTCTTTGTCAACGGCAAACCTATCGAGTGTCCAGTGACGGGAATAAGAGGCAGTATATATCCAGCACTTTACGGTTCGTATAAGTAGGCCTACCACAGTATATTTCAAGTGATTTTCTATCCTTGGTATTGAGGCACGCAATTTGTCTCAAATACTACCATCATCTTAGTACCGGTAAGCCTACCCTAATAAAGGTGTAAAACATCAAACACGATCCTCACGACACCATGACGTCACAGTCTCACAGCTACGCCTTCACCCTCACATCTCTTTCTGTTGGCCTAGCCATTGTGCACAAATTTAGATAAAGTTCCACACTTTGGCCCCATAGCTAATTTGTAGTATTTATCAAATACTATGTGTATGCAATGCAGATGCTACAAGGCCACAATAATTACAAAATCTAAATTGGACTTTCACCTAGTGCATCTTTATTATCTTGATAATTAATTTATTATTTTTTTATCCCACAGTGGACGATGGAGCCATCCTGGATATCATACTGGACAACTTCAATTTTACACCACCGAGTGGCTTTGACAAAATTATGCTCGAACAGTCGCTTCTTTAACACGATTGACTGCTTTAATCTAATCTGTATAAAATACAAAATGCTAGATATCTAATATATTATGTACCAAAACCCAATTAAAAGAGATATGTTGATGTGATGTCACAAATACCTATTTAATACCACACTATTTCAATCAGTAACTCGACATTGTATAGTATTCACATATCCGTGGTTAAATGCTACACCTCTAGAAAGACTGCCGCGTGTTAAATATTTTGCATGACTGATCCACATTTTGTACATAACTTGTTCACAATGATTTATTTATATTATGTAACAGATTTATGCAAACTCTACCAGTCTTAAGTCTTCAAAATATAAGTTATCGTGTCAAGTATGTTTGGTTGGTCAGTTCAAGGTGGCAGATTCATTGCAATAGTTTTCCTCCCATTCATATCTATACTCTATACAGAGTAATGCTCAACAATCTTGCTAATTGGCTCGGTGGTGTAGTGGTTTCCGTCTGACAGAAACTGACAGATGGTGAACTGGTCTTCTAATGCCCTACGGAAAACTCGATGGCAAGGTCGGCTCATACTACTGTATAGTCCTGAATATAAGCCTACCTTTTTATTAATTATTTTAGTGTGAAAGCCCCTTACAAACTTAGGTATATATGCATATGCTTATGCATTGTTTTATTTATATTACAACAAGAAAAGTTAGGGGGTCGGCTTATATTCAGCTCAAAACGGTAAGCACTAGACCGCAACTTAACTCGAAAATTATTTTGAATTTCGGAGGAGAAATAAATTCACTAAACGAGAAGAAATCAAACGGAAAAATTGCAGATCCATGAGATTGTTAGTCAGTTACATAGGTGCAAAACATATTTATACATTGGCCTGTTAGTATGGCTCCACAATAATTACAGCATTTGCTGATAAACCCAAAATCAAACAATGTCACTTGATATTGATCGAGTGTTCAAAGAACGAACGATTCCTGGCTTGCGTATTATTATGTACACTGTTTGACAATTGCCCGAGCGAGTGGACGCTACTTTTGTACTTCTCTTGTGGATACATTAATATTTACTGTCTATTTTAAATCAATTTGAATAGTCAAGTAGTAAAACGCTAAATAGAGCATCATACAATATTCAAATTACTATTTGGAATGATTGAATAAAGATTTTTTTGTAAAACATGTGCCATTTCAGTTGCATTTATTATCATTAGTTTGTACCAGTACCGGTATGCTACTACATAGCTATATCACGCTGAGTAGAATAATAGAGCTACAATACCTACTAGACAATTTGTGAGATAGTTCTTCATCTTAAGGCTCAATGTTTGTTCTCTATTATATTGTGCCGAAATTGAACAACAGAGATGGCGGAACCTTTCTATTGCTACAGCTAAGACAAAAATGACTGAGCATGTTACTTTATTATGCAATTATTTATTTGGACGGGTTGTGTTGCTTTTACGGGGTTTAGCTTAAAGGGTGTTTACAATGTACAAATTAGCTGACTAGTTTAAAAATTGAAAATTGTTAGATGGGTTGTACGGGGTTTAGCTTAATCTGCGTTGATAATAAACAAAACAACACACAGTAAACAAATTCAATTACAAAAATCCCTCCTTCATTAATCATTAGTTGTAAATGTTATGACTTGAAAAATGAAAACAATATAATTTGGTAGGGCCTATATTGAAATACTGTAGGCCTATAGCCTACTAAATACATGAATGAATTGTTTTAAAGAAATTACACTCTTTAATTCTGCTACTTTCTAGTAGGAAATAGGAATGATATTTGGTTTAAAAATAGGGACTGAAGAACTGCTAACAAGGGTTACAAATTACAATAAAATACTATCAATTAATTTACTCATTACGGAGAAATAATATATTTTAAAAAAAAGTAGTAGACAATATTGGTAAGGCGGCAAGAAGAAATTTTTTTATCTTCCAAAGGAATTATTTTCCGACATTTAATTAAGTTTTATTAATTTGTAACTGTTACGGATGCCCAACGATAAAAAGAAAGAAATCGATAGTAAAAAGGTGACTGCATTATATACACATTATTTCCCTTAAAAATTGTTTTAGTTCTTCTTTTTACTACGTAATAGTAACCCAGATCCAATGTCTAAAAAAGTCAACATATTTTTCGGTCACAAATAGTGGAAAATCGCAAAATGTAATATTATTATAATTTACACGCGACATAAATTTTACAGCGGTAGTATGGCGGTTTTGTGTAAGCTTAAAAAATGTGTTTTAGTGATTATTTTCAGTGTTGATAAAATGTGCATTCCTAATTCCCAATTTAACTAAACTAGGTATCATTTTAAAAACATTAAAAATAATTGTTCTGTTCTTTCAAACATTAACCCATTTTGAACATTGGTGTACTAGGTAATTACTAAATGCTAACAAATTTTTAATATAACCCATGTGATGACTAATTAACAATTGGATTGGAGTAACATGATATGAATTGTCAATTGTGCACTTTTAAACAATACAAACTTTGTATAAGTATTGACTTTTGATATGCCAACAAAAAGATCCACAAATTCACTGAATAACTGATGAGTGATTACTAAAATTTAATTCAAGCACAATAATGGTTACAAATAGAAGGTGGTACGTACATACCCAGATATACCCAGTGTGCAACAATGTTAGGCCTATATTGTCTGAACATCAAAACAGGATATGTTGAAATTTCTTGTCAGGTATATACATGCCTACCATAATGTTACGTTTATTATTTAGCTGTAATAACTATGCTCAAATTACAGCTTGTGTCATATTACTACTGTGCAAACAGTATTTTACCAAGACCACTTTTTTCTTTCCTCTACTTCGCGGTGGTAGGCCTAGATATAGGCATGAGATACGACCTTTGACGTCGTATTTCTGAAAATGTAAAAATTAAAAAATGCTTCATGCCTACCAAAGTCAATGTAAAGACAAATTGAAATAATTAAAAGGTACTCGATTCACTAAGATGTGATCAAAATTTACTAAGATAGTAAAAGAGCATTTAGGCTGTAATTAAAAAACATTTAAAAACAATTATTAATGGTACTTGTTCATTAACGGGACCCCCCTCAAGTTTTTGTTAATTGGTCCCCCCATCATCGTTTTTTTTTACTTATTTCTGTTTACAATAAATAATTACAACTTGCGAAGAGTTGAATAGTACCTTATTAATTACATATATTGTGCTGATAAGGTGAATTAGATGCAAAGAATTCTGAAATGATTATGAATCAATAACTCGAACCTAGGCCTTGAATTTGTACGAAAAATCTCTTAAATATATATATATTTTTTGGATACTTCGTTAGTTAATTCATTTTAGGTTTCTGTTTATACTTTTTAATTATTAATTAGAGTTAGTTTAGTGTTTATTCATTAATTTGCAGATTCCCCATTTAGATGATTTAATGCTAATTTTTTCTTTAAAAAAATGACACAATAATAAAAATCTGTGTTGATAATAAAATACAACAATAGTCCCATTCATAAATTGGTTATTTTGTCCTAGAGTTAAAGGGACTTGAACAAAACATTAAACAATCTAAATGGTGTTTAATAGGCCTAGGTAGCCGACTATGTACAGTACAGGAATTTGTAACAAAACAGGAAGTACTAGAATGAGCTACGGCTGATTATTGCATGTTTTCAATATACCAGCACATAGGAATTCAAGTTAAAACTAAAATTAAATTATTTACTTTTATAGTCTCAAGCAAACATTACACTGGAAAGAGAAAACTCCAAAAAAGAAACCAAAGAAGTAGGCCTACCTTCCAAAGCATGTAAACAGCACATATTTCAACAAATCCACTTGTTTCATTATCAATCAGTTTCTTCTTTTGCATCATCTTCTTAAAACAGCACTAATAATTTAATTTACGTTTACGGAGATTTTTTACTGACTTTCTCGTTCGCCTTACCGTATTTATTTTTCAATAGAAAGGGTTTTGGCATTTGACAACCATATATTATTTTTCATAGCTAGGTTTGAATACTTAATAATGTCTCTGATGGGACAAGTTCAATCCAACTAGTATTAAATATTTATAGAAGTCTACCAATCTAGATCAACTCTTCAAGGTCATTTTACTTTTCAGTTTCCTCTTTTCAAAGTAAAACAATGCTCGAAAATTTAAGTGGAAAGTTATAAGCTGAAAGTTAAACCTCCTTCAAGAGTTGACGGTTTGAACCGACTTATTACGGGAACCGAACTGTTTTGTATTTGATATCAAAATTAGTTGTTACTTTTTAGCTTTCCAGTGTAATGCCCAAGAAACTGTTGAGTTATATTAAAAATGAATGTATATTAATTGTGTATTTAAATTTTTATTGTATGAATGTTAATATGGGAAAAATATAGAGTTTTTAACATCAACTAAACAATTATTATTTTCCTTTATGGTGTTGGTTTCCTAAAGTCTCGGATATGCAAAATAAATCCCAATCTGACACTGTTTATTTTTAATGCCAGATTATGTTATTGCCTATTTAAAAGCTCACATTTACTTTATTACTATTTCTCACACACCTAGTTTAATAAAATTACACTGTATTTAATTTTTAGTTGGTTATAATTGGCTGCTAAGAATAACACACAGTATGCATTCACAGGCGCGGATCTAGCCCCCAAAAATGGGGCCGGCCCAACTATAAAACGTAGAAAGACCTTAAGGGGGGGGGGGGGGGGGCTCACCACAGATTTGCCCCGCAGGGCATTTTTTTAATTTGTGCTTTTTAGGTGTATTTTTGACTCTACGAAATTTTGCGTACTTATGACAATACTTGTTTTCAATGATTTTTTAATTTTGTATTTTCCAATCACAAAAGCAACAAAAATAGGAAAATGGTGTTAAATAAGTAAAGAAATTATTTCAACGTGCAAGCTTAAAAATATGTATTATATAATCTTATTTGTATTGTAGGTAATGTAATACATCCTGATCATCCTTGATCTGACAGAATGATGGAGGCAGAAGTAAATTTTGTACATATCAAAATCACAATTACATCTCAAAACATAAATTCAGAAAAAATTATCAGAGAATTCAGGGCCGCCCCGTAGAACCGCGCCTGTGCATTCTATGTTTGACTGAAACTCATATTATTAGAATAGGGCTGGGCTACATGCTAGAAATATCAGTATCACACATAAATTTCAATACTGATGTAGGTACCCTTCTCGATTTGGTTAGTCGGAAAACACTTCCTTGATAATATTTAATATATTCCAGAAATTTAGAACTCCCAACCCGACCAGGATTTGAACCTGGGTCTAACTTAAGTAATAGTTATGCTGTAGATGGAATTAAGCCGTTTACCTGACGTTTCCAAGTGGGCCTTGTCTAAAGAGTATATTGTTGCCATAGTTCCGTTTGTTTTCTCGACATCCTTTATGGACAAATTTACAAATTCATGCATCGACGAGTTTAAGGAGCTGATGTCTCGATTCAAATGAAATAACAAGCTTCAACAGTAAGGAGTCATCTCAAGCATTAGGCCTTTTGACCGACAGTGTTGGCTAGATCGTTAAGCGCGCGACTCTGTTTCGGGAGGTCTCAGGTTGGATTCCAGGCCGACGTTGCGTGGCACTCGTGCTGCAAAGAGAAATACTTTAAGACATTGACCACACAAGATTGAATTTTCTATTACGTAAGTCATCAAACATGGACTAAGATTAAGCTTACCTTCCTTAAATTTAGTTATTTTTTAAGTTAGCAATCCACTTTTATAGAAATCAATCCAGAAATTAAAAAATCTATTCCAGCGGGTATCATTTTTTTTTAAATTTCTGGATTGATTTCTACAAAATCAATTACACCAACGGGAAGGAGTGTTTCCCGATTAAATGAAATTGAGAAGCAATCCACTTATTGTGTGCATGTTTTTTCTCAACATTGATTTTTCAACAACTTTGGCAAGAACATCCAACACTTTGCAGTTGCACTTGTTTACCTTTGAGTAATGCACTGATTAAATGTTAGTAGGGATATTGTTCAGCTCAGCTGTGGTTGGGAGGGGAGTGAGGAACATGACATCTTAACCTCCCAAAGCAGACAGCAGCTGTCAGCTATCCATGTATTCAGGAGAATCGATTTCACGGTATATTGCACATGATAATTGATAATAATATATAACATATAAAACTAGGAAAACGCTTAAGTCCCGCCGCGTTGTTGGATGAGCGTAATTGGTGCATTGAGCTGCCATGTGTAACGCGGATTTTCTGTTGTTCTGTGAAAAAATTATTGCTAAGTCGAAGATTTTTTTAAATTAAATTAAATAAAAAAAAATTTACTTAATTTTTTTAATAAATCGTAATTTAAAAAAAAAAAAAACGTAAAATTGCAATTTTCATAAGAAATAATTATTACGGTTGGGCTCAAATTTAACACGAGTATATAAATTGATGAAATTAAGGTTCTGTGAAAAAATCATTACAATAGGATAAAGCATGTAGGTGTTATAAGTCAAAGAATTGTTTTAAAAAAGAAAAAACCCGTAAAATTTCGATTTTCATGAGAAAATAATTTTTCGATTACGCTCAAATTTCACACGAATATCTTAATTCATAAAATTAAGGTTCTGTGAAAAAATCATTACAATCGGATAAAGCGTGTAGGTGTTATAAGTCGAAGAAATTTTAAAAAAATCGAAAAAAATCGTAAAATTGCGTTTTTTATAAGAAAAAATTTCCCGATTGCGCTCAAAAACGTGGCAGTTCTAAGTTCAGAGATTTCGAAGACCTCCATAAAATTTCATCGCAATTGGAGTATCGGTTTAGCCGGAATCGTGTTAACAAACACACAAAAATACAAAAAAAAAAAAAGAAAAAAAAACATTCCGGATTTTTTTCTCCAGTGTAGTGAAATGGAATCTTCGCTTCGCTCGCTACGCTCATCCAAAAATATAGTATTGTGATCGGGAATGAAGACCAACAGCTTATGGTAGGTAACTGCACGAGATTTAAAAGATACATAATTCATAAAAAAATCAATGTCAAAATGCTTCGGCCAACATGGCCTTGGTCACTTGACTGTTAAAGAAGTGACAGGCTATAAAAATAAGAAACTATGTAGCCTACACTTCTTTCCTCTAGTGTTCATAACATGTGTTCCTCTGAAAGCAGAAAGGTAAGTTATGTGCAAGAATAATATGGAAAAGAAGAAATATGCTGAGGCAACAAGGCAGAGAGTGGCATAAATTCTTGGTGATCGAAAAAAGATTTTTAACTCACACAATCTTTACACATGCACCGTTAGGGGTGTAGTGGTAACTGGTAACAGTGGAGTCACAAAGAAAGATGGCATAAATAAATAAATAAATCCGTATTTAGAGTCTACCCACTCAGTCACACAACTGATTTTCAGTGGGGTACAGTAAACCAAAGCGACCAAGCAAACCCTGCAGGCCCCGACGCAATCGACGAGTGAACGATAACCAACCAAAGGTCGATATTTTTAATAGGAAATATAGCAATCAGTGGTATGGACAGTGCGAACACCCGCGAATCAACGCCAGAATCAACAAGGCCGATTCAGAACAAGGCCTGCCTACCTTAGGTTGAGGTTGAGTTTTTGCAACTATGCAATGCCAACCAAACACAAAATGCAAGGATGGTGCTTGTCTACATGTCACTTGCTGCTTCTTGCATGTTTGGCCAGTAAAAATACTAGCAGCATTGATTTATTTTCAATGAGAACACAAGGAATAATACAACTCATTTGACTAAAGCTACAAGGAAAATAAAACATCGAAAGGTAATAACCAAGGTTCGTCCATAATTAATAACTTACATATCATAACAAATAACAACTTATTGTTGGAGTAAGACTTCAAATTATTTTAAAACAAGCACAGCTACGAGAGTAGGGGCAAAGCAACTTAAACAACAGATTGTCAAAGAAGAATACCAGATTGTTTTGAATAAAAGACTACCATTTATTCCTTACTTTAAGTCTCTAAGTCCTTACCAGCTTAGTATATATGAATATGCATGTTTTTTGTACTTCAACAAGAAAAGTTTGGGTGTAGGCTTCTTTCCAGGTTTGCCCTATATTCAGGGCTATACAGTAGTTTCTTCTTTCTTTCAACCCGTTCCAATCTAGTTTTTGGTGGAGGGGCCGGGTATTTGTCAACTTGGGCGACGTTAGTTTCGCCCCCCAACCCACAGTCACCAAAATGATATGTATCATCCTTCTTCAAGGACAAGTCAACATAAAACACATGCCAATCGGACGTAGTGTTCGGTACAGACTAGGGACGACATTGCTTCCAAAAAAATTGGAATTGAATTGATCATTGTGAGTTGTGACCTAAGAGCGAGTTATCGATTCCTCCAATTTTGAATCGATTCTGCCATGTCATCCCTAGTACAGACGTACGGAGAGAAAAGTGATGCAAATTTGAAAATTTCCCATACAAGTTGGATTTTTCTATAGAATGACAGGAAGAAGAAAAGTAGGCTACAAACAACATAAATTATTTCAGTTCGCAGCACTTTTATGCACGTCAATGTTCATTGTTTGAAATAAAATAAACTAATCTAGGAACAGATTTTAAATGACTGATGGCTACAATAATTTAACTGCAAAATTTACAAAATGTCTTTTCATCAAATTTACCTGCAAACATGCAACAGATTACAGCCCATTGTTTAACATAAACAATACACTCACAAAAGCAGACAATATTCTTTAGCATCAAAGACAATTTCTATCTGTTGATGATCATGAGAGGGAAAATCATTTTGCAAATTAAACATTGAAAACAACGATTGTCCAAAACAAAACGTCTAACAGCATCACCGGAATGCAATTTGTAACAGATCTTTTACTATGAATAATCAATTTTGAAATACCTACCTATAATTAATTTAAATCCTAGTATTTTAAATATAATTAATTATATACACAATCTAGTAACTAGTTCGTACAGTAGGCAACACATGCTCAGGATAAAGCTGTATGTGCAACGCCAGTAGTTGCAACAAATTGAGAATAAAAGGGGCAACTAAAAAAATCACAAACACTGAAACTATGAATTAATAACGTAACAATATTTTATAGTGAATATTGTGAGTTACATACTTTCCTGGTTCCAATCATATAACACAATGTTGTTTAAAACATACAAACTTCACTTGTGAGTTTGTACAATACCTTTTTAACGGATGTATATTTATGGTCAAAGCTTATTGGCCTATACAGCCGATTCAATCAATTATTCACAGCTTCATGTATTGAATATTGACCACATGCAGCCTCATCTGAAGAGGTGCGTTTTATCAATGCCCATTGAAAGAGTTAAGACTTTCGTCATCCTTATTTTAAACTCTTGCTTTGAGACAAGTTTGTATAAATAAAGTCAACGTCTAGAAACAGGCCAACTCTCCAGTGATCACTCTCGCGTTTATCAAGCAGGATTCCCCGAGCTGGAGCATGTATTGCTGACCTAAAGACAATGCCAAGTAAAATACTTCCACCAACCAAGTAATACACTAAATTAACGATACAACTAATATTATACATAGTACCGAAACTTGAAGATCACTTAAATAGTTCCAACATGTTGCCAAACTTGTACGCTAGTGACGTAGCAAGATTTCCTTCAACTTCATTGACCTAAGGATTTTGGGAAGTATCATTAACTTCTCAAGGGTTTCTCACTTGACTGTTCTTTGATGACTCAAACGGGCGATTTCAGCTAAATGCAAAATTTCATACTTGAAAACAGCAACTTTGTCAAAATTTCTTTATATGGCCAAACCCTTCACTTGTATAAAAAAGTGGTTGCACATAGACCAACAACAAAATATTTTTATATGTCGATACGTTGTATCTTTCGTTAATATTTTGGTTGTATTTTTTAAATAAAACAAAAAAAAAGTTGCTTCTTGGGATTGATAAACAAGATTTTAATTTCACGTTTCCCCAAGAAAATTAAATTTTCTCACTATTATCCACACTGAGACCACCGCTGAATAGAGCATCTTTAGGCACCTTTAATTTCGTTACTTAACACATTTGTCCGCCATGTTGCAACACTAGACAAAGGATGGCATCATGTTTAGTGGTCTAGATTTAATAGTTCACTATTTTTAGTAGCCAGAATGCTGCGTCACGATAAACATGTAGCGAAGATTACGTGCGTAGCTTCACGAGCTAATAGAGCAGACGTCTTTCCTACGTAAAGCCGCATATCAGTCGTCTTCTTGGCCAATGCTGTAGTGACTGGTGCTCTGAAAATAATAACATTCTTTAGCCAACATCGTAGGCATAGGCCTACTATAAAAATTAAAAATACAACTTGTCGGTACTTAACCAAACTTAGGCGTAGGGATACTATTGAAGACCTTGTTTTGGAGAAGCGGTCATACTCATAGGTGTAAGAATACATAATTCATAAATAAAAGTTTTCCCCTGCTGACAGTTAAATGTTACCCTTGTTTCTTTCCTACACATTTTTTATTGCCCCGGGAACTTTAATTGGATCGCCTTTGGATGCTTCTTTTGATAATCGATAATAGGGTTGGGATTCGATTATAAATTTGTAATCAATGTCAAACCAATAATTTTGACACCACATCGAAATAAATTCAACATCAAAATTATTTTCGACAAAAAAATGGAGGAAAAAATGTATTTTTTGCTTGTTTAATGTAAAAATAGGTAATGTTATAATGCAAACGGTAAAATATAATGTTTTAACATGGTTCCAAAATCAATTTTCCAAAAAAAAAAAAAAAAAAAGATGGCAAATCGAAAGTCATTTTTGCTTTGACATCGATGTCAAGTCCCAGCCCTAATCTGTAGTTGGTCTCACCTCACTGAGCACGGTGAAGAACTCGCCTGCCGAGGACTCCGACGAGAACTTTGCCATGTAGGTCTTGTGTGAGGTGTGCGGGTCATCGTTGTAGTCGGTGAAGCTCCACGAGCAAGACTTCTTGTTCAGGTCCAGGACGGTGTCGTGGTCGATGTGCGACAACACCTCGGGCTTGGTGCTCGCCGCCGCGCCGTCTGTGAAAACACACGAGGAAAGTTCGTATGATTTATATTTTATATACACGATTTGGTCCGTTTACACGACTTTGTAAGGCTTTTTTATTTGTTATTTATTTGTACAAAGTAAGGTAAGAAATGCTTAGATGGTATGTGAGAAGAATGGACCAGCAAAAATACAAATACCCAATTTTAAAGGGGATGGTTTGGTTTTGGTGGTATGTGAGAAGAATGGACCAGCAAAAATACAAATACCCGATTTTGAAGGGGATGGTTTGGTTTTGGTTATGTTGCTTAACGTCTCTATCATTGCACTATTGCTATTTGAGACTATGAGTGGCAATAGATGAGGGTGAAGGACAAATTACAAAAAACCTTGCATATCAATGTCATTGTTTGGAAAAGAGAACTAAATAGTTCTTTAAATACCGGTACCCATTCCCATTATGTTTTTAATAAATGAAAGTTTACAGTTTTAAATGTTTAATTATTTGTTTCTTGTATCATCTTCTTCTCTTATGCCCACATTGACATATTTTTTGTCATCATGTGTGTCATGATTATTAATTTATTACCTTATTTACAATAGCAAATGCTCAATGAACCACATGTCTCCAGATTATGGTGATCCTATGGATAATTTTTGCACATAATTTAATTACCCAGTTTGAATAAAAAGAAAATTAATTCTAAGCCATCCCATAATGTCCCAAGTTTTTTAGACTTCTTCACCATTTGTTGAAAATAGACAATTTTCAAAAATCACCAGCGCCCTATCGCACTCACAAAGCATTACGGTATTTACACGCTAAATGCCATATGCTCGGGTGTGTGGAGTACAACACAGTCAGCACAGTCCGCCACAATCCCAAGCTTGTGACATTTAGCATGTAAATTCCCTTTCTCACAGAATGCTTTGCAACGCTCACACATGTGCAGTTAATTCTGAAAATGGTCTATTGGTAGGGACCCTGAAATTTTGTGAATTACCTTTTTTATTAAATGATGCTAAATATGACTGTTTTTTTATTTATTAAGTAGCAAAATAAGGCAATAATTACGTTTTACTGCTAAATTAGATCAAAATCGCAAACTTTTCTTATATTCTGCAAATTTTAGCCCCAAAATATGCAATTAATTTGAATATTGGGCATTAAAATCCACATTTCTGTTTTAACGTATACCGTATTGTTCCGAATATAGCACGACCTCGAATATAACACGACCCCCAATTTTTCAGAATCATTTCAAGAAAAAAGAAAAAATCAAAGAAAATTAAAATGTACATGAAACATTTTTTATTTACAATAAAATGAATGTCAGTCTTACAATAAAACATTTTGAATAATGTTAGGGCCTAGGCCTATGGTTTTTAACAGGGTAGGGCCAAGCACAAGCTCACATGCCAACCACAGTCCACACTCCACAGTTCACCAGTCTGATTCCTGGTCAGAAGATGAGTTGACAGAGTTGTCCTCATCAGCAGTTTCAACTTCCCCCTCCTCTTCCCACAGAACATCATCCTCTGTTCCATCCAATTCATTTGAAATACAGCATTTCTTAAAACCATGCACAATGCTGTCAGGGGAAATCTTGTTCCATGCAACGAGTATCCACTGCATGAGCAGTGGAATGGATGGCTTCTTTATCTTGCCTGTAGGTGTTAGAGCATGGTCACCTGCCAACAACCACGCACTGTATTCTTTCTTCACATAGTCTTTGAATGGCTTGTTCACTACCACGTCAAGTACCTGCAACTGGGACGTCATTCCCCCTGGAATGATAACCAGATCAGTGTTCATTGATGCCACTTGTTGTTTGGTCCGTGGAGTGAGGTGTCCTCTGAAGGCATCAAGGACAAGCATAGCCCTCAGCCTCAATAGAGCGCCCGGTCGCCGACCCCAAACAACCTTCAGCCAATCCACTACTAATGCTTCATCCATCCACCCCTTCTCTTGAACACGAAGAATGATTCCTGTTGGTATTTTATCTTTAGGCATCGTTTTGCGCTTTAAGATAACGTACGGGGGCAGCTTCCTACCGTCAGCCAAGACAGCTAGCATGACAGTGATCCGCGCCTTGTCATTGCCCGTCGATTTAACAATGACAGATTTAGCACCTTTAGTGTGCACAGTCGTGTTGGAAGGCATTTCGAAACATATCGGCGTCTGATCGGCGTTTCCCATCTGTCCCAGGAGATAGTCATGTTCTTTGCGCAATCCGATAATATATCGCTGAAATGATAACAGCTTTTCATTAAAGTCGTTCGGCAAACGTTGCGCGAGAGAAGTGCGCCGACGCAGTGAAAAGCCTTGACGCCTCATCAAACGTCTGCACCACCCTAAACTTGCTTTAAATTCATTTCTTGGAATTCCCAATTGCCTTGCTACCTCAATAGCCTTAAAAGTTATTGTTTCGCGTGAAATCGGGAACCCTTCAGCACGTTTTTCTTGAATGAACAGCACAACACGATTTTCAAGTTCTTCATATTTTCCTTTCTTAGGTCCTCGGAACGCTTTACGAGTTGAATTTGCCGATTTGTATAGGTCTAGTTGTTTTCTCCATAGTCGAATGTTCACTTCGGAAACTCCATATTTATGTGCAGCTCTTACGTTATTCGTTGCAATAGCCTCGTTAGCTACCATTGTTTTGAAGTTGACGTCATAGCTCCTTCTCAATCCCTTGTTGATTTGTAAGGCAGAGGAACCTTTCTTTTCCACGCTGTCAGCAGTCTTCATTTGTTCATCTTGAGCCATTTCATCTTCTCCTTCATCACTCATTATTACGTAGACTCTTAGCAACGTAGATAGACAACCCCGACGAACAAAATCTATGTAGGTCAAGCTAGGTCGCGATGTGATCACGGCCAAGGATTCTGACGACTAGCAGACAGTTTCGCCCACGGTTCGGCCGAGTTCAGTGGCATCGAGTGGGTGGGCGGGGCGAAGCGCAGCAGACGGTGCGCGGGAGTTGTATAGAGGCGTGGCCTATGTTCAGGCGCTATTTCAAATGCAAGCGCGCGGAAATAACGCGAGTGCTGTTTTTGAGATTGTATTTTCGGAAAAAAACATCGCGCTATATTCGGAACAATACGGTAGTTGGCACCATGGCAGTTCAGAATATTAATGTCGAACACGCGTAGATAATTCCAATAAAGTGAACTTTATATGGCCTAAATATTCGTTTATGTGTACTAACACGTGTTCATTTTGCTGAAGGGTGGTGATTGCAGTGCTATTTTTATGACAAAATGATACATTTACCTTGAGTTAATACACTGATATTGAACATTTTTTAATTTTTATAATGAAATGAGAACTTTTTATTTGCTATTTCTCATGGGTCTCTATATTGGAATAAAACTTGAACAATGGTCTACAACTCACCCAGCTGAAGGCTGACCATGAGGAAATGTTGGTCGTCCTGGAAGACGGACACGACCTGCAGGTCGCCCATGCCCACGTCTTCCCAGTCCCCGTTCTGAGACCTCTGGACCTGGACCGTCGCTCGCTTCTCGAACATGATCTCCGTCGACTCGTCGTCGTAATCTTCGTACTCTCCTTCCTCGCCCTCTTCTTCATCCTCCTCCTCATCATCATCATCTTCTTCTTCTACGTGTTCCTCGGTCTTTGCATCCGAGGCGTTTGCTGCCGCTGGAATAGAAGCAGCGAGATAGAATCTGCTCATCAGGTAGGAAAGAGATGAATACTAAATAGTTTAATTGTTAAAATGTTGAAAACTGTGAAGAAGATGGAGGACAGGATTCCAAAGATACAATATTTTTATTTATTTTATTATACCTTTCAAATATGTAATAATAATTAATAATTTATTGTATTTTACCTGCCCAGAAGGCAGGAAGGCTAATGCAGGGCAAGTGTGCCCTCTGTAGCCTAACACAGTGATAACAGAGTTACAAATTAAGTTAACACGGTGGCAAGTACCTAAAATTAACAATCTTAGTTGTATCCAAAGTAACTATCTCTTGATTAACGTAAATTTTTCATCATTTTTCATCCCAATCTAAATCCATATCCTCCTTAAGTTTTTTCCCCGCCACCGTCACCTATGTTAAGTTCGGGGAGTAGACTCTATTAATAGCTAAGTTTACATTGGAGAAGGGTTGACAGGTTGCTATTCCTATGACAGTACTTGACCGTACCTTTCTCGCTGAGCTCTTGAATGCACGTTTGCAACGTATCATGGAACTCCTTGGCAGTCTCCGGATACTTGAACCTGACGGCCAGTTCCTCCAGGACCGGTGGTTCCTCCGCGTAATTGTACGCTGGCCAGCACCAGGCACGGTCGGAAGTTAGCATCTGTCGCATCTTGATGTCTGTCGTCAGCAGCTGGTTCAGCACAACCTTGAAGATCTAGAGGCAAAAACAATTCAAACAGATTGGAATTATTTTTCTACACAAAAACTACCCTGTAAAAACAATTTAACTTTCATTTCTGCAGCAGGTTTTATTTAATTTTCAAAACATTTGAAGAGGAAAATGATTTTTTTTCCCCCGGTGAATAAATAAATATTTGGTAGCCAGGCTCAGCACATACCAGTCTTCCTCGCTGTCTTCTATGGCGAGCATTTATTGAACTAATTTATTATTATTTATATTATGTTTTCGACAGTCCAACAAATAAATTTATTTTGAAAAATTTTAATTTGTAGGCCTACTTGTAGGCTTACTTACATAGTGGCCTGAACTTGAGATTTGAACGCTTCTACAACAATTCTATTTCAAAGTTAAACCAGATTTCTGACTGGATGGGGTAGACCTAAAAACAAATAAATGAGCACTAAATCTCCGTGATTACCTGTTCCCTGCGCATGAGCAGTCGGTAGGTGTTATTGCCGGGATGTTTGAGTATCTTGATCTCCCCGGTTCCCCTCTCTTTCCACTCCTTGGTTGAGGCTTGGTATCGGTAGAGCATTGCACGGTGGCTGAACAGTTTTAGTTCGTCCTCCTCCCCCGTTCGGACCTGTAAAATAGTAGCATAAAGCGGGATTAGTACGTAAGCGAGCAATCAAATGAAAGTCACCATTTTGTAGGTGTATATCATACTATGGTGTAAGCTGGGATCTTTATTAACAAAGCTATGCTGTCATAACCAGTTGGACATCCAGCTGCACTATATGAAGAAAGCATACAACTTTTACTAATTGTGATAAGCAAACTAGATCACAGTGGTTGTAATATTATTCCCACTCTCTTTTGAAACATTTTCTTTAGGGTAAATTGTTTCAACCTTACAAAATACCACACTATCATAATGGTGGAAATATATAGGCCTACTTGGTAAGACAAAAAAGTATCCAAGTGTTAGTGTATTGTGCCATTTGGGCCCAATTAGGTACTTTATTTGGCGATTCCTATTTAATATTCTAATATCTGGTGGCAATTGTTCGCACATAAATAACGTCGCACTGACAGCTTGGGATGCTTTAAAATCTAAGTCACCTCCTGAAAATCAGGTATGTGACTGAATGGGAACATCAATAAATTTATATATTTAATACGATTGCTGCACGATTAAGAAAAAAATTAGACAGTCCAAGCTGTGCTAATGTGAAGGCAATAGTCAGTGTTGGGCAACTTTTAAAAAGATAAGTTACTTCCCCATCAAAAAGAACTTTTAAACGTTTCAGTTCCTATACACAAAAAGGAACGTTTGAGTTCCTGAAATGTTCAAAGATCCTGTTTAAAGTTCCTTCAGCAGGTATCATGATGTATATGGAATGTTGGTCGCGATTACCCACGTTGTTGCCATCAATGAAGTTCCTCTTCATAAAAATGATATTATGCCACTGCTTTTTGATCCACTAATTTTCAAATCCGTATCAGCTAAATTAGTTTTGAAATGTAGAGGCAAGACGGGTTTTAACTTTTAAGTTTTAAAATCTCCAAAGAGTGAAAGGAACTTCTACAACTTTATTAAAAGTTTCACAAAACTTACAACTTTTGTGTTTAAAATTCCTCTAACTAAAAATAGAACGCGTTCCTTCAAAAGTTCCCGTTCTTACCTCGATGGCATCCGGGAGAGCAATGATCGGCTCGAAGTGAGGATCGTGTGTATCGTCTTCGCCCCCCGCCTCCTCTCCCTCATCCCCCGCGGGGGTGTTAGGGGTGCCACTAGGGGACACAGCGGAGGCTACCCCAGACTTTGGGGTATGAGGACTCGCTCCACCAAACAGGGTTGAACCCGCCCCCGAGAAAGTGAAGCTGGAGTCTGTTACGAAGCAGGGAAAGAATATTCAAATGTTGTTTTCCAAACCATTACAAAAAAATATGTATAGGCCTATTCAATGCAATTATAAATTAATAACAATAATATAATAATAATATTTTACAGGTCTATTAATTTGACCATAGGCCTACAATGATATTAGACAGGTCAGGAAATACATACTATTAATATACACACAATGCTTTAAAATGACATGAACTCTTTAACAGAATAAAATTAATTTTCGATTAAAAACTTCTCGAGTTCATTTATTTTGTATTTTTGTATTTTAAAGTTCAATTAATAGCACCATACAAAATGTACAAAAAAAAAAAGTAAGTATGATAAGCTGCAGCAACCTCTATGATCAATAATACTCTTGTAAATAAAACTCTTATAAAGCATTGATAAAATATCTGAAACCTTACAAACATGGTTTCATACGACAGTGTAGGTACGTCCCAGAAAATTAATTATGTTGTCAAAGATATGATGGGAACTATAGTAAAATTAATTAATACCACATATTATCTAAACACGCACCTGTTTTGAACACTGGCTTTTGCGAAGACGAGGCCAACGTCGCGAATGATAGACTGGAATCAACGGGAAGGAAAGGCACAGTCTCCGTCTCAGACGTTTCTGCGTCCGACGGTTTCGCGCTCTGAGAAGCGGCGATCGCAGCGAACCCGTTCGTTTCCGCCGCTGGTCGTGCAGCCTCGAACCCAAAGCCCTTCGCAGCGGGCGCTTGGAAACTGAACGTAGTGATGGGCGAGGTAAATTTACTCTCTAGCGCCGAGAAGCTCGAGCTGGTGGGGACCTTCAACACGCCGCTGACGAGAGGTGAAGTTGTCGTTGTTGTCTCGTCAGACTTCTTCATTCCGAACACGGGGTTAGCAGTTGCCGGCATCTGGAACGTCGTGGACTGTCCGAATATTGGCCCCGAGGACTGTCCAAACACTGGCGCTGCGGACTGTCCAAACACTGGCGCTGCGGACTGTCCAAACACTGGCGCTGCGGAGTTTCCGAATATAGGCGTGGCAGACTGGAAGCTCGTTATCTGCGGTTGTTGGCCAAACAGAGGCGCGGCAGCCTTCTGCGCGGCAAACAGCGACGTGGTTTGTTGTTTCGACGCGTCCGAGGGGGCAGACTTGAGGAGGTCGCACAGAGTGGGGGTTTGGGACGAGAGGGATTTCTGCTGGGCAGGTTGCGCTGAGTCGGAGTCTGGTTCACAGCCAATGCAGCCGGGACAAGCCGGTTTGTAACGGTACGCGTAGAAGTTGGCTGGGAGTTGCAATCGGAGGGCGGCTTCCTTTTCTTCCGGGGTTACTTGGAGGATTTCTTCCACGAATACAACATCTGTAACAATTTTTAAATAATTTCATTTAAACTAGTGTTTCAAGTATGGCAATATCGTTATTGCATCCAAATTTGAAGAAGGCATTTTCCACTACACATTGGCCATGTTTGGTATACACTATTTATGACTAAACATTCTGTAAACTAAGCAAATAACTTGATAGGTAACAATTTGAGATACCACTCACCACCTACAACAAAATATTGTTTCTGTAATGAATGTTAAGTGAAAATAATAATATGCTCATATTATCGGTATTACAATACCTTTACGTATTTATCACAACAATAAATTTAACGACCACCTTCAACAAAAATATGGAAAAAGGTAGTAAATTAAAAAATTAAAAAAGTTTATTTGAACATTTACAAAGAAATTAGCTTGGAAACTGTGATGAAAACATAATGAAAGATTCTAACCTGGGTCGTTAGTAAGATCAATGGCTTTTTCTTGAGTTGTTGTATGTTGTGGTGAACCGCCAAACAAATTTCGGACAACCGGAGCTGAAAGAGAACCAGATATCTTGTTAATTAGTTAGTTAGCAGTATTTAGGACAAAACTCACTGGCCAGAAGCCAGAGCAGTTATTTCATGAGTACAAGACTAGGTGAATTCTCTTACTATTTGATAAAATAAAAATGTTTAAGATTATTTTTATTTATAAGTTGGTTTACATTAACAAATAATTCTGGTGTTCGAGGTTTCATAGTGAAAAACTCTGACGTACGAATTCGTCAGGGTGTGCAATTCTTTATATTTATTTTAAAATAAATAAATATCTTGATTTTTTTAATGTGATGACTAAGACTTTCTTGATAAATCGATAATATTCAGTATTTTGTATTGAAAATAGACCTATCAACTGAAAAAACTGCTGTGGGTAAATAATAGGTAATTAATGTTCAATTTATAAAGGTATTTTGCAATTCCAGGAAAATTCAAAATTGACTTTGATTTATAATGTTGATTGACGTTTTTCGATTTGAATAAATAATGGTTAACATACCTGGTGTTGTACCGGTTCCAGCAAACTGGTTGGCCAATGAGAAAGTGCTCGGCGATTGAGCGCCGAAAGATGATGGGGTGAATGAGAAGGCTTTCATCGCCGAGGAAATGCGGGAACCTGCTGGAGGACCGGTGAAATCTCGTTATCAATGTACAATTTACAAAGGCAGATATTCCACCACCAGTTTTGGGATTTGTGAATTATATTTAAAATTGAGTAAAATCTATTTGGCATTTGTTTAGGAGCATTTTTCTGAAACCATTTAAATATCAGATGGATATGAAACTCTGCATATCAAGAGAGCGAGTTCATTCTTTAATAGAAAGAGATTTTTAATAGGTATGCGTCTGATACGGGCAAGTTCTTTGCGCAAATAGTTTTTGAAAAATTATCTTCTAACGTGACACTCAAAAAGAAAAATCTTATCGCCTTAAGTCATCGCGGCGGATTAATTCGCATTATATTACCAGCCAGTAGCGACGCCGATCACTTTGGATAAATAGACAAACTGTTGGGAGGCATTTATTAAACCAAAGAATGCTGGATCAAGAACGATCATTTTACTTCTAAAATTTTTTAACTTGCATTTAAAAATGTCTGCTTTTTTTTATACAAGTTAGTCTATTTAGTTTACTTGTTATCAATTAATATTTTAATTGTTTCAGTGTGTTAAGTTCCATTTTCCAATAATGTTTTTCAAGCAAAATATGGATGGAGCTGGTATTATAAAAATACTCTTGTCGATAGGCATGAGAAACTTGCAAGGTAGTAACGAAGAGATAATTACGATAAAGTTTTCAATAAACTGAATTTAATGTTTTCCAAACGTTCACGAGACACCCATATTGCGGAATGTCGGACCGACGACACAGGCCTGATGAAATGGTAAAAGTAGTGCACATATGGACGATGGACATGGATATGATAGTTTATACGACTGCCACCTTGAAGAATAATATACAAATAATATGCATCTACCTTCACGTTGTCAAAAGAAAAAAATCAACAAGCGGGCTATGAAAATGTGCACAAGAGCTATCACTTGATTATTAAGTTATCTACACTACCATAAAATTATGGGATGGGGAGAGACAAAGAGAAATTGCACATGCATTGCATGCACCCATCACCAAACAAACATGTGATTTCATCGAACGTGCTGTAGGTTCTATGTAAGATTTTGTGAGTTCGTGCTATTTTTATTACATATAATTATATTTAGGCCTACTTCAATATTTGTTTCTTTCATAATTTTTAATTATTATTATTAATTATTAGTTTCAGGGCGCTCCCAGCGCGTACCCAGCCTACCGTAAATCTAAAGAAAAATTCTTTATTTTCAATCATTTGCACAATTTCAAGAAGAAAATAGGTAATAATAATATTAGATAATTTGCACCTCAGATATCTATAAAGCATGATTAAAAAACGAAAAATTAACATAAAGCACAAGGTCATTATCATGCAAAACATTGCCAAGGTTGACATATTATTATGAAAAGCAATCATAATGGTGGAAGCTTAGAGCTCAAAGGGTGCCAGCATTGATGGTAAAGAGTAGAGAAAATGGAAAAGTTAAATTTAGAGATGATTGTCGAACATAAATGCAAGTGGTAATAGTGAAAATGTTTGCATGTGAGCCCCTTATGTAATAGCCAGTCACATCCAGTTCTCTTTTACGATGAGCTGAGGAGGATTTTATCCCGGGCCCATACAGGGGTTACAGGATATTTGTAATCTCCTAATACGTAATATATTTTATGTTTACACACTCATGCAGTGATGTCCGAAGATACCATACTAGTTCGACGATGTCCCGATATTATCCTATTTATTATCAAAACACATATTCTACTAGTTTCTTCTTTATACACAACACATGTCCTAGAACGTCATGTAATGTCTTACAAGCAGGCAAGAATACAAGCAAAGGCCTCAACCAGCGCAAAAAGCTAACGCTAACTTGAAAACGAGATTTCACTTAAGGGAAATATGAGAGAGATAAAGACTAAAAAACCATGCAAACTCACGGTTAATAGGAAACAGATTTATTGGAAAATAATAAGTCAAAAATTAATTATATCACCACACCACATATTTAAAATTGCATACCTAACGCTTAGTGTTATTTTATAACAGGTAGATGCGTATTAACAATTTTGACTAAACGTGTTCGTTAATAATCAAGAAAATAGTAAATACACACGAGATTATGAGTTTTCATTCAAACTCATATCATTTGAAGTTTTTTTACCTGTTTCTTTTCCTTTTCAGCCTAAATTAAATATTCATTTGTAACATAACAATAATTCATAGGCATACAAAAATTATTTTTAATCCACAAATTCAAAATTTGCATCAGGATTATATTTCAAAATATTTAAGTATGGAATTTACTATAATCTTTAGTTCCATAAAACTCATATTTGCAAGGTTTACTGATTAATTAGTAATCGTACTTAATGAATGATAAAAAGGTACAAATTAAGATAGACACTTGAGATTAGAAAGGCCAGTTCATTTTCTGGCCCAGTCAAGTAAAGTGTTGTAATTTTTAATCAACATATTGTAGCTATAATAAATATACAGAAGGTACGGTACTTGCTATTAAACAAGGGGAAAATAAAAGCGCTAAGCACAATAAGCATTCTTAAACTTACAAGCTCATTAACACTGCCGGAAAAGTACAGTTGCCGTTTGATAAAGACTAATTTTGTATTAAACCTGAATAATAACAGATTGTTGTCTATAACTATTTGTATTTACATCTAGGTAGTTTGTTAGTTGCTTTTGTACCACCAAATGTTTCAACTAACCCTCCAAAAAACCCTTCCAATCCGACTCACATCTAAGAGTGTAACTCAAGTGGGTTAGCAGGGGGACTCTGGGGCAAGTCCACAGCCCTTTCCAACTTTGAATGCCTATGAACTCATTATATTAAACATGTTTCTTTAGTGCCATCACCATCGGACTACACCATCAGACAAATACTATATCCATTAAATGTAATCTTGCAAGCGTTATTCAAGTTAGTACATACACCGTCAAGACTCTCACGGATGATTTTATTTTGACTAAGAATAGGAAAATGCCTAAGTCGTTGATAGACAAGTGATAGAACCACGTATCACGCTGAATCGGAATTGATTATGTTTAAAATTACAATTTACAACATATGGAATTTCACACAGTTCTCAATTTAACATGGTCTTATATTTTGTTCATGAAATGCCATCATCGAACATCTTTTGAAAAGCAAAAAATACAATGGAAAACACAGTCCGTATGAAGTATGAGGTAAGATTGCAAAGCCTACTCAATCTCACTGAAGAATTTTTGGGAACCTTGCACGTTAAGATTTGGTACACCTTGGCATTCGAATCAAAATTTGATAAAAAAATAACGCAATTGTCGTTAAATTAAATGCTACTCATTTTCAATTATTTCCTGGAAATCTGAATAGTGATAGATTTGCTATAAATGTTAACAGCACCTTTAAATTTGTTTTTGGATGTTTAAAACTTCAGAGCTATCGGTTCAGTTCAGTGGTTTGGCTCAGGGCAGATTGTTTCATTTTTTTAATTGACTTTCATTCATCAATATTATGATAAGGTATTGATTAGGATAAAAGTTACAAGCCGTCCTAGAAACAAAGCACATTAATCATCTAACTAGGAAACGCTCAGCTGGACGCGTTGATAAGCAAGCACGTGTTATAGCTAGACCCACATTGCACATTTTTTAAAATTTTAAAATTTGCGACGTTCGCTGTCCACGGGGCCATGTTTCCAATATTATTTATTATTGCCAAGGTATTTGGGTAAACCTTTACTTTGTGGATAAAATCCACCACCATCTAGAGGACCTTGACATCATTTCCTTGGGAAAACTATTTTAACTCTTTGGTAACAAATAATACACTGCTTCCTCGATAGTATTTTGATTACTTCTAGGTGGCAGTGCATAGTGGCCAGAAACCTCGTGCGACTTTTCGTTGCCATGGTAACGTTACTTTTGTTAAAATGTAATTTCCATCTTCACTACTTATCGGATCAAAATAAAATTAACATATTCGTGACCGGACGGACATTCTAAATGATTTGGCCACCTCAGATTTTGTTGGCGTTTAGTTTGAAAAAAAACCTTTGATTAACTTTAATGTAACTGTGTAACTTTTGAACAATTTTGCCACAAATCTAATGGCATTCAATCCAGATCGAAGCTTGCGGATGGTCCAAATTTCAACTCGATCCGAACCTCCGTTCGAACGTTATGGCGAGACCCCAAAAAAAACAAACAAAAAAACAGTGACTATTTTTCTGGCAGAGTTAAATAGAAACGCTCACTTCGCTCGCTTAATAATGTCTTAATGCCGTCTCGTACATTCTAAATATATTATTATTTAAAAATAAAATTATATAGCAGTTAAAAGAAGAGAATCTGTCTACTGTGTTTGGTGAGGAGTTAAAATAGATGAAACATAATATGTTAAATTATGTACTTTTCTATCAAACGGCAACCATACTTCAAGTTAGGGCTGTGCGAGTCTCGACTTTTCGAGATTCGAGCGAGATTAAAGTGCTGTTCGAATCTCGCTCGATCTCGAGATCATACTGCTCGGAAAAACGAGTCTCGCTCGATCTCAATCTCAAATTGCTCGAAAAATCTAGTCTCGAGATATCTCCGTCACGAACCACGGTGGTCGTAATTATGCGGGACCTTGCGTTATGCGACGTGGTAAAGTAATATTTATTCCCCGATTTTTGCGTAATAATTTCTTATTGCCATGCCACATTGTCGAGAAATCTCTAGGCCTAGACGAGCTAGGCCTAGGCCAAAGGCTGTAGGCCTAGGCCTAACAGAGTCCCGGTTCCATTCCGTGATCGGAGCTTTGATAAACCCGCAGATCGGAGGCCTAGGGCCTACTAACAAATGACGCATAAAATAGGCTTCACTTTAAAACACTTTCCTCTAGAGAAGTTCTACAGAACGAAAGCTAGGCTAGGTACTTCTAGTACTAGCATACACCCAATAAGTGACAACAAGACATCCATCTACATTTTATTTTAGGCCTAGTCGAAATTTCACAAATTCGTTGCCAACGCGCATGCGTCTGTCGACGCGCACACAGATCGCGCATTTGACTGGTCACTGGTAGTGCACTCTGTCGAGCAAGCTACTGAACTGAAGCGTGATTTGTCAAGTTGGCGGTAGAGAGCAGAGAGCGCTTTATCGACTCGTTATCGACTCTAACGGAGAAACTACTTTATCGGTTTTTCTTACGACATTCCTATCTTGTTGCGACTGAGGTCACTGCCAGGTGTTGTTACTTATTAAATATTTTCACTACCAAATTAATGTGATTAAACTAATAAAGTTAGAAACAAAAATTATAATTCATTCAACATGTAGCCTAGGACCTCTGCCATAGATAGGCTAGGGCTAGGCCTTGGCTACTCCACGCCTAGGCCCCTATGCACTGAACTGAGAAATGTTGTTTACTTTTTAAATATTATTTTAAAGTAGGCCCTAGGGCCTATTTTTTACTTTTGAAGCCGCCTAGGCCTAATTATTTTGTGTAGGCGATTCTTTCTTTGGGGTCCTACAACAATTTCAGTGCGCTCGATCTCGCTCGATTTCGCTCGACCTCGCTTGATCTGGGATCTCGCTCGATCTCGATTCAAGATTTTTTTCAAATTCTCGCTCGATCTCGCTCGACTTAAAAAATCCCTGCTCGCACAGCCCTACTTCAAGTATTTACAAAAAAACTAATTTTTTACCAATATATTGCCAATCACATCGGTAACGAGTAATTTTGTAGAAACTTCTGACCAGTATTACAATTACAACATAGCACATTAGTATCACTGATTAGCAAATCCTATGCATACTACTGTAGGCCTACTTCCAACAAAATAAATTTCATTCTGGGATAGCATAGTAACTATACTGCTAATCTAATACTTTAGGCCTACTAGCCCAAAAACAGAGAAAAGTACTAGTAGTATGAACATGTTCAACATCTCACAGAAAACAATTTATTATTTTATTTATAATGCATACAAAATTGAAGAACTAATTCACATTAATATTTAATAGCCATCATATGTGCGCACTGCCTACTACACCTACTGGGATCAACATTAAACATACAAGGAACAAGTGCAAAACAAAAGTAATTACACCAATATTATTTGTAGGCCTACGTGCATTCTAAAAAAATAAAACAGTATCGTAGTGATGCGATGAAATACGGTTTACAATTTGGATGGAGAAGCGTTTAAAACAGAGCGACAAACTTCTTTCAACAAAACAATAGAAATGCTATGTAAACTAAAATTTATTGAATTAATAAGACCATTATTCTTCAACATCCCAAGATGTAATCAAAATGAAAATCTATTTTCTGAATTTAAAAAATTCTTCAAAACCAGATCCTGTTTTGTCGGAGCCGGTTAACAACTTTTGGACCCAGTCATTTTTAATAAATTTTAATTTAAATGGATTAAATCCAAAGATATAGTAGCTCAAGCCTTTACTATAGAACAGAATCAATGTGTATACAGCAGTTAAGCAAAGGTTTCAAATACAGTAAGATCTCTCTTATCCGAGTTGGATGAGACCGGGGGCACCTCGGATTTGCGAAAAACTCGGATGGCGCGGATCAATTGTTTATTTGCTCTCGTAGCATAGCCTGATGTGGTAAAATGATATATGACACATGTAATGGATAAAGGAACATAAAATACACACGATACACTTCATACAGGGTATACTAAATGATTTAATAGCTTGTAATTCAAGCTCACGAACACACGTACACAATTAGGCCTAGGCCTACATGTCGTAATAAAAACGTATGTCTAGGCCTAGGCCTAAACTCGACGCAGTAGGCCTAGGCCTACAATGCAAACATAGGCCTAGGCCTAGCTCTCTTTCTCATGTGGGAAAACCTCTCACTACTATGCCCGCGCTGAAGCTCACGACGCAAGATAAGTCTGGGAAAGAAATAAGATAAGCCCAGGAATAACAATTCAATGCGTCGTGATTACGAATTTCGTGAATCGGTTGAAACATGATTGCATCTAGTTCCACAACGACCATCTTTGAACAGCTGTGTGTGAGATGGCTGGATCGTATGCGCACGCGCAGGCGCGCGACGCACACTGACCTCTATATGCTCAGTGGGTGGCACTGACGCTTACCGGCGATGCGCCCGACGCACACTGACCACTGAACTCTATATGCTCAGTAGACTGATGCACACTGCTCGAAAGTCGAGATATATCACCGATCTATCTTCTTTGCACTCACTCGTAAGGCATGCCTACAAATGTATGCGAGTATAGTTAAAAAAGTGCGGCGCGGCGTCTGTAATTATTTTTATGTTTTATTTACGTATTTAAAACTTTAATTTTTTTTTTTTTTTTTTTTTTTTTTTTTTTTTTGGTGGCTTGGTTAACACGGAACATCGGATAAGAGGAGATCGGATAAGAGAGATCTTACTGTACTGGTAGTACTAGAGGGTCTCAGCAATGGATCTTAGCTTAACAGATTGCAGGAAAGAAGGTAAAAGCAAAACCAAACCATAAATAACTTGTATATTATTCAAGGGAAATTTTACTCATTTAGCTTCAAAAGTAATGCATGGTTATATAAACCCCCCTTGAAGATTAGTAGAAAAGATTAAACAATAGAGATAGGCCTATAGTCCTAGGCTACTGTAAATCTCAAATCCGTAGGGATGTGGGAACGTTCAAAATTCAAAATCGAACTTAAAAAAAGCTCGAGTTCAAGTAAAAAAAGTTTGAAGTTCAGTTTTTTTTAAACTCATTGTAGTGGTATGCGGGCACCCATTATTTGACATGTCAAAAATGGCTCTCAGTTTACAGGTAGGCCTACAAATTGAAAAACAAAAATTTGGATGGAGGGGCCGGTCCAGAAGTTATACTTTCTTGGTGGAGATGCCGGTCCAGACTTATCTCTATTTTACTTATTAATATAACTGTTTTATATCACTTTAAGTTCGGTTCGAGTTTGGTTTGGTTAAAAACCTTTGTGAAGTTCGAAGTTCGATTTTCAAATCTATGAAAGTTCGAGTTTGAAGTAAAAAAGTGGGTTTGCTCAACCCTAAAACTCAGTAATGGATTTAAAACATCATAAGTAGGGCCCATAAGATAAGCATAAATTATTTCTAGGTAGCAGTTAGTTATGTTGTTAGAATGCCTATCGGCTGGAATGTGTTGGTCAAGAATCCTACACCTTACTAAAGGTAGGTAAGCGGTAAGCCGTTTGCAAATATTTAATTGGTACCGTAGCAGTAATTTTTTTTCAAAATATAGCTCCCGTCTCAGCAATTTCTCATTAGTCATTAATAATAATTAGTAATTATAAAATCGGCCAGTAGGGTAACACAATAATAACTACTGTAATAAGTACAATAATAAGCACTGTCCATACCACTGATTAATTAATAATTCGGAATTATTAATTAATCAGTGGTATGGACAGTGCATTATTAATTCCTATTAAAAATATTAATCTTTAGTTGGTTATCGCTCAATCGTCGATTGCGTCGGGGCCTACAGGGTTGGCTTGGTCGCTTTGATTTACTGTCCCCCACTGAAAATCAGTTAAATATAACTGAGTGGGTAGACTCTAAATACAATTTATTTATTATTATTATTATTATTATTATTATTATTATTATTATTATTATTTATTTAAGTAGAAAGTAAAAACACAACTTGAATCAGCACAACCCAACAGCCATGCGTTGGCGGTTAGTCTACAGTCTATTACAAAGTAGGGTACGTAGTTGCCTACAAATAGGTTAGTACATGTAGCAAAAACTTCATTATTATAGTTACTTGAAACTTGAAAGTGAACTTAAAATTAATTATAAAGAAACGTGTCAATGCGAGGAAGTGTGCATTCATACTCATTTTATTGATAACTAGAGATGAATTACATACATTGTAGCATTTGTTTGAGCAATGCTTAGTTTTGTCCAGACAAGTTAGAAAACTTCTCGCACATGAATAACTAGACCAAAATATGTTGTTCAAGACAAAATACTGCAACAATGATTCTTCAACAAAAACAAAGTAAGTATGTAGCATACTTGTACAATAACGGTTCAACAAACAAAAAACAATATTAGTAAATAATTGCAAAAATATATACTGTGTTGTTAACAACAAAATACCGCAATGATTCTTCAACAAAAACAAAAAATCACGTACAGTAACGTAACGTAACGTCTAAAGGAACCATGCCATTAAACCCGTAAACATGAGCACAGCAAACAATAGTGAGAACCACTAAAACAAAAAGGATCATTATTATAAGTTTGACTTAAAATTGAAAACAATTTCATGTCCTAATTAATACCCAATGTGGACCTATCGACATTGCAGCAGGTAACCTAAATCTAATACAATACAAAAATCCCTACGGGCACTGTATACTGTAGTGTAAAAATGACTAGTTCACCCAAAACTATCTAGGCCTGAAATATATGTAATGCGAAGCTAGAATATAATAAACTAAATCAGTAGACCTATGCATCAGCATACCGGTACAATAAACAAATCTCCGAATATAAAAGGAACATCACCTGATCAAAATAAAAAGATTTGGAATAGTATGTCAATAATATGCTAAGTAGGCTACTCAAAAAATTAATAAATAATGAAAATCCTTACGTATGACTATTTATTATAGACTAGCCAATGAAAGAAGTAGACTATCGCAGGATCTGCTTGTCGCTAATTAATCAGTCAATTATCATTACACGATGTAGACTTGAGCAATCCATACCAGATCTCGTATCACAAAAAGCCAAAAGGCATTGTAAACGTGAAGCACCGAGGGTTACATCCTAGACTGACACGCGACTCGCAAAATGTAGAATCTTATTCAAATTGAAATACTAGCTCGAAACGAAACCGAAGCAACCAGTCGTAATTACGATTCTCGTAATGAATTGCGATCCGGTTTAAAAGCACTTCAACATCTAGATTCGAACCCCGAGGCAAAGGGGCAACGACACCGGGCAAAACCACCGGATGTTCATTAGACGCAGCGTTCAAAACAGTACGTTGGTACGGAGCAAGATGACTGGACGGGCTTCGACGTTCATTGGAAGTTAGATTCGGCAAAATCTCCAAACACACATTAGAGAAATTAACCCAATGCATAGGTCGGTACAAAAATATTGGGTTGTTTGATGAAGACGAGGCTTGATCTCTATCGGTAGCGACAATATGGTTGTTAGCAGCAATAGGGGCCAAAGTTTGGTTTGGAGCTACGTTGATGGTTGTAGACAAGTTTTGATCTCTATTGGTTTCGAGTTTGACAGTAGGAAAGTTATCTAGGCTTACATGTTTGTTAGATACAAAAGTCTGAGTTTGGTTTTGAGCCAAGACAAACACTGTAGAAGAGGCTTCATTCAAATCACTAGTATTCCTATTTATGTCTATCCCCTCTGCACGCTGGTTACATGCTATGTCCTGGCATGTAGGTTGGCAAGGAACCAGGGTACCGTTAGCAGGGGACAATTCAGGTGAAACGATATAATCACCGGGCAAATCCTGCACATTTCCGTCAGATGCAGCAGTTAGGAATGTAGTTTGGTGAGGAACTTGAGTAAGCCAACTGTCGGCAGAAGACAACTCAAGTGAACCGATATTGTCACCGGGCAAATCCTGCAAATTTACGCCAGATGCAGCAATCTGGTATGTAGGTTCTTCTAGAGCAGGGACGATGTTAGAGGAAGAGTCTCGATATAAATCAGTAATGATGAAGATAATATCTGCAGCATGTTTCCCGGATGGAACATCAACGACTGGAGGTAGGTCTGGAACTACGGCGATGGCTGAAGAAAAGTTTTGACGTAAATCACAACTGATCTGCGTCAAGTTTTCTCTACATTTGTTTGATGTAGTATCCAGGCGTTTCGAGTGGTTTGAAGTTAGATTGGTGGTTATAGGAGAAACTGACAGTTCAGGTGAAGCAATAGTGAAGGTTAACTCATCCAAATGTTCATTGAATGATGATAAGATGCTGTTCGTATGGGGAAATTCTTCCCGCGAATCGGCATTAACAGGCAAGCTATCTACATGTTTATCGGAAGCAACATCAAGGGACGGATTTTCGTGTAAATCTTGAGAATTGGTCTCGCTGAAAGTAACGCTACCGGGCAAATTCTCTTCATAATCGTGATGACTATCAGTCAAAGATACAGAATTTGTGCTGTTGACGTTGGAAAATTCTGCACAAAATACGTTGTCAGTATCATCGGGATTATTGTCCACTTGTTCAATTGACCAGTCAAAGAAACCACTTTCGTTATTAATATTATCGTAGGACAATTGAGCAATGGTGTGGTTTTTAGGCAAAGATACTGCATATACCATGTTGGGAGATTTACTGGAATCATTCATATGCTCAATAGAAGCAAGGTCAAAGAATCCAATTTCATTGAAATTATCAGTCAACAATTGAGCAACGGCAGACGAGATTTCGCGCGAATTGGTACAGAAATCTGACAACTCAGTTACATTTTCCTTGGACGCAAAGTCAAAGAATAGTTCAGGGTGAGGCCTATTTAAAGAGGAAGGCAGTGGTTTGGTCTGATTGGAACACACCTCAAACGAATCTGACTTCGCATTCGATAAATCCTCAACAAAACGTTTCTCAGAAAGAGAGTCACAGTCGCTTGAGGCTACCGTGATGGTGCCCACACCCTTCACATTTTCGTTAGGAACAATGTCAAAGAATAAGTGCAAGTAAATACCGTCAGCCGACGATGGCGCCAGGGAGCTGGTTGAGGTGGCCGAGACATCGGAAGGTGAAGAGACAATGCTTTTGTCGTCTGTGCAAAGCTCGGCCTGCAATCAGAAACAGAACATATTATAATAACATGTGAGGTCATACGTTTTCTTTAATTAATTATTAATCAAGTAAGACTTGGGTAAAAATTCTCTAGCGATACCGCAAGAATTTGTGTAGACCTACCTGAATAGAACTTTTCAACTTAAACTTGCAAAAATTAAAATTAATACATATATTAAAATTCAAAATAGTGAAGGAATCTTTGTACGGTAGCAAAGTTAGGTAGGGTTAAGACATTAACAAATGCTGTTTAGGCCTAATTGTTTAGTTACTGTGAGGGGTGCAGAAATCAGGCGACATACTAGTGGAAATCAACATATTTCAGATTACGAAATCCCTGAACGTATCCAGGTTTAGTTCTAGATTGCCTAGAGACTACTACCTAGAATCTATTGCTTGTCAGAATGGAAACAAAATTATATAGAGTAACTCACCATGGCCTTGTCTAGTGCGTCCTTGAAGTCGACTGCGATGTCGGGCGTCTTGAAGCGCAAGGCAAACTGTTCGTTCTGCACGGTACCCTCGCTGAAGTCTGCGGCGCTCCACATCCAGGTCTTGTCGTCCTTGGGGGTGAAGCTCAGCTCGGGCGACAGGTAGTGGTTCAGACAGATCTTCAGGATCTGGTCACGACGCATCAGCAGTCTGGGGACGAGGAACACATCACATTCAGGAAGAGTCAAACAAACTTTATACTGTAGGCCTACCCTATATGGTACTGAAAATAGCTCAATACTAGAGTCCAATTTGAGTCCGAGCAATTCTATTTAAAATTAATAAATAAACAAAAGTTGCAAGAGTGTTTTGTTAAATATAAAAAAAAGCCTTTTTCAAACAAGCTTCCAATTTTGTACCCAGGCAGTAAAGTGTATCGAGGACCCTACCTGATCTTGCCCGTAGTCTTGTGCCTGAGCAGTTTGAAGTCACCGATCCCTCTTTCCTTCCACTCCCCGGATAAGTAGCGGAAGAGCTTTGCGCGGTGACAGTATAACACGTCCTCCTCTTCTTCACCCGTGCAAACGGGGACCTTGTCGGGCAACGGGATTACCGGCTAGGAACAAACAGTGAATCAATATCACGAGTGACGACGTACATACACAAATCTATCACCTCAAATTGGTTTCAATTAATGTTATCAGAAGAGAATGGAGATTCGAATGATATAATGTCTTAATGATTATCTCACCATAATTTTTTTATTACTGTAAAGTGTAAGGTGTGTAAACAGTGTCTACTTTAATCCAAATTTAGTTTAGATTGTCAACCCTTCTCCAATCTTAACTAAACTAGCCAGTTGGCCTTTTCCAAACTAATTGTATTAATCCAAATTTAATTAGTCAAGGTGAATTTGATTAAAATCAACTGATTAAATAAAGTTAAATGTAGGCCTAGATATTTATTATTTTGCCACTCAGCTACTGCAAGAATTGGCTTCAGGTGGAGGCACACTGGTCAAGTTGTCACAACCCTAAAGTAAATTTAATTCCCTACATTATTACCTGGAAGTAGATATTGTCTCCCTCATCTCCCTCTGGCTCACTATCGGTGTCCTCCCCTCCAGAAGTCAGACGGCCCGGAGACTTGGGGGACTTTGGCTGGAAGTTGAACTCAAACTTGCCGGGACTTCCAAACGTGAAGTTTGGTCCTGGAAACATAACAGAAAAACCATCACTTTAATATTACACATTGATATTGGAAGTATGCAGAACTTATTTTGCTAGTTTACATCATCAATTTGTGGATTTTATGGTAGTTTAATTTTTGCAAGTAGGTAGGCCCTATGCTATATATTAATGTAGCCTACAGCAAAATTTAGGATGTAAAATTAGGATGATTTAAGCACAAATATAAAAATCTTCTTAAGTTTTACTAACATTCATTGTTAATGCTTACCCTAATGATACAAAACTTGACAGTGAATGCTGCTACTAATTGAGCCTCAAGAAAATAAAAAATAATAGATTTAGACTACAGTAGAAACCTGGCTTAGTTTGAAACATTTTCTTACCAGAGGTGTCTGTTGACTTCGATGTGTCCGATTTGGGTATTGCTATTGGCATCGACGTTCCAAACGAGAACGTAGAAGCTACGTCAGGTTTTGTCTCCGTTTCGGTCTTGGTCCCGAAGATAAACGAAGTGCTTGTTGTCGTATCGGCGGGTTTGATTCCGGTCGTGGGAGTTAGGTTTGAGCTTCCGAACAGGAATGCTCCGGTAGAAGGTTTAGTCTCGAACTTGAAAGGAACTGCAGGCGACGAACCCAAAAGAGAGTTTCCCGTAGTAGTTGTAGCAGCAAACGAGAAGTCAGACTTCGCAGGTGTTGTTTTTGCCGATGTTGTCGGTGCGACAATGGTTGTGGACGGAAGGCCAAACGAAAACTTCGAAGGATCAGTTTGTTGTATCCCAAATGTGAAACCACTCGAAGGAGGTGTTGCCACCGCGCCCAAATTGAAACTACCCGACGCCGGACTTGGCTTGAAGGTGAGCGTGCTGCCTGTAGCGGAAGTCATTTGGGTGGTTTCTTCTTCCTTGCCAGGCTTCGGCGCATTGCACGCGGGACACGTCAACACGTTTTGATCGTTTCTAGTGTAGCAATCCTTACACTCCCACGACCCTTGTTTGGGTTTGAACAGCTCAGACAACGGAACTGCGCCAGAGGATTTTGCTTTGTTCGCACCAAATTGCACGGTTGATGCTTCGGGTTTACTCTGAACTGCTTCCTGGTTCGGTTTAGAGACTTGACACGCTATGCATACGAGCGCATAGGAGTCGTTTCTAGAGTAGCAGGAGTCGCATTCCCAAGATCCAGCCTTCGGTTTGAAAAGCTCCGACAAAGGCTTTAGGGAACTCGCTGTTGTTGAAGGAGATTTCATATTCGGATTCAGTGACTCGCACGCAATACACTTCTTCTGGTTCTCTTCATTACGGGTGTAACAACCTTTACACTCCCACGAACCGGCTTTTGGTTTGAACATCTGCGAAAGTGGAGGTTTCTCTGTAGTTTTTGTATTTAAACGTTTTGGGTGATCGCCGTGCGAACTCAAACTCGTCCCGGAGTCGACTTGAACTTTGTATTTCGGACACGACACGGAATGTGATAAATCACCCGCGTTTGGAGAATTACAAGCTAAGCACGTCCCTCCAACAACCGGTAATCTATCGTCGACCATCTTAGCTTGGGTCGCATCAACGACGCTCTTAAAGTGGATAGCTTGTTCTGCCGTCTTGAACCTGAGTGCAAAGAACTCGGCTTTCACCTCCCCTTCAGAGTAGTCTTGCGCGTACCAACTAAACGCTTTGTCGCTCGTCTTGAGCGGAGTAAATTCCATCGACGAGGTAAGCATGTGGTTGCAACATACCTTGAACACCTGCTCCCTACGTTGTAACAAACGAACCTTGCCGGTCCTGGGATCGAGAAGGAGTTTGAACTTCCCGACACCGCGCTCCTTCCACTGTTTGGTTTCGGTGTCGAACCGAAGTAACTTTGCTCGATCTTCGAATAAAACCTCTTCGTCTTCTTCGCCCGTTTTCACAGCAATTAAATCCGGAAGTGGGATGACTGGAGCAAATTCTGCGGTTGGCACAAAATCTTCTGTGACTTCGCTATCGTTGTCTTCGCTCTTTTTAGCAGCAGGACTGGAGCCGAAAACAGATTGACCTGCACCAGCAAAGCCCTTGAAACTAGTGTCTTTCTTGAAAGAAAAATCACCAGAGGCCAAATCCGTGAAACTCACATCAGTCTTTGGCGTGAACATTAGACCCGAATCGTCTTTCTTTGGCGAGGGTTTGACTCCGTCCTTCAACTTTGCCACTTGTACTTTAGGAACTTCCAGTATTGGCTTTCCGAATATCATCGGCGTATCTGGTTTTTTGGTTTGTGTGGGAGTGCTCGTTGAGAAACTGAAACCTGCAAACGGACTAACTTTAGGAACTTCCACACTTTTATCCGGACTCTGAGAAACTTCTTCGATTATTTTATCTATGGAAGCGGAATGATCGGCTTTGAAGGTCGGAGTGGAGGCAAACGTGAAACCACCGACGTTTATCTTTGGAGACGTGGTAATGGAACTTGGCGAGCCGGTTCCTCCAAACATATTGCCCAGTTTCGGTGGCGCAATCGGCGACTTAGAAAGGGGCTCAAACTTCGTAGCAGGTTTCTCGGAAGGAAGACTCCCGCTCTTGACGGGGGTGACAGCCGTCTTGGAAGTCTCTCTCGCTTGATTGAAAGCGTCGCTGAAGTTAAGCGCCTCTTCGACCGTCTTGAAACGAGCGCAGAGTTTCTCCAAGCGGACCTGTTCGTCCGCGAAGTCGTTGGCCACCCAGATCCAGGCTCGGTTGTTCATCGCGCTCAGCTCCATCTCGGGAGTTATCTGATGGTTGGCACAGATCTTCAATACCTGCTCGCGGCGCATCAAGAGGCGGACTTTGCCGGTTGTCTTGCTGCGTAGGAACTTGATCTGGCCGACACCGCGCTCTTTCCACTCCTTCTCAACAAACCTGGAAACAACAATAATACCAACATTACAGAAAACATATTTTCTTCTTCATTTCATATGCCCACAATTGCCGCGGCCATCATGTGTTGTCCTTTTATCCAATTGATACTGGATTCCCTTTCCCATCAGCACTTCATTAGTTTGAACTATAATGCTGATACATTGACATTCGTTTTAACTTTTAAAAGCTGAAGGCCAGCCTGGCGACACTAAAGTTGGCAAAAAGGTTCAAAACGACTACGATTCTTGATACAGCCGCACGTTTAGTTAATGCTGTCTCCTGGGTATTCCTTTCTTCATTAATAGAAAAACTAATTGTCACTAAAAAAAAAATATTTGTGAATTTGACAATGACATTTTTCATTTATTCATTTTGCAATGTTTTAACATTTTTAATAATGTTAAAACAGCAAAAAGTTAAATTCTGCTTCAAAGGGTTCTCCCTCACCTGTAGAGTTTCCCCCGGACCTCGAACATGACGTCTTCCCCCTCCTCTCCTGTGTTAGCAGCCACCTCGGCCGGAAGAGGGATCACCGGCTGGAAGTCGGGATACGCATCGTGATCGTCTTCCTCCGCCAGAGAGCTCGTAGACAGGCGCTGGTCGCCTCTCGACGTGTTCCTTGGAGTGCTTCCTGTGGGGGAGAGAGACGTTATAGTGATATTAGATGGTTGGTGGATAAGGCTGAGCTGGAATGTCGAGGAGATCTCGCTCGCTCGCTAGACGCGCATACTATCGGAACATGTAAACAGTGACACCCCATGCAAGTCAAGACGTTCTGACGTTGTGTTAATATAAAGGCTGTGTAATTGAAATTTAGCCCTCAATTTTATTTTTAAACATTCTAATCCTTAATCTCTTGTAGGGCTCAAAATTACGGTCGCCAACTCGCCACGAGTTCAAATTCACAGATGGCGAGCTCATTTTAAGGAAGTTCAAGTGTAGGCTTAGGCTTATGCCTTTTAGTCTACAAATAAACAAACTTTCCATTAACGACTTGCAGTTCAGTTGGTATTGTTTGTTACCCACTCACTAATTTTAGTAGGCCTAGGCCAAAGTGATAGTAGGCTACTGAAGATGAGCATATGCCTACTTTGGATATGCCTAAGCGTACCCCATTATTAGCTTAATATGTAGGGCAGCTAGGCACCTACTGTGATGTTGTTCAAAGTGTGTAGATTTTCATCAAAATGACTGTTATTATGCAGAAAATTTTCTGGGGGATAAGCCCCCCGGGCCCCCCACTTGACGGGGGGAGCCCCCCCGAACCCCCCGTCGTTTAAACCTTCGAAGTCCCTATGGCAACTTGGTTTTTCTTTCGGCTAGTGCCCATTTCATTGAAATTTTGAGCCCTGCTTGTATTAGTATTACAATTTTGCGTTTTCCCTGCTTCCTAGGCTCAATTTGGAATTTGATATAATAATCAATTTGGGTCTATGATATTGATATATTTCGATATGAATATCGATTCAATGCCTTCGATTATCGATCACGATTTTCACATTGAACGGCAACCCTAGTTTCAGGTAACAAAAGGACGCTAGCGCTTACCGGCTGACACCGCGCCTCCGAAGCCCTTGGGCGGTGTTCTCTCTACGGTAACTGCAGAGTAGAGCGGCGAAGGCACCGAGACGAGCAGATTGTTGACCGATATCGGCAACACGGGACTCAGAGCTGCCGACTGCTTCTCCAGCTGAGTAGCCATGTGGAGTGGACCCTGGGGAACCACAGGATATCAGTACACACAGGAAGATCAGTCCACACAGATATCAGTACACACAGTCCAGGGTGGGGCATTTATTTATTTTATTCATTACAAAAAATATAGATCAAGGTAACTTACAAATTTTCCATTACAAAATTCCCTGACTTCCACATTTTCCAGATGGAAAATTATATTTTTCCAGACTGAAAATTTGGCTTTCCCGCGCATTATGAGGAAAAATTGTTTATAAATTCAATGTCGATTTCGGCGGGAAATTTTAACACCATAATTGTTTTTTAAAATTGAGAATTTCTATTATTGAAATTACAAAATTTATACAGATTTTTTTACATTTCTATTTTCTAGTAAAATTCCCGAAAAAAAAAATATCCCCGACTTTTCTTCCAGATTTATTAAATTCCCTGACTTTTCCAGGTTTTCCAGTCTTGCTATATCAATAAAACAACAAGGGCTGGTAAAAATGCGAGTGCTTGCGTACCTGAGGCGGCATGGATATCTGGAATGCGTGGGGCGACGGCTCGTGCGCCGGCGGAGGATGCACGCCGGTGCCCAGGCGGTGCTGGGGCGGTATCGTCACCGAGAGGGTGGGCTGGTGGGCGGGAGCGGAGGTGGGCATCACGTCCGACGAGGTTATCACGACGTTGACGGGCGCAGTCGTCACCAGGAGCTTCTGTTCCGGCACAGGGATCACGTGGGGCAGCACCTGGACACACACGACACACCATTCCACATTGCACATTCAAACTATCATTTGGTTCAGATTCTAACAAATCTGATTCTATGCTTTGGCAAATGTTGCATTTTAAAATAGCCTACCTAATTTAGCAGCCTTATAAGATACATAATATTATGTTTCTAATAAAAATAAGTTAATAGTTGTAGGTCTAAATGTTCAATTAAAATAAATATATCATCCGTACCAGTTATTAGGCCCAAGTTTAATTTTTCTTATAGAATATAAATATATACCTAGTTGTATTACTTAAACTGCAATATTACAATAATTTTTGTTTAAACGACATAAACATAATTTTTACATTCCGTACCATAACGGCTCCAGATTGAGCAATTTAAAAAAAAAAAATGTAGGCCTAGATAATGTAGATTTGAGAATACACATCAAAATGTTTAATAGATGTTAAATTTATTGTTTTATTTCAAAATTAATTAATTGATTCAATTATTGATATACTGTAGAGAGAAGTGTATGGATAAAAAATCCAAATTCCCCCCATTTTTTTGGTCAATTTTCCTTCGTTTAAAAAATAATAATTGTTTAAAAAAAAATCCTTCAATATTAATCTAGCCCACCCCCGTGGCGTGTGTAGGAAAGAATGAAGAGAAGCACACTAACGGGCTGAGGCAGCAGATGCGGTGGCCGAAAGTCGGGCAGCTTCTGTCCCTCGGAGAAGGGAAGCGCTCCGTGACCATAGAACCCGGCGAGCGCAGGCTGGTAGATGAGCGCGGGGTCGACGTTACGGAAGAAGGAGTTCATGTTGGGGGGGAGCTGGAGGGGGGGAACGGGATCCGGGGGCTGGCCGTAGGTCACGGTCGAGGTGCCCATCAGGCCCGTTATCTGCGACAACAAACACATCCATGTAAAACATTCATTACCTACCATTAACAGATAATGATGATTGATGCACTAACGCTATTCGAGACGATGTGTGGTGATAGATGACGATGAAGGATGATTACGTAAAGTAAAACCCACGCCTTATGTGGCATATATGCTAATGTGTGCATGTGTCGTATGAACAGATGTAAAAGTATCTGAACACAAATTACATCTTTTGATTACAGTATTTGTTTTGGACACAAACAACAATCTTTCAAAAGACTCAAGTTCTTGCTTTTTTAAACATATTTTGAATCTTCTTAAGAGTTAAAAATATTTGATAGGCCTAAGGAATTTTCTAGTGCACATTGCAGCAAGAGATTAAAAGCAGCACCTTACCTGTCTCAGATTGGAGTAGTTTGGGTATGGCGGAAATGTAGGGTATTGTCCCAGTTGTGCAGCGGCCAAGTTGGCTTCGTCAGAGTATAGCTGGAATGAATTACCAACATTACATTAACTTCTATAAACTATGAAGGTAGGTCTACCGCTGATATTGTTGCTTATGTTCACACTTAATTTATAGACTTCACTTAAATAAGGTTTGTTAAAGAGTTAGGGCTACATGAATTATGACTACGAGTCATAATTGAAATATTCAAAATATCTGTATAAATATTTGTCATAATTGAAATATTAATTATGTTAAGGATATATAAATTACAAAGTATCTTCCTAGCTTCAGCCTAAACAAAACACTCACGTCAGTATAGTCCTCGTCATCAAACACGTAGAGTCCGTCTTCCTTCTCTTCGCTCATCGAGAGGTCGGCCGGCAGCTGAGTCTGGGCCAAGGTCATCTGGGTGCGTCGCAGCTTCAAGGTCTCCTTCTGGAGATCCTGAATTTGTTTCTGGAAAAATTTACCAAGTTGCGCCTTACTTTTGTTACCGATTTATACGTATTTCAGGCGTCAAAGGTAAAAAACGAAATACTTGAACCCTTTCCACCTACATTCTGCACACTATACTTCAAAAAATTTCTAAGAGAGAATATCTCCACTAACTTCGCTAACAAACAATTCCATTCCATTCATAAGCAGATTGATTTCTGGACAGTCCACTAAGCAGTCAGCCCCTGAATATTGGCACGATGCTTAAACCGTTTAGTTGCATACGTTTGAACTGCTAAACCAAAATTGTTTTCTTTAATAAAAAAACTGTAGAAAGGACCTACCTACCTTTAAACCCTTATGGGCTTGAGCCCTTAGATTTTTAGGCCAATATGTTTTATTCATAGTTCAATAAAAATGTATGGAATTTTCAAAAACTACTGTCAAGTAGGGATGTGCAAACGTTCGAAATTTGAACTCGAACTTTTTTCAAGTTCGAGTTCGAGTTTGATTTTTTTTTCTTCTTTACTTATTTGTAGTGGTGTGCGGTCACATATTATTTGACAAGTCAAAAAATGGTTCTCAGTTTACAGGTACAAATTTAAAAACAAAAAAATGGATGGTGGAGGTGCCGGTCCAGAAGTTATATACTTTCTTGGTGGAGGTGCAGGTCCAGACTTATCACTATTTTACCTATTATGACGGTTTGATATACCTTTAAGTTGGGTTCGAGTTCGATACAGTTCGAAATTTTTGTAAAGTTCGAAGTTCGTTTTTTTAAACTGGGAAAGTTCGAGTTCGAAGTAAAAATAGTGGGTTCGCACATCCCTACTGGCAAAGTTTGAATGACGACCTGCGTTCAAACGCAGTTCCCCCAACTCACCTTCACCTCCGAGAACTCTCCCATGGAGGTCTTGATGCACTGCAACTCCGTCAAGATGTTCTTGTTCATCTCCTGGTGCGAGTCCAGCATCGTCTTGAACTGGTCCAAGACCGTCTGGACCACAGCCTCCCGGTCGTTCACGATCTGACTCAGCTGGCGGATCTGAGCGTCCAGGCGCTCGGGACTCGGCCGCGTCTCCTGGATCGGAGGACAGACGTAGCGATAAGGTCATCAAAACTTGTGTGTGCAAATGGTGTTAACGTTTCAAGTGATTCACTTTTCACAAATTATTAATTTTTGGAATAAAATTCAATGAATGGCAATATGGCGAATGGCAACCATAATATGTGCCTAACAATTTTTCCTAGATACGATTCTAAATCTTAAAATATGCCTAGGTCTATTGTCTCTTAAAATCTTTTCTTAACATTTGTTAACAACTTTGATTGTCAACATTGATTGTTTGATTTGACATCGATGTCAAAGCAAAAATTGACTTTTGATTCGATATTGATTAACCATCTTAAATCATAAAAATCAATCGACATCGAAACTTCCGAGCGACACATAAATAGGCCTATGGTAGTAATTTTAAAAAAATAATAAAACACATTTTAAAATATTATTTACTAAAATTACACCTACAGGAGTGTTTCCTGACTAACCAAATCGAGAAACATTTTAAAATATTACAAAATATTTTTGACTAGAATTTTTATGTAGAGATTTGTTTCCATGGGATGTCAAAATTTAAAATTTAAATTTTTTTAAATTTGATATTGATTACAAATTAGAATTGATAATCGAATCCCAACTCTAGTAAGTAAGTACCGCGCTCTTACCGTCCTCCTGTAGTCAGCGTCTGGATGGTCGTTGTTCTTGTTCGCCGACCGATACGGAGTGGAACTCTTGTTGCGGTTGTGTCTCGGCGTCAAGAGGAGGGGGTAGAGGCTCCCGTTGCCGACGAGGTCGTTGTGATCCCCGACAGACTGCACGTCGGAGATGGTGTCGCACTCGGAAACATCGCGACCCGCTGTGGACGACAAACGAAGGTTTGTTTATTTGTTAGGGTTGGGACTTGACATCGATGTCGAAGCAAAATTAACTTTCAATTCGACATCGATTTGCCACCTTCAAAAAATAAAAGGAAAATTGATTTTGAAACCATGAAAAAACTATATATTTTACATTTTGCATCATTACATTACGTACCTATTTTGACATTAAAAAAAAGGGGGAAAACATTTTTGAAAAAATTATATAAATATATAATATATATAATTAGGGGTGTGCGAACCGGTTCGAATTTCGAACCGAACTCGAACTTTAGTGAAGGTTCGAGTTCGACAAAATTCGGTTCGAATTTCGAACCGAACTCGAACCTCTCCGTGAAAGTAGTGAAAATGCTATTTCAGCACGTTTGAATATCCCGCGCCCTATAGTACAAGTACCAGCGATGGCCGATAGAGCGCACCACGCGTATGCTCTCCAGCGCTCTATATGGCAAACTAGTTTCCTCCAATCGCGACGCTCGGCGGTGGTAAATTTGACCTTCAAAGTCAGTGAATGGTTGGAATGGATGGAAGGAACATAAAAAATGTCAAACCACGCAAACTACGAGTTTAAAAGACGTAAAAAAGTGATCAAATGGAATATTCTCCACATTCTTTCTTCAGGATAGTTGATCGGAAATATTAGTGATATAGACGCAAGCAAACCAATAAAGGATGTTTATTTTCGACGCCGTGTCCACCTAGCTAGGCTTCCTAGCTAGCCCTAGCCTAGCCTAGGCTAGGGCTAGGCCTATTCACGTCTCCCGGTCCTCGCATCAAAATCCTGTTATTGTTTATCGTAATAAATGATGTAGAAAGCTTTGACAGGTTGGGAAAGCAAAGAGAACATAAATCCCAGGCTGGGGGCGACAAAACTTTTCACCTGCTGATGACAACTGCAGCTAATGGTCAGTTCACATAAAGTCGTAGTCGTAGTCGTAGTCCTAGTCCTAGTCGTAAGAAGCAGATGAAACATATGAAACACATGTTATTGTTCACACACGGTCACAAGGTTTAGTTTTATGGTTTAGTCGTAGTCGTTGTCATAACAAAGCTGAAAATGTTCATCTTTCTTATGACTAAACAACAAATTCTTACGACTAGCGAATCAGAGATCGAAACATCACTTGCAACAAAGCAAACAACAAAACAACAAACCATGACGACTACTAAACCTTACGACTAGGACTAAACCATACGACTACGACTAAACCTTACGACTTTATATGAACGGCTTTTAATGTAAAGTTGTTACCTTATTTTTATTTAGTTTTAATTAAAAAAATTCCTAGAGGTTCGGTTCGGTTCGAGGTTCGAAATTTTTCTCAAGGTTCGGTTCGAGGTTCGGTTCGAAAAAAAAATCAAGGTTCGCACACCCCTATATATAATATAATATAAAAATAGTTGTTGGAATAAAGAGTAGCGATATACAGTGGAATTTTAAATTTACGTACCTTGAATCACCGAATTCCTTGATTGTGTAAAGTTTTTTGTTGGTCCCAAAAATTTTCCCATATAAGGACAATGTTAAATTTTCCTTGAACTAACGTACCTTGTACCTACGTATTACGTGACTTTACGTATCGTATTTCAAGTCCCGAGTCATAATATATGGCCTCGAATTTACGTATCTATGCCGCCGAACGCTGTGGGGAACGAGGGAGGTTGTTATTTACTGGTCTGAGTGCCGCCCGCTTTGACAGCTCAACACATGCCGCCGACCGCATGGGTAATAATGCAGTCCCTTTCCTCCCCCCTCATTAGCAGCAGTCTGGCAATGTGAGAAGGTCGAGTGGGTCACCGTTCGCCCCCCCCCCCCCCTCACACTCCCGCCCATACGATCGTAGTATTTCAGCAATGCCGACAAACGCAACCCGATACTTGACCTGGCCTACCCACTCCACTACCGGCCTCTTTTCCCGACGAGCTTGAATGAGTGAGCATATGAATCAATTGATTGAGGAATCAAGCACATGATTCTATGACATGTAATCATTTTATTGTATGTGACGAAATCGACTGCAGTCTTGAGTAGCCAGCCTCAGTTTAACAAGTGTTGTATTGACAGCATCATTCATCGATTAAAAACAATATCTTGCAATTATTATTATTATAAAAACACGGCACTGCTGAGAGAGAATGTGAAGTGTCACTGTGTCTGAGCTGGCTGGCCGGCCGAGAGAGGAGAGGAGAGCCGTGCCACTGGCAGCGTGAGTGTGAGGGGAGGGGTAACCGGTCTCGTAGGCGGGTGGGGAAGTGAACCTGACACACAGCTTCACAAAAGATCGCGCTTGCTGGACGGAAATAGAACAGTGGATGCGGGAATTTTTAACATGGTGTAAATGGGACTTTTGCAAAAACTTTTCAAAATATAGCGATCACGGCGAGAAAACGGACAATGCGGGAACAATCCATAGGGGTTTTACTGCATTTTATTTACTACGTAATAAACTTGGCGTGTGCACATTGAATTGAGATAAGTTTTTAAAATGTTGTTTGCAGTTTATTTTTACGTTTCGAAGATTTGATGGAATTTCCAGCTGCTCTATATGTTTTTTTTCCGCTCGTGCGATTTATTTCAGGGAACAGAATAATACACAGCATAATTACCCCTCCCCTTCCCCCGCGAGGCCGGCCACCGTGATGTCGCGTAAACAATGCTGGCTACACTACACTCGTCTTTGTGAAGGTGAAGGTCGTTCTTTGCGGAAGTCTTGTCTCTGTGAAGTTCGCTTTCAGCGTGTTTTAAAGATTCAGCGGCGTTATTTAAGTGTCCAATATTTATTACGTGACACTGATAGCATTCAGAGATAAAATACGTAACGGGCGGGCACAGGCACTAATGAATGAACTGATTACGTAAGTTCGGCATGGGGGTGGATGGGAGGGGCACTGAGATAGCGACAAGGCAATTGACCTTGAGCTGCCTACGATCCGATATCAATTACACTACGCAGATGTGTCACATAAACGATTTCGTAATCGGTGCTTGATGTTACTCCTGCTTGCGATTGCACAACACGAAGCGAGCGCCGAGTTAACGATGTCTTACCATCCGATGCCACCTATAAGCAAACAAACTCACTTCCTGCAGCCTTCCATGCTCATAATCTAGCATAGGCGCTACCTAGGAGTAGTTTAAAGCACTCAAGTTGATGTTGTCACTTTGTTGGTACAGTAGGCGGCAATTTTGAAGGTTTTTTGAATTTACGAATTCCTTGACTTTAAGTATTTTTTTTGCCTCTAGTTAAATTCGTAAATTCAAAGTTTCACTGTATATATATTATTAGGGTTCTCGAATTTTCGAGTACGAGTCGAGTTCACGGCGAGTTCGAACAAATCCGAGTTTCATTTATTTTGAACTCGAATATTCGAGTGTCGGTAAAAACAGCATTTTCAATTACCGACCCGTCAAAAGTTACGTGTTTCCTCCGTTAGATAGCAGCACACGCGGCAAAGTTTGTGATACACGATAGTCGAACTCCTTCTGACGTGAAACTCGTTATGATTGGCCGGCTGAACTCCAATTGGAGATTCCAATTGGAGCTAGTCATACGTCACATGCGAGCGTTGATTGGCTGTTTTTGTGAAATCATTGACGTCTACCGTGTATCACCACTTTTGTGTCCGAGATGTATGTTGTTGACAACAAAAATGGCCACGATTCACAAGGCGAGAGCAGAGGAGCCAGATGATTCGTAAAAATATGCGGCGGACTAGGCTTGGGCGTAATTTCTTCATTAAAGCATAGGCCTAGCATAAAATACAATTTCGAAATATTCATGAGATGGAACACTTGTCACAATGCAGGAAAACATTCAAACAACACACGGCGTGACAGTACCAGTGACAACAGGTAGGCCTAGGCCTAGTTGACAGAATTTCTTCTGATCAAGATAGGGCCTAGTATATTTTACAGATCTTGGGCCCTAGCTAGGCTTACAAACTCACATCGACATATCAAAACGCACCTATCACTGTACAATAGGCCTAGACCTAGCCTATAGCACCCTCCAAAACCAAGGTTAGTTGTAGGCCTAGACCTAGGCTTTAAAACTGAAGAATTTGTTTGATAGGCCTAGTAGAAAGTTTGAAATGGAGAATACGTTTTCTCAATTTGGAAATAAACTCGATTTGAACTCGAAAACCGAACATTTGACTGAACTCGAACTCGTACTCGACTCGAATTGAAATCTCCCGTTCGCACAGCCCTAATATATATATATCCCCGGTGTAGTTACTTTTTTAATTTCTGTCTAAAGTACTAACATAACAGCGTCATAGTCGCCTACTATAAAACCAAGGTTAAACATATACATATATTTATATAAAAAAACTAAAATCAACCATTTTTTTTAATTTAAATTTTGAAAATAATTTTGACGTCGAATTTTTTCGTTGTGATGTCGAAATTATCGATTTGATATCGATTGCGAATTTATAATCGAATCTCACCCCATTATTTGCCCAGTCTGACTGAAACTGTTTAATTTAAACTAGGGATGACTTCGGGTCGAAAAATCCGGAACCGGATCCATCCTCTCCGGATCCGGTTCGGAACCGGTTCCTACACATATTTTTCTTTCTCAATTTTCGTAAATTTGAATCTGCGCGGGCTAATTTCGATTGAAAACATGGGCGGGGCGATAATCGATTCGAATTTCGATAGGGGGCGGAGCCGTGTCCCAGACATTGTAAGAACTGCTAAGTGAGAACAGTTGAACAAACAATGGCCTACAAGATTGTTTGCTTTCGTTTTCGTTCATAAAGTTTGGATTATGTGATCTTAAACGTGAAAAATAGAATAAGTATATGATTAAAATGTTATTAACAAGTTCTGCAATGTTATTATAACACAACACATGGGCCTAGGCTAAGCCTAGGTCAAAATTGTGATGCAACATACATAGAGCCTAGGCCTAGGCCTAAGAATTTTGCAACCACGGGTGTTTCTGGCTCATTTATTCTCGTCTGTGCCTAGACCCTTGGCAACTTTTAGGTTAAAAATAGAACCGGTTCCGAAAAAAGGGAACCGGATCGTAATGGAACCGGTTCCGAACCGGTTTCCGGGTACCCGAAGTCATCCCTAATTTAAACTGTTCTGAACACAGAGGAAATGTGTCATAGGACAGGAAGTTAGGGATTTGGAGTGGATACAAACATATGTTCCGACCTTCAGAGATGAATGCCAAACTCACGATGTCAAGATTCAAGGTGTCACCCAATTTAAATTGAAAACTAAAACTATGTTTAACATAAAATATAAACTTAATTTATGTACGATTTATTGTCGATGGTTTAATTACAATAAAAAACAGTTAAATAATTAATAAATCTTCATTTAACATTCAGAGTTAGACCTTAAAACTAATCATATAACATAGACAGACATAGCATTAATAGTTGGCATGAACTTATGAGTCTATTACTATTTGAGGAACAGGAGGCATATACCTACAGGAAAATCAGAAAATGTATGACTACGACGGCCTGTTAACTAGTAAGTAAAAAATGTGGGCATATGAAAAGAAGAAGTAATATAAGAAAAAGATATCAGTCACCCTCACCATCGTTGCGATACACATCGGGGTCGATCCTGTTGAGTTTGCTCTCAATCTCCTCGACGGCTTTATCCACCTTAGCGGTAAGAGCAAGATGCTTCTTGTCCATGCCGGGACTGTTGAGTCGGTCCAGAGTGAGGTAGATACTGTCGCGAGCCTTTAGATAGTAGAACAACACAAGTTTAGAACATTACTTAGAGATAAAATACTGGTTGGGGCTTATGGACACACATAGGTAGAGATAGTGAAAAATGCCGATAACGAAATTCACGATTTTTTTAAATGTCCTTTTTATTGCCTAAAATGTAATATTGTCTACGAATTACATCATTTAGAGATGGAAAAACATATTTTGACAACGTGAATTTAGCAAAATCTCACATATAACACGAAATAACGAAGAAAATTGTATCAAACTGGTAAAAACGCGAATTAACTCAGAAATTGAACCTTTTGGTGTGCAAAATGCAGGGGGATGGTGGAGGTGCCGGTCCAGACCGAATATTACGCGTACGGTAGGCGGTACAGTAAACAGATGACAACGCAACAGCGTACCGTGACGTCACGGGCTTCACGGAAATAGACCACCAAAATAACGGTGCATATCAGACTCCGCGGAAATAGTGTACCAAAATAATTGTGCCTACAAATATTTATTTTTTGTTGGGAAACGATTCTGGATAGATTCTTGGGTCACAATGATCGATTCTAACTTTTTGGAATTGATGCTATCCCTAACTTAAGGGGCTCTATTTTCTTTCTTTTGTTTTAATGTTTTCAACCTTCTTGTCAAAATACACGCTCCGAACACCCAAAGAAATACATCTATAATTAATTAACGTCATTTTTTAAACTTGAGCCGCTCATCAACATGAACAGTAGGGAGAGACGGACCTTCCTAATCCTAAGAGATACATATTATTGATACTCAAATAACCATTGTAACCTAAAATAGGCAACCTATCCTTTGGGCCTAACAATCTTATTGATCCCACTCATGTTTTCATGAACATTGCAGCTTTTATTTGGCACCAAGTTAAGGGATCACATAGTAGGCCTACTATTAATCTTACCTTGGTGAGCAGTATGATGTGCTTGGAGCGCATCTCGCTCGTGATTGCCTCGCGCGGATGGGATTTCAGCTCGTCGCTGGCCAGCGTCGAGTAGATCTGACTGGAGAGGTACGAGGCGTGAGGAGACTTGAGGGCGTTGAACTCCTGGAGCGCCTGCAACAGTCAACATTCAACAATGTACAGACGTCAACAAAGCAGATGGGAAAACGCGATGTTAATAGGTACTCCATAACTCAAACTCAGTTGGTTCCAATTTCTATTTAATTCAAATTACCAAAACAAACACTTGTAACAAACTTGTCATGAACTTAAATAAAATTAAATGAACTTTTGCTCTATTCAGTTGCAGGAAAATATATTTTTATTACGCAATATTTTTGTCATTACATTAACAAAGCAAAGTTCATTTAATTAAAATTGTAATGTATATGACCTGTTCTATTAGTTTCATTTTAAAATTGACATAAACTGTTTGGCAATTAAAATTATTACTTTGTTAACAAATTAATTTGTTGTTGTTTATACTTAGATAAAACAACGTTAGTACTTATAAAGAGGTTGACTTGACTAGACAAACTGAAAACCTTAGTTTTACTGAGTGATGTTTCATTTTGTAGGATGTGCTTTGTCTCTAAACCGACCTGTTCGTATTCCTTGTGCTTCATTCGCTGAGTCGCGAGGAACAGTTTGCCATCTTGAATTAGATTTTCTAGTTCGTTGGTCGACAGTTCTTTCCTGTAAAGTGAAAACAAATATAAGAAAAAGGATAGACCTGACATGTTGAACCGGGTGTTTGATTATTATAATTTATAACGGTTTGATATCCCACGTTCGGTTCAAAATTTTTATAAAGTTCGTTCGGTTTACAATAAGTATAAAAGTTTGAGTTCAAAGAAAAAATAGAGGGTTCGCATAACCCTAGCCCTTTCGGGTCCTGTTTTTTCTCAATTATTTAGAAAGGAGGTGGAACTGTTTACTATATAAAGTACATTTAAACATTTAAATGAGTGGGCAATATACAAAAAAAAATCATTAAAAAAAATCAATTTTTTTCTTTAAATTTTTGTATGGGGGTGAAGTCAAGTGTGCAAAACACTCTTGTCCGATCCAGTCCGACAAAAGACCCATGCCATAAGGGGTAGTGCTCACCCTTCGTAGGCAAACAGCCTCTTGTCTGGTAGATGCACCGCCTGCTTGAGTGCCATGCGCTCCAGCAGTGGAAGTGCGGCCGACCAGTAAAGGGCGGCTCGAGCCTCGATGGCTTCTACCTCCGTGACTCGAGGTTCGGGGCGCGAGAGTAGCGACGCGGAGCGTTCAGAGAGGATGGAGGCTAGACGGACCATCAGGCGGGCGTCTAGGCCGTGGTTACCGATAGCACGCACAACCTCGATGCCTGCAACACCATGCAAGAATATAGATTGACACACAACATTTTTATTACGAATCTCAGCACATTACTTTTTGGTCCGCTGAAAACTACTTGAAAGAGAAGGCCTACCAAATTGTCTAATTGTGAAGGTTGTCTGCAAATACAAAGTAATCTAACATTTACAAAATATAAGAGAGGCCTATTTTCAATGATGACACAAAGCTGAGTTGGAGGTGGCACCAAATCGATGATGATTGATGAATAGTATTTATATTTACCTCGGAAAATAATTATCTACACATTCTGTTTAACTTTTTCTAGGCCCCTATGTTAAATTTAGCCATGTTTTTTCGATGTTAATGCCCTGAAGTAAACCACGTGATTTAGGTGCGCCCATATCTAGTAGCAGGTGCCATGTAGTAGGTACTCACCTTGTTGTAGTGTCTGCCTAAGAGTGCCCAGCTCAGACTGGTAGTCTTGCGAGTAGACCCTGTGCGCTGCCGTCCACCACTCTCCCTGAGCCACCGAGCACAGCTGATCAGAGATGTGGGCGGGCAGGGTAGGGGGGCGATCTCTAGCCCAGTACCCAGACGCCTGGTGAGACTGTTGCATCGCCTCGGAGCACAGCACTGCAAGCACACGGGACGGACACTGATCAACCACTAGCAAATTAATATTAATTACCGTTTTGTCCTGAATATTTTTCATTATTTTTAGTCTCAAAGTCCCTTTCCAGCTTATATACTTAAATATGCCCGTCTCTAGTGGTTGGCTTGTCGATGGTGTCAGCACCTACAGGGTTGACTTGACCAACTTTAAATTTAATGTCCACCACTGAAAATCATTTCTGTGACTGAGTGGGTCAACTCTTAATAGTTGCTACGAATATATTTAGCTTTTATTAGCCAATCTATATGTTTTTTCATATTTTAACAAGAAAAGAAAGGGTTGTTCAGGTTCAGCTTATATTCGAGACTACGGTATTTACTTACTGTAGAAACGAACAAATACACAAATTAAAAGATCACCGTCACTAACCAGCAGCGTAGAGGAACGTATCGATGTCGAGTCGATTGAGGGTTTCGATACCAGCCGACTGAAGGTTTGCGCAAGTCACTTGCAGCGACGTGAAGAGGTGACAAAGGAAGTAGACCGGCTTGTTTGCCTTCTGCGCGGAGCTTAGAGCCTGGAGACCGAGCCACACCTGGTGATGAAGGGAGCCCGGGTACAGCAGCTGAGAAGCTGAAAGAGAAACAGGGATTGTAACTTGAAGGTTGAGATGTTCAGCGATATTAATATCGCTGAAAAACCTAGGCGATTTTTGATATCCATACCCCGACGTCATATCGGAAATATCACAATGTTGTGCTTTATCATTCTCGATATGAAATGTCCCACCGCGGTCTGCACTACACATTTCACACCTCAACGCCACCTCTTACCTGAAAGGATTGTATGTCTATTAGGCCCTACCCTCAAAAGTAAGATATAATTAGTAAATTGTCTAGTTTACTGTGATTAATAACCTTCAAAGCATCCACACTAACAATCATCATGTCATAACCTTCCCACCCAGATCAACATAGAAAGTCACGTATCGCTTACCCTCGTCGTTGGGTCTGAGATCGGCTGGCGAAGGCAGTTCTAGCGCCGGCCGGGCAAAGCTGTCGTGGTTGACAAAGTGCGACGTCACGATCGCGTGGTGGTGATCGCGGGCGGTGAACAGGCGCTGGTAGATCCGCTCCCGCCAGTTACCGGAGCAGAACCGGGCGACGTGCTCCAGGAACTGAGTCCGAGTCTCCCGGATCAAACCAAGCACCACGTGGCCTGGAATAGTGTACACACAAGCAGGTTAACAGGGTGTATAAATTTAATACAATCCTGAAACTGACAAATCTATCAAATTCTCTGAATTTTCCAGGATTTCTAGACTGTAACAGATTTTTATGAGAAAGAAACAGTAAAATTACAAATTCCCATGCAATGCCACTGGAAAACATCAATATCCTGTACTTTTTGAGAACTATAAAATTCACTAACGTTTCAGGAGCTAGAGGATAGTTAACAATATGTTTACAACAGTATAATTATCTCTCTCATTTTAGATGCTGCAATGTTACAGCCTGCATGCAATTAACATTATGGAAGCTCAAAACGGGGTGCGGGGAGAGAGCGCAATTCTCAAATGTAGTTTTATTAAACTCAGATTCATTTTTACTTTTTAGACATTTCTAGCATTCAAATACATTAATAATAATAATTTATATTCATAATTTTTACCACTAATCTCTAATTATTGTCACACACAGTGGTCTTACCGGCCTGGCTCCTCCTGAAGGCAGCCTCGCGAGCCCAGAGCTGGAAGCTTTCCCTTCAACCCCTCGCTGAGGTGCAGCAGCCACGGAGCCTGGAGCTCTGGGGGCGGAGTCAAGGCGCCGAGCAGAAGGGGCGCGGCCACGCGGCAAGTCTCGCGCCACGTGCTCTGCTCCTGTTGATCAGAACCAGACGTCACATCCATTAGACTGGTCTAAGAAGGGTTCAAGAAATAACAATTGTCAAAATAGGTCTGTTTGTTTAGTTGAGCTTTTTACATTGTCTTTTGGAAGGGTATGCAGCATGCCTATAATTAAATAATTATCAAATGGCATTATAGTATGATTGGAGAAGGGTTGACAGGTTGGGAAAGCATAGAGAACATAAAGAACATAAAACCCAGCCTGAAGGGCTGGGGGCGACAAAACTTTTCACCTGCTGATGACAACTGCAGCTAATTATAAGTTGTTTGTTACTTTAAATTACTTTAACTTTACTTTAAATTAACTTTAAATTAGCTGCAGTTGTCATCAGCAGGTGAAAAGTTTTGTCGCCCCCAGCCCTTCAGGCTGGGTTTTATGTTCTTTATGTTCTCTATGCTTTCCCAACCTGTCAACCCTTCTCCAATCATACTAAACTAGCCGATTGGCCTTTTCCTAATTGTAACAAATGGCATTATAGTAAGTGGAATGTTAATGTATTTCAATATTTTGTTTATTGATTTATTTGTATGAGGAATAAATTATTTAGGGTAGGGCCTAGAGCATATCCTATATTTATTTTAATATAATATTTTATTTAATAAACTAATATATTGCAATTTAATTTTTAAAAACATATTAAACGTTAAGTCCTGAATAGCCGTGTGCACTCGCTGGAATGGAAGCTTCAACAAGTGAAGTGAACGAGGCCGTTCAAGCTTTCAACTTATAATCATTAATCATTTTTTAATCAATGATATTTAACATCTATAGTAGGCTAGATCCTCATTCATTGGTCCACTTCCTTGACAATTTGAAGCCATCTTGAATAGGGCACTTTGCATTAAAAAGTAGGTAGATGGGAGCGATTTGTAGCCCAAATATTTTTCAAGGTGGCCGTCAGGTTGACAGGTGAGCTTATTAGACATTAACAATTTAACACCAAATGATTACTAAACTGACAAACTCCCTTATGCCATACTTCTTATTGTTTCTGTTTGTGCGTTCCCATGCTGCACAAGCTAAAACCATATCAAGCAATCCAGAAAAATACTTAATCCCATCTAAAACATAATGTAAAGCGTAAATTAAAATGCCAAATCGCCATCTTGAATAGGTCAGATTGGCGCTTCAATTTGGTACGCTTGCCCCTGTGCGGACATATTGGAGACTGGGGATCTAGCCTACTATAGATGTTAAATATCATTGGTCTGGGGATCTAACCTACTAGGCCTATAGATGTTAAATATCATTGCTTATAATAATACATAATATCAAACACCCGGTTCCAGCACGAGTCGAGTCAGGGGGGTGACACATCCCCAATTTCTCGGGCTACGGGCTGTTGTTAGTGCTTGCTATCACAGTATACCAATAATATTAGCGAGACTCGCTAGCAAAACACGCCGTCAAACCGTCACGCGCGCCCCTAGCGAAAGTACAACTCAACTAACGATGACCGGCCACAGTGAGTCGATAAAAGAAGTTTCCCCATTGGGCAACGGAACGGGCAACTTTATCGACTCTGCTGTGGCCAGTCATCGTTAGTTGAGGCGTACTTTCGCTAGGTCGCGCTAGTGTCGCGGCGGTTCGCGCAGCCGACAACGACAGCAACTCACCCTGCAGGCAGTGCATTGAAGTTTTGCTGCTGTAAGAGATTGTTCTGTGTTGCTATCCTGGCTCAGAACATCCTCGTCTTCCTCGCCGACTTCTATGACGGGCATTTCAACAAGCATCTCCATTTCTTTCTGTCTTCCCATAGTCTTTCTTTGTTTGAGAGATGATGATGATGAAACGAGAGATGATGATAATTTTCATATCGATAATTGCGCCGAAATGAGAATAAGATCGGGATAATATTGTGCCAAAAACATATTGCCCCAATCCGGACACTTTGTAATCATATTACGATATATCTGCATAAAACTCGCTATTCTGCATTTGCCACCTACGACGGGCCTCTCGATGCCCCTCCCACAAATGTGTGAGAGAGATAGAGAGCGCGCGAGCGACAAGTGCTGTTCCTCAATCGGAGCGGTGGGAGGAGGGGTGAGTTGTACCGTGAAATAGATCGCGAGCAGAAAAACCAGTTTCGAGATGGTGGGAATTCCATGAAATCCACAATTCAGGAGGAAAATATTGTTGTAGCAGTGTCGATTAGTCATATAAAGATATATACACTACTGAATTTGCTATTAAAACCAGGATTCCCAATAATTATCGTGATATTGTTAGCAATATTGATATCGTATGATTATTGCGATACAGCCACCTGTATTGGGATAATCAATATTATCGATAAGTATTGATATAGGTATCTATGATTATCGTTAACATCCCTAATTTTATTTTAATCCTTTCCCATGATTCCCCGGTTTGAATTGATCCCAACTTAAATAAACAAATACTCGTGGCTCTTCAAATGGCTGCCAAATACTCCACCACCACCACCACAGAAGGCAACATGGCAAACAGTACGTACGCCTACCTTCTTTGCCCTCTTCAACATGAGCGTGGCAAGATGGAGGCACAGCTGCCCGCGGAGGTGGGTGAAATATTCCTCGTAGTATCGCTGCTCGTTGGGCGGAACCTTCACCTCTGTCGCCTGATGCAGCGTCTGGTCCAACGAGAATACCTACAACAAGACGTCACTCTAGTTTACACACCTCACAACTTAGGTAATACATAGGCCTAGGGTTAGTTACGATTCCAAAAATAAATTTTTGTAGTGTTTTGTTTCAGACAAACATTCAGTGTATGCCAATGAAAGGCAGTTAGGCCTACAATAATAAAATTTTAAAACAAATGCTGGTTTGTTTGTCTGCAATGACAGTATGATGTCACAGCCACATCAATCGTAACCAACGCTATTCATCCAAGTCCAAAAACAAGTTATGAAAGATACATTTGATGGGATTGATCACCATTTATTTTTAACTCAGGTCAGTTTAACTTTTAATGAAGCACGATGGTGTAGCCTGATTTGTCAATATTCGATAAACAAATTGGTAATGGTATTTAATTAATGCTATTTTAGGCATAAAGAAGTAGGAAAGGAGGCCTGCTCTACTGGTTGACTGGATCAAGAACGATGTGGGCATTTGAGACAAAGAAGAAGAAGATTTTACACATTCAACTACTACAATACCACAAGTTAAGTAGGTAGGCTTAATCAAATCTTTAAACATGTGAGACTAAGGGCCAGATGCACAACAGTCACCTAACGCACACTGCCACCTACTTTATTGAGAATTTTATTTGCTTATGGAAAATTACATGGGCCTGTGCCACTTAGTGGACCCTTAGTAGCAGTGGTTTTTAAGTTACAGTTGTGCATCCGGCCCTAAAATGCTAATAACACTGCAATACATATTAGTGAATAGTGACCACTTATAATAGGCCTACAATACAAATAAAGGAAGCTAATACAGAAAAGGCAATGCATTAAATTAAATCAAGTAAGAAGATGGGGAAGCTTACAGCTTGGACGCAGTCTTGCAGGCTGCGTTTTACACCAGAGTACGGCTGTTCTTGCATGCTCAACACCGCGATGCGCTCCATCACCGCCGAGTACTGTGCGTAGAACTCCCATGTTAGATTGTTACTGAAACCCTCCTTGTAAGCCAGGAACACGTCACGCAGACACTCGTACCTGCAACAACCATAGATTCATAGATATTGATCAGGGACAGGAAGGATGTGATTTATTGGTGAGTAGAGGGTGGTAAAAAGATTAACCAGTTTATGTACGTGGAAAATGTACTGAATAGCCATAGGCCTAATTAAAATTAGTACAGTAAACCCTCGTTAATACAAACATCAAGGGACCTAAAAATTGTCAATTCGTTTTAAAAAAAAAGTCAAAATTCAATGATATCACGCAAAATAAACATCGAGACGAAAAATCAATGTTTTTCTATGGATAGTAGCGCGCGGGTACGATGTTTTTGGCGCGTAGAGTAAGCGGACAACAAGCCACACCCACCATCAGTTGGAATCACGATGTAGTGAGAGATTGGTCGTTTTCCTGCATCAATCGTTCGTTATTCTCGGAAATAATATACTAACGATCGATTTTTAATATTTCCGATACAAAAACTCCAAGAAAAACCAATGCGATTGCGTATCTGGCTCTTCTGGTTGACGAAATCACGCGTTTGTACCAGCCATGCAGCTGACGAAATCGCGCGTTTGCACCAGCCTTTCAGCTTGACTCCGCCCAAACACGTGTGTGAGACGACCGCTCGGATGCGCATTAGATCGACAGCTAGAATTGCATCAGTTTGTTGCTTTGTTCTAGGCGTAGACGATGATTATTAGCAATGTTTCTTTTTCACCATTCACCTACGTACGTAATATTTAACTTGCTTTATGGCGTTATTAGCGTTGGATAACCAGAAGACGAGTAATGACGGTCAGAAGAACAGTCGAAACTATGAAGATGTCCATCTACACACAGTTGCAAAACACGTTCTAGGCCTAGCCTGGCCTACACAATCAGTAGGCCTAGGCCTACGTCTCGCATTGTGTTACAGGGTGAAACAATTTTTATTTAATTACATATTGCAAAACTTTCCTAATTTAATCGATCTTGAAGTAGGCTTGATCAATCCAGTGTTCTCCCCAGAGCCGGTTAGCCGGGCGGCCCGCCCGGCTATTTTTAGCTACCGCCCGGCAAACATATCTGCCGCCAATTAGTAGTATTTTTGTTCAAAATTATCACATTCACACCTCCATTCATCCTCTATGTCAAGACTTTATGTGAGGGGGGTTTGAGTGCGGTCAGCGAGCACCCACGTAGAAGCACTGGTGCCTGGCACTAAGCGAATGTCACGGACAGACATCAGTGCATCGCATGGGGTGCACCCGGTACAGCTGACTGGGCCGAAGCACGATCGGCTGCAGTCGGGAGGGCTCGGTAATCCGGCGATGCGCGCGACGCACGTGCTAGGCAAGGCAACACGTGACACGGACACACATCACACAACGATCAACCTACAAAATGTTGTTCTTCTTACGTCTGGAATATGTAACGTAGAAAATGTTAAATGTAGCCGATTGCATTCGTGTGAATGTTCAACATAACATCAAAGTAACGTGTGACTGATTATTCACTTGACTTGGTTCTTATTACGCCTGAAATATCCAATGTAGAAAATGTTAAATGTAGCTGATTGCGTTTGTGTGAATGTTGTTAGACAAAACATCAAAATAACGCGTGACTGATTATTCACTTGACTTGGCGTACGAGTTGACGTACGTCTCTCACTGCAGAGAGAGGGAGAGAGTGAGAGAGAGAAATACAACTCGCTCGCTGTCCGGCCAGGCTTCGGTGGTGGTGGTGCTCGTTTTTTTTCACCTTTAACAAACACCGACTGACGCATCACATTTCATTCAGCGAGCGTGGTTTTGTTTTGTCAGCTGTAGTTTGACACCTCCCCGCGCTCCCCTCTCTTCTCCGCTCCAACCAGATCTCTCGCACATTCCTTTCCTACGCTACGAATTACGCATCATTCCGGTCAGTCTGTGTTGACTCAAACGCGAGATAACTGCAGCGCGGATTGTAAACAAAATCGTGGAGGCTAATCTCGCTGATATAGAACACGACAAGGAATGCATTTGAACGAAACACATAAGTTACGGCAAAATGGCAATCATCGCTATGATCGTGAACATTCACTGCACACAAGGAGCACACACAAGTGAACAATTTTATTTTATCAATTTTCCAATTTTATTGATTGCTAGGGCAAATTATAAAGTAGGGTAATAATACAAAATATAAAGTTATCAAATACAACAATGTTTCAAGTTGTAGGATCACTTTTACAAGGGCCTATTGTACTCATTGTTACAATAGGACTACGGTACAGTAATTCACAGCCTACATACAAAGGAGAAAATAATTATAATTTAGGTCTAGACTATAATTTCAATCAAATTTGAAATGTTCTTACCACAAAACCAGCTAAAGTAAGCTACTTTAAAAAGGCTTCAAAAACCTCTAAAACTCACCAAATCGAATCTAGGATCTCAAAATTTTTCCGGGGGCAAGCCCCCGGACCCCCGCTATTTTGTCCCTACCCTATAAATATAGTACCCGGCAATGTTTATGGAATACCCAGTGAACATTTTTTTCTGGGGAGAACACTGCAATCAATCAATTCCAGTTATATTTTAAAGTAAACATGAGTGATGTTTTTTTAACGATCTGTACAGCGTTGAAGCAAGCGTCATACATGGTCTTGTGTCACTGCTACAGCTGAAAGATTACGATGTCTTGGAAGGGCAGGGATAAGTACGCACGTGGTCTGGCCGGAGCACTGGTTTCACAACGATGTGTAGCAATTAAAACTCAATGAAAAATTGACTGGCGCCGCCGGTGTCGCCTGGGCCTGCGGCGGGAGGGGTAGGGGAATGGAAAAACCACATTCCAGACGACAACAAGCCGGCCGGCTCTGCTGCCAGCCAAGGTCCTCTCGATCTCCGCCTAGCGGAGGATCGTCTAACTCTCTAGGTTAGGTCGTCGCAGCAGCGAATTAGAAGCCATCTTGGTGATTAATTCTAGAGCGGGAATGCAGTAACTAGTACTTTTTCACGCACTTTGCATACTTCTGAGTTAATTAACTAAAAAACTGGAGGTTGTCAACGAGGTTGAATACCATGTAAGTAATCAGGATGAATGCTACTATAATCTCATATAGTGGTTATGTTTGGAAAAGTCGCCGTTTTCCTTTAAAACGAGCATTTCCCGGGGTATAGTATTTTTTCACGCACTTTGCATACTAATGAGTTAATTACTTAAAAAAATGAAGGTTGTCAACGACTTTCAATAGCCTGTTAGTAATCAGGATGAATGCCACTATAACGTCATAGTGGTTATGTTTGGACATGTAGTCGTTTTCCTTTAAAACGAGCATTTCTCGGGAATGTTGTACTTTTTCACGCACTTTGCATACTAATGAGTTAATTACCTAGAAACTGGAGGTTGTTAACGAGGTTGAATACCATGATTGTAATAAGGGTGAATGCCACTAGGAAGCTACGCAAACGCTTTTTCAGGCGCGTTGTTGGATGAGCGTAATTTTTTTACGAAAAAACGTAAAATTGCGATTTTCATGAGAAATAAATTTTTGATTACGCTCAAATTTCCCACAAATATATAAATTCATAGAATAAAGGTTCTGTGCAAAAATCATTACCATCGGATAATGCATGTATGTGTTATAAGTCGAAAAATATTTAAAAATTTAAAAAAAATCGTAAAATTGCGATTTTCAACAGAAATCATTTTTCGATTGCGCTGAAAAACGTGGCAGTTCTAAGTTCAGAGATTTCGAAGGCCTCCACAAAATTTCATCGCAATTGGAGTATCGGTTTAGCCAGAATCGTGTTAACAAACACACAAAAATACAGAAAAAAAAGAGGAAAAACATTCTGTTTTTTTTCTCTCTGCGGTGTAGTGAAATGGAATCTTCGATCCGCTCGCTACGCTCAACCAACTATAACGTTATATAGTGGTTATGTTTGTACATATCGTCGTTATCCTTTAAAACGAGCTTTTCTCGGCGACATAGTAATTTTTCACACGCCACCTTGAAAAATACCGTCATTTACTAGTGTTTTTATGATTATGTGTAGACACTTTTTGGATGAGCGTAGCGAGCGAAGCGAAGATTATATTTCACTACACTGGAGAAAAAATTCTGTATTTTTGTGTGTTTGTCAGCACGATTCCGGCTAAACCGATGATACTCCAATTGCGATGGAATTTTCTGAAGGCCTTCGAAATCTCTGAACTTAGAAATGCCACGTTTTTTTAGCGCAATCGGAAAATTATTTTTCATTAAAATCGCAATTTTACGAATTTTTTTCGATTTAAAAGAAATTTCTTCGACTAATTAACACCTACATGCTTTATCCGATTGTAATGATTTATTTACAGAACCTTAATTTTATGAATTGATGTATTCGTGTGATATTTGAGCGGAATCGAAAAATTGTTTCTCATGATAATCGCAATTTCACAATTTTTAATAATTAATATAATTAATAATTATTTCTTATGAAAATTGCAATTTTACGATCTTTTTCTTTTTTTTAAATTACGATTAATTAAAATTTACAAAATTTACGTTAATTTTTTATTTAATTTAATTTAATTAAAAAAAAAATCGACTAGTAATGATTTTTTTACAGAACAACAGAAAATCCGCATAACACATGGCAGCTCAATGCACCATTTACGCTCATCCAACAACGCGCCTGAAAAAGCGTTTGCGAAGCTTCCTAGTATTATCACATGTGTTGCTTTGGGCACAAGGCATGTTGGTAATAAATTATCAGAAACAGGCTTTCAGAAATAATTTTTAAAATCGTAAGAAAAATTGCTGATGGATATACACATCACAAATAACGTAGGGTATTTAAAATTATTATTATTTATTATTTATTATTATTATTAATTACATTACAACAAATTACTAGCTTCATTTTTATTGTGTTGTGAATTTTATTATCTCGAAATGCACGCGATTCTTTTCTGGCATCTACATCGTCATTTTATTGTCAAGTTTTAGGGCGCGCTAAGTAGATGTTCACTTTGATTTTTAAATTCCCTCTATTTCTCGTGCAAATCACCGTAATGGCTGCTATACATTGTGGAACGGGTTGCGACGACCTAACTTCGTGGCCACACGAGCGAGTTAGACGAGCCTCCGCCAGGTGGCGGAGATCTAGAGGACCTTGCTGCCTGCTACGCTCGGCGGACGAAAAAACTAGATACTCTCCAAGCTGAGCGCACAGAGTTTAAACATTACCGCGTCGGCGCGTATGTTTAAAATTATTAGTTCGTATTAAACAACGAACATTCTGTACTAATACCATCCAGGGGGTAACAATTTTGTTCGAATTACGTTATACACGAAGTTCGTAATATCTGTTTCATTTAACATGGATGGAATGCCCTATTTATGAGGCTGGGACTGTCTTTCTAGTTGGCATTACCATAGAATTCTCTTAATCCGAGTTTGGTATACCGAGGGATTACTGGTAGTACTAGCATACTAATAAACATATGCAAGTTTCCTAAATAATTTAGGCATACTTCTACAGTACAAAGTAAAAACCTAGTGACATCTTTATAAAAATTACCGATTTTCTTCATGGCAGACTGTGGTGAGATTAATTATAAAAACTGCATTCTCAGAACAACTCTAGCCTCTGGGCCTCTATTCAGTAACTCTACGAATTCAATTCGGCAACGGTAATCGACTCGGAGCAACAGTAATCGACCCGGTTGTTGTTGGTCGAGGTCGAAAGGTATGATTTACATGGCAGTGTATGGCCAAATGTGAACAAATGATTCGCAGTCAGTTGTCAAATCTTCGAAATGACATAGATTTGTGTATTATTTCCAATCGGGGAGAAATCGGTTTTAAATGGTATGTCATGAAAAAAGGGAACGTACAGGACTTTTAGGGGTAGGCCCTTACTAAAGGTAGGTTTTCTTTGAGCATACCTACTATTGTTATTCGTTTGAGAAAGTTAATAATCTGGTTGTGTTTACGTGTAGGCCAAGGCTTATCATCCACCATTTTTACTAATCAAACATAAAAAAAATTTAGCTAACGAAATATATCGCATTCCTTTTGATCTCGACCAACAACAACCGGAACGATTACCATTGAAAACGTAGGGATCCAATTCGGTCGGAGTTATAGAATCGGGGTCCTGTGGAGTTACTGTCAGCCTCTTTGTAGGCCTACCCATTGTTGCTAAGACTTTCGTTTCTATTTTGGTATTCAGGAGTAGGTACATGGGATTGCACAAAAAATTAGAAACACACATGACCCCCTGGACAAGGGATCGAACGCATTTATGGGCCACTTGTATAAAGAAGATGAATAAGAGACATAAGATAATTCTAAGCTGTCTGTAGGGTAGCCTTAAGGTGAAATAAAATTATTTATGCCAGGCCTATGCAGGCTTAGTCTTCATGTGTGACAATGTTTTTAATTTAGGCCTAATTATTCAATTCTACTAGTACGATAGTTAAGTAATGGTAGAGATTTTTTTTAAGAAAGACAAGTTTAAAATTTTGATGCGTAACTAGGCCTAATACTCTAGCACTATTATAGGCCTATGCTAGATTGCTGCATAAGTTACCCTAATCAAGTGAGGCAAACTTACCAGGTTATTTCACCTCTGAACGCCGCCCTGGTCTCGATTTTTTGCGCGTGTTCGTAAGCATCCTTGGTTCGGTTGTTATCCAAGAACAAACGCAACAAGCGAATTCGCAGCGCCACATCAGTAGGTCGAGCACCTATTTCCGCTGAAACGTGAAAACATCCTGGGTTTCACTTTAGGATAGGCTAGTCGACTCATAGGTCATAGGCCTAAATTCTTAAAAACAATTTAATTGCTAGTTATTATTAAATGTCACATCTTTAGGCCAAACTCAGTAGAATCTGAATTGTACATATTTATGAACGGAGTGGATATTCTTACGGCATGCCGTAAGAATTACTACACACTATTCTTACAGCATGGAGCGAATTTTTTCGTTTGGTAGGCCCTATGCCCAGTTTTTGATCAGTAAGTAGGGCTAGGCCTACTTTAGATTTAAAATAGCGACGTTAAAGGTTTTGTAGGTACTTTAGATTTAAAATAGCGACGTTTAAGGTTTTGTAGGTACTTTAGATTTAAAATAGCGACGTTAAAGGTTTTGTAGGTAGGCCTACAAAGGTTTTGTAGGTACTTTGGATTTAAAATAGCAACGTTAGGCCTAGCCTAGGCCTGCCTAGTGCATGGTCATAGTAGGCATAGACCGTAAGAATTTCTATACACTATTCTTACGGCGCGCCTGTTGATGAGTCACGTGATGAGACAACCAATAAAAACACATACTGTAAGAATAATTTCTAGTAATTCTTACGGTATGCCGTAAGAATATCCTCTGCCATTAATGAAACATCAAAAAATTCAGCAGCCACCATCACTTTTTGAAGGTAAGCTGCTGGATCCTATCACACACCAATATTATGAATTTAAGGTTTGAAAGCAAAATCTCAAAACTGTAGGCCTATGTGTATTGCCCTAATTTCAGTAATTTGTAAATCAATTTTTAAAACTGAATAGGTTAGGCTAGACATTGCAAATAAATATAAAATAAAAAATAGTGTTCAATAGTAGGTAGCCCTAGGCCTAAATATGTTGGTACCGGTAGGCCTAGGCCTACGTTAATTTCAAGAAATCATTTGAGATACCTTTAGGTCTACTTTGCTTTGCTACAGGCCTACGTAAAACGGTGTCGGTAGGCTCAGTAGAAAAGGAGTATGCTCATCTGGTGTTTGCAAAGTGGACTGGTGCATTTTTATTGGTCTAATTCAGGGCTGCCATTTTAACGGATTTTATCCGTTTTTACGGATATTGAGGGTGCAAAACGGATAAACGGATTTTTAGTCTTATTTACGGATATTTTGTTAATTACGTTTTCTATGCTTATTTTCGTATATTTGAATCTGCGCGGGCTAATTTCGATTGTAAACATTGAAGGCGGGGCGATATTCGATTCGACTTTCGATAGGGGGCGGAGCCGTGTCCCAGATGTAGTAGGAACTGCTTCCATTGAGAAACAGCCAAGCACAGTTGATTTTGGGGAGGATGCAAGTTAAATTGAACACCCAAGAACAAACAATTGAGATTGCAGCCTACAAAATTGTTTTCTTTCGTTTTTGTTTATTAAGTTTGGATTATGTGATCTTAAACGTGAAAAATAGAATAAGAATATGATTAAAATGTTATTAACAAGTTCTGCAATGTTATTATCGAACCCAACACATGGGCCTAGGTCAAAATTGTGATGCAACATTCATAGGGCCTAGCAAAGCCTAGGCATAGAATTTTTTAACCAGGTCAGAACATAAATGAAATAAATAACATTTTACATTTTTATGCAATCTTAATTAAAGCAACCACGGGCGTTTCTGGCTCCTTTCTTCTCATCTGTGCATAGGCCCGCCTAGGCCCTTGGCAACTTTTAGGTTAACCCGAGAGTAGTCGCGTGTGGTCTTTTAGACCAACTTTTTTTTTCAACAGTTGGTATTTGTACAGCGCGCATGCGTGGCTTGTCTAGTTCCGCCTACCTTCCCAAAATAGATTTGTGAAGCCAGTGTGCAATACGCGATTCAGTTTTCTGCAGAACTTCATCTAAGATAAGAGGTACTGTTTGGTTGCTCGGTCTTTTCGACCGCTGCGCGACTACTAAGGGAGGCAAAAATATGCATATTCAATCACTATTATGAGACATGTATTTTGTTATTGTAGGTTGATTATTCTTCAACATACAGTGTTGGCATAATATTACTGTCTTGGTTTACTAATAATACGAACTACAGGGTGTTTCAAAACATATTTTTATACCTTTTTGTAGGTTTGCTACTTTTCTGTGTTTGATTGATTATTGATTGATTATTTATTGATTATTGATTGATAATTGATTAATATAACCAGGTATGCTGTTACTTATATTATAAATTACCTTATATTCGTAATCAAAACGTCATCCTAACGTTATTAGCCCATAATAAATAATGCGGTCTAAAGGACCGCGCGCGACTACTAACGTTACAAACAGGGGCGCGACTACTCTCGGGTTAAGATGGTAACAATAATACCGTATTGTTCCGAATATAGCGCAATGTTTTTTTCCGAAAATACAATCTCAAAAACAGCACTCGCGTTATTTCCGCGCGCTTGCATTTGAAATAGCGCCTGAACATAGGCCACGCCTCTATACAACTCCCGCGCATAGTCTGCTGCGCTTCGCCCCGCCCACCCACTCGATGCCACCGAACTCGGCCGAACCTTGGGCGAAACTGTCTGCTAGTCGTCAGAATCCTTGGCCGTGATCACATCGTGACCTAGCTTGACCTACATAGATTTTGTTCGTCGGGGTTGTCTATCTACGTTGCTAAGAGTCTAGGAGTGATGAAGGAGAAGATGAAATGGCTCAAGATGAACAAATGAAGACTGCTGATCGCGTGGAAAAGAAAGGTTCCTCTGCCTTACAAATCAGCAAGGGATTGCGAAGGAGCTAGGCCTAGGCCTACGACCATAGATACTAGGGCCTAGTATAACCCCCCCCCCCCACCCCCACCCCCGCCCACGACGTAAACATTGAAGACCAGGAATCAGACTGGTGAACTGTGGTTGACATGTGAGCTTGTGCTTGGCCCTACCCTGTAAAAAACCATAGGCCTAGGCCCTAACATTGTTCAAAATGTTTTGTTGTAAGTGTTTCATGTACATTTTAATTTTCTTTGATTTTTTTCTTTTTTCTTGAAATGATTCTGAAAAATTGGGGGTAGTGTTATATTCGAGGTCGTGCTATATTCGGAACAATACGGTAAACATCACATTTACCGTATAGTACCGAATATAGGCCGACCCCCTAACTTTGGTCATCGAAATTTTAAAAAAGGAATTTTTAATTAAATATTTTTATTTTACGCGCCATTATTCCTGCGGTCTGTTTCCGCGGAGCCAGTGCCAAGGTCGTTTTCCTTCCCCGCGCGGCCTATTGACGCGGAGCCCGTGATGACGTAGCGCTATGACGCAATCTCCAAGCAGACCGGTTCATATCGCCCAGTTATCTGTTCCACGTCATTCTTCACTCGTCAGTTGGACTGCAGTAGGCCTGGAGATAGCGTCGCGTCCTCCGTGCCTGCCGTATTGTTGGAGCAGCGCCAGACAGAAGCAGTGAAATTTACGTATTTCCTTGTCACACGGCACTGTAACTTGGGTGTTTGAAATTAGCGCGTCAAAATGCCGATGCTCGCATATAGGCCGAGGAGGGATTTTGAGACCTAAAATAATGAAAAAAAGGTCGGCCTATATTCGGTACTATACGGTATCCATTTTCATAGTTTGATCAATGAAATCAACGTTTTTAGACCTTTTACGGATATTTGCGGATATTTAACGTCCTCATACAGGATTTGAAAAAAATATCAGTGGCAGCCCTGGTCTAATTGCTAAAAAGCATAACGGCCGGGTAGATTATTTAAAAAATTACATTTTTAGGCTTAGGCCTACAAAAAATAAATTGCAATTTTATTAGGTCCAGGCGGAGACCTACCTCGTATTTATTTTTTGTAGGGTTGCCGTTCATACAAATTTCCGTATCGATAATCGGACCAGTTAAATCGATTATCGGTCGTGATAATCGATTCAAAAAAATATTGATCGATAATCGATAATCGAATAAAAATTAGGCCTAAACTTGCTCGCATACCAACGCGGACCGTGGACCTTTTGCGCATTTTGCATTCATGCATTCTTTTGTTCCTTTTATTTGCTCAAAACAGGGGTTTTCCATGCTAGCAACGTCTTTCACGAGCTTCCCCCCCCCACGCATCTGGCCGGCCCGATGAGAGCGCGCTACGTGGAATAGAAGACGCTACCCGGCTTGAGTGTTGTCTTTGTGAAGGTCGTTCTTCTTGGAAATCGTGGTTCTGTGAAGTTTTATTTCAGCTTTTGTTGTGATTGTCGTTCATTCATTTACGATATAGGCCTATTATCAGTTTAACTATTCAATGCTCCGATATTTATTACGCGACAAGATGAATAATGTTGGACATAAGTTTGGAACACGACGTAATATTGATGTGAGAGAACTGATAAGATAATATTATCGAAGCACTACGGAATGAAGTAAAGCGATACCAAGTTGGCGTGGAGTGGGGAGGAATGCATCTCGATAAAATACTTGTTGACCTTGAATGATGTACTACAATATTGGCTGTGAGTGTGACGCGCTGACGTTGAGCAATTAGCACCTGATCGGCGCGGGAGTGCAGTCGCCCGAGCCGGCCCGTAACACGCACGTGACATGCTAGTAGCCTATACTGCGCAGTGCAGGCGCTTCTTACTTCACACCTTACATGTATGTGTTATAGATCTTGCAGTGGATGCATTTTACACGGAATAAAGCGACTAATGTCTTGACTGGTACTATTTTATGAAGTTCTGCAGAGCGGGCGGTAAATTACAAAATTTCGGGCGGGCGAGCTATTCGATTATTGATATATTGCGATAATCGATTCTGGAAGACTGAAACGATTATCGATCGTTTTGGAAAATAATCGTATCGATCGATATATCGATTATCAAACGGCAACCCTAATTTTTTGGTACAATTCTTCCATATTTTTTCAAAGACTTGGATTTAATGAAGGCCTATGGTAGCCCATTAATAATGGGCTCCCATTATTAATCATGGTAAATAACTTTAATTTTCTATGCTTGGCTGATTTATTTAATTTTAATTGTTTTTATGACGAGAATAAGCCAATAGATGATTTTCAAAATCACCAGCGCCTTCTATATCACGCGCGCAAAGCATTATGGGAGAAAGGGCATTTACACGCTAAATGCCATATGCTCGGGTGTGTGGAGAACTGCGTTTCCAACAATGGCAGTGCAGTCAGCCACAATCCCAATCATATGGCATTTAGCATGTAAATGCACCTTTCTCCCATAATGCTTTGCAACGGAGCGCGCATGCGCGGCTAATTCTGAAAATGGTCTATTATTAAATTACTGGTATCCAACTCTTAAAAATTTGAGTGGTCAAAATAGAGGTGTGGCCATTACTCGATGGAGGCATATTATCGAGTAGGGCCAACATACGATAAATAAACAATATTCCCACGTCTACTCGATGACTCACACAAGATGAGCGCCTCCAACTTCGAGGCATCCTCCTCCCCGGCCGCCGACAGCAGGTGTTCCTTGAGGCTGAAGACGGTCGGGTGGTGCGGGAAGAGTTCCTCCGCCCGGTCGCACCAGTAGCGCGCTCTGCCGACGTCCAGCTGCGTCTCCGTGGCCACAATCAGCTCGCACACTTGAAACACAATCCGAGCAACTTAGTCTTGGGCCTGGATCCACATAGACAATCATGTCCTGGATTTCAAATAAACGTAGAGAGAGACCTATGTCTTCACGTCAGGAATGTGTGATTTATTTAAATTTTTAAAAGCAATGACGTCATGTTCGTTCTATTAGGGTATAGACTAAATTAACTTTTCCAAACACAAATCTTATTTCTATTTTATTGTTTAGGTCCTAGGTCTATTTAATTTTTTAATAAAATAAATTAATCGAGACTTGATTTGGAAATATTATGTAAAGAGGAAACCCCAGATATATTTTGTATAACTGAACATGCATTCAGCAATCCTGAAATGTCTGAATTCACACTTGAGGGGTATTACCAAGCAGCCAGCTTTTGTAGGCAAAACCAAAAAGCAGGAGGGGTCATGATTTGTTCAAAAGAAGGTATCAATGTAGAGGAATTTAGAAAAGATATTAAATTAAAAATTACACAAGAAAATGATTTTGAGGTTGTGATAGGTAGAATACAGCATGATTCTTACATCACAATCCGAGGAAACAAGGAACAGTATGGCTCTCTGGCGCGCGAGTGAGGAACTAGAGAACCGGGGATAGGAACGCCCACCTGATAGGAAAACGCATGGTGAATCGCGTCAGTCTACGAAAATACTAAGAAATATTATGATTGTATATTTAATTCACCAAAATTGCAATTTAGAAAGCAATAAAATACAGTAACCAAATAGATTTCCATCCATTTCAACCATTTACTCATACAAAACTACCTGAATGGTATTATCTAAACTTGACTTTTGGGTCTCGGCAGTGAATGTTGACAGGTTCTTGAATGTAGCATATATTTGGGACATTATTTTATCTAGCCGATTACACTACCGATTAATGTCTGTGTTTATATGTAAGCAGATTACACCAGACGTTTGAAAAATGGATTTAACCTCATTTCGCTCTTCGTTTTGCACATTTAAATGCCTTTGTCAGCCGTTCACGCAAGATTTTTAGGCCTAGATTTGCTTTGGTGCGGTGTCAAAGTAGGCCTAGGGCCTACATGTTTATTATTTCATGTAGGCTCTTCATTAAATAATATAAGAAGCTCGAAAGGGTGTGATGGCCTACATACAAAATTAAGTCTGGCCAGAATATTATTATTTAAGCCAGAGTTTTGCACGTCTGCTAGGCCTAGGCGACTTGGCTGTAAATGCGAGATCAACACGCCTAGACAACACAGCTGACGGAGCCTATCCAATTTATTGAAATAAATTGATAGTTTTGGGATACAGACTGGTTAATTATTTTTTAAATTTATATTTTAGTAACAAAAATTATTAGTTTTCTTCTAGCCGAGTCATTTGACACCTAGGGATGGTTGAAACTGGCAAGCAGTAGGCCTAGGCCCTAGGCCAAGCTAGGCGGCCGTCAATTTTCCGCGCTGTTCTCTCAGTTTATCACAGCTCTAGGCCATTAACATTTTGTCAAATTACTAGTCCACGCTTGCTTTAGCATATTATACTACAAGGTTATTTTATACTCTGGGATTAGTAATTGATGCTCTTTGTTTTAGGGCAAACAAATCATAGGCGCTAGTAATTTGAAATGCAGTACGTGGGAAGAACGTACCCTATATGAAATCACTTATTCTTTACAGATTTTCATTATGTTTAAACTTTAACTATACCACAAGATATCAACCTATAGTTCTGAATCATTTTCTATTATGCAACTGTACGTTTTCAACAGAAAAAGAAGGTTTCAAGCTTGGGTCCATGCAATGTTAGCCAAGCGTGTGGACGCGGCAGCTATCCCCTTTTACCCGGCCATCTTGCTTAACAGCTGATTGCTCACTAGCGCTCCATCGGACCTTTTTTCTCCGGATAATTATTACACTATATAGATCTCCAAATGGGAATATTGACACCTTTTTTAATAAATTACATGAACTCTTAGAGATGGACTGCTTGAAGGAAAAGATATTGTACTATGTGGTGACCTTAATATTGATGTACTAAAAAATGATAAGAATACGAGAACTCTTAAAGAATTAGCTAATATGTTTAAATTAAACATAACAATTAATGCTCCTACTACTACTACTACTACTACTACTACTACTACATACTACTACATACTACTACTACTACTACTACTACTACTACTACTACTACTACTACTAGGATTGCAATAACTAAAACATCAATTTCTTCTTCTGCAATAGATAATATATTAACAAACATGGATAATGATATGTATCAAAGTGAGGTCATCATTTCAGCAATATCTGATCATTATGCTCAAGCAATAAATATATATCCTTTAGATCAATCTAAAAATGGAAAACATAGTAACAGAATACTTCTAACAGAATACAGGGACATGAGCAAGAGAAATATAACCATATTTAATGACAGACTTTTAAATGTTTCATGGGATGCAATATACAATCATAAAACAGTTGACCATGCATATGACACATTTGTAGATATAATAACTTTTCACTACAATAAATCATTTCCAACAAGAAAGGCAAAGATTCAGAACACAAAAAAGAAAAGTAATAAATGGATAACACAAAAATGTGATGGAAATGCCAAGGAAAAGTGAGGAGACTTGCGTTAAAACTTAAAAGGAATACAAATGTCAATGTTCTAAATAAATAAAAAAAAATGCAAAAAAAGGAATATAAAGATACAATTCGAAAAAGCGAAGGCTCATAGAATCAAAGAACTAATAAGGAAATCAGAAAAAACAAAAAAAGATATATGGAATATGATTAATCGGAAAGGGGTTCAAAAAAAAAAAAAAGAAAAACTGAAACAGAATTGAAATCACAGTAGATAATGAAACTGTCAGAAATGCAAAGCAAATTGGAAACATATTCAATGACTACTTTATAAATATAGCCACAAAATTAACAGAAAGTCAAAAGAGAACTGAAAATGAGGGAAAAAAAAACTGTTGCCTGAAAATAGATCATTTATTTTGCCTCAATAATGAAAGGGTGAAGATGAAACTTTGCAAATTATAAGAAATTTAAAGAATAAGAAATCAATAGGTCCAGATGGTTTATCAAACTTTCTTATAAAGAAATGTGCAGAGTATTAGTAGAGCCACTTACTTACTTAATTAATAGTCTCTTAATGAAGGTGTTTTTCCAAAAGCTTTAAAGGTGGCGGGGGTTTAAAAAACAAATTTTGAAAGAGGGAAAACACTCGAGACATCAGAAATTATAGACCAGTTTCAATACTTAATGCTTTTCAAAGGTGTTTGAAAGAGTAATGTATAATAGGATTGTCCGAATACTTAGAGGCAAATGAGATAATAGCAAAAGAACAACATGGATTCAGAGAAAAGAGATCAACTGAACAGCTCTTGCTGCCTTCATTGACAATGTTGTAACAGCGCTGATCAGAAAAAAAACACCAGTAGCCATTTATATGGATCTTTCAAAAGCTTTTGACTGTGTGGAGTATAATACATTAATAAGTAAACCGTTTTCATATGGGATTAAGGGAAAATGCCCTGCAATGGATATTTTCGTATCTACATGGAAGGACGCAATATGTAGAAATTTCTGACCATTGAACAAAAAACTAAATCTGAGAGGAAATATATTAAACTGGGAGTACCACAAGGATCAATACTAGGGCCTTTTTTTTTCAATATACTAATAAATGACATGCCAGTGCAATAAGTGAAGGGGATATGCTTCTGTATGCAGATGACGCAACCACCCCCCTTTGCTCATGCACTCATAGAAACATTAGAAAAGACCGCTTTTATCAGTTTTAACGAAGTGGCGCAGTGGCTGCAACCAAATAACCTAATAATGAATAATAAGAAAACTAAATGTATGATATTCCCAAGGAAAAAATGTAAGATCAAAATATTTTGTATCAGGTTATGTGATGAAGACCTTCCTATGAACAAATAGACACAGCAAAGTCTTAGGCCTGTATATTGACAAGTGCTTATCGTGGGACATCCACACTGATTTTGTAGCAAATAAAATTAGTCCAATATATATGTCTTACGTAAAATGAAAATATATGCAGATAGAAGTTTGCTGTTAGTAGTGTATATGCCCCGATTGAGTCACATTTGAGCTATGGGTTAATTGCGGTGGGGTAATACATCAAAAGACAATTTCATAAGATCTTTGGGCATGCAAAAAAAAAGCTTTAAGAATACTAGATAAAATTAAGAAAGGGGGATACATGTAAAAGGACATTTCAAAACATTGAATATTTTACTCTTGCATGCCTCTATATTTACAAAGTAAATTATTTTAATTAATCATAGGGAAGATATAAAAAAAAACATCAATATTTATAATTACAATAACTAGGAGGAAAAATATATATTTGTGACATCCCATAGGCTGGCTGTATATGAGGAAAAGCCCCACATATGCAGGAATAATCCTTTTTAATATGCTACCTGCCATTATCAAAAACAAACAACTGATACATTTAAAAAGGATTTAGGACATTTTGGTTGAAAAAGAATACTACGATATTGAGGAGTTCTTTGGCGGACAATAATAATAGTCTTGACAATACCCAAATTTAATTTTTCATATTATAGATGCCTAGACTTATATTATCTAGTAGCCTATCTTATATTAGTGTAAAAGTATATATTTTTATTGTGTATTATTGTACTGTTGTAAAAGTGTATTTTGTAATTAATGTAAATTAGTTTTAGTATTTTCTATACATCCTAATATTCAAGTCTTTAGTCTTTTGAAAAGGGCCGTGTTTAATAGCTAGCTAGTTTTTAAAGTAAAGTTTAGAACTTGTTTATCTTGTCATAACATTGTAACACCTTATATGCTAGTATTAGGTATACAAAACAAGACAATAAAATGAAATGAAATGAAAAATGAAATGGTTTCCAAGTCTTGCTATTTAACATTTTAAAACTGAAAGAAATGCAAAGGCATACAGGAATAGCAATAGCCCTTAGGCAGGAATTAACTAGGCCTAGGTGTGAAGGTAAGGGATGCACACAATAATCAAAACTAATACTAACAATCAAAAGGAGTAATCAATATTGGATAAAATGTTGATAATGGATAGTCAAAATATCAATAATTGGTAGAGATGTGCAAAAATGGTTTTTTAAAGTTTGAAAATTCGCGCCTTAAAAATAAAAATTCGCGATTTACCAAAAAACACAATTTTCTCATGCACAACTTAAAAAAAAAAAAAAAATTGATTGATTGATTTTAATGATTTAAAAGAAAAACAAGCTCATGAGAGTGAAGTTCAGAATCAGTTTTAATTTTAAGCTCAATTTCAGCCTTCAGTTTTCAAAGTTTCTGACAGTTTTTACCAGAATTAATTTCGTCTACCCGTTACCTCCACCAAATTTACGAAATTATGCATTTTTTATGTGTCTTTTGATATGGATTTGAAGTATTTTGAGCTTACTCTCGTTCAAACGATTATTAAGATCTCACAATCGCGTTGTATGACCCGGCGCCTCCACCATATCTACCAGCAAGTATTAATTTAATTTCGACTTCGACCCGGCACCTCCACCAAAACTTTGAAATTTTTTTATTTTTTAAAATTTCGCGACCTAATTCGCATTTAAGGACATAATTGCTAATTTCGCCACTAGTTCGCGGTATCAACTAAAATTTCGCGAATTGGAAATTGGTAGGCCTACCATTCAATCACAATTCAGGAGATTCATGTGCAAACTGAATTTGAAGGGATTATTGCAACTAAAAAAAATCGCGAATTTCGTTGTCACCATTTTTGCACATCTCTAATAATTGGTTGAAAACGGCCCTAAACACGTAATTTGTATTTCTTGCTTGGGCAGGCAGAGATAGGTCACAAGGTGCCTTATTAGAGATTTATGTTTGGGAGCGAACTTAGTTGATGGCGGGAGGCAAAAACAAATACAACACAGACAGGACGAGGCAGCAAGTGGCATGGGATTGAATTGTTTTGAATTTCATTTACCACATTTGAGATTCCATATTTGACAAATTTTTTAGGCCTATTGATATCGATTTGATGACATTACCATTTCTATAATAATAATAATGAAAAAGTATCAATGTGCATCCCTAGTTAAGGTTAACATAGGCCCTGGCATAAACAAAGTGACAAAACTAAAGTGGATCCAGCATGTTGATGCCTAAAGATTAATTTGGTCTACTTCTTGGCTAGGCTATGGTCCTAATCAGATGGCACCCATACAAAATCTAAATTTTTCCACAACAAGTGTTATTTAACACACAGTACTAGGCACCTTTGAGAATGAGATCCTGTTGCTTTACGTTCAGCTCCAGCGAACACTTGTATTCCGCAAGAGCCTTGTCCTTCTGGCCTAGAGCTTCCAGCGCCTGGCCGAGAAGCTTGTGAGCGGGAGGCGAGTCTTCTCGGACCGCCAGATAGCTAGAGACGTAGCGCCGGGTCGCCTCGTATTCACCGACATTGTAGTAGAGTTTGGCTATGTTGTAGCAACGATTATTTCTCTGCAAATAAAATAAATTTCTTGTTGGATTATTTGCTAGTTGGTAGACCTTACATGTAAAGAAAGAACTTATTGACCAAGGGTTGCAGTCCCAGTTATGCCCAGTTCACATAAAGTCGTAGTCGTAGTCGCAAGCAATGGTTTTAACAAAGAACTTCGCGTAAAGATGCGTCATTTATTGTCGAAGCTCTTTGGCATTTGGATGTGACGTCATCCACGTAACGTCTTGATAGAAACGGAAACCGGAAATAGTCTCTCAATTGACTCTCAACATAGTAGCGCAACTGACTCGAGTAGGTATCATCTCATTGGTCTGTTGTAAGTGACGTTTCAAGCTCTGATTGGCTCGTCGTAAGAATTTGTTGTGTAGTCCCAAAACCATACTACGTCTTCCCTATACTTTACCATTGCTTGTGACTAGGACTAATACTACGACTATGACTTTATTTGAACTGGGCATTTAGGTTGCACTGGTTTTAAAACTCATTGATAGGGATGGGGAAAAAATGGGTTGTTTCCTAAACGGTTTTAAAAACCCTTGAAATTTAACCCTCCCCCTTGCAGAGCACAACACGGGTGGCAACACATTACTTTACTACGCTTTAGTACACTATGCAAGGGAGAGAGTTAAATGGTTAACCCTGTTTTTTTTTTTTTTGGGGGGGGGGGGGGGGGGGGTCCCACTAGTTTCTAGATTAATTTCTTGTGTAGGCCTACTGATCAAAATAAGACATTTTAAAATTAAATGTCTAAATTTTTATGTTTAATTTAGTCCTACTACCTTTAGGCCCAAGACAAATGAAGAATAGTACCAGACCACTAAGTGACTAAACGTTAGATTCACCCTACCATTCCTACTCATTGGTATTTGATATAATTTACGTTATGTCCGGTATCGTAGGAGGTCTGAAATATGAGTGGCCCTACCAACATTTACTTTATGAATTTTCCTTTTAACATGACTAGCCTAAATTATTATTGGTTAAAGCAGCCTATGCAAATTGTCAACATTGTTGTAGGCCCCTAGGTCTCCCTACACGATGTGTTATGTTAATGTAGTCTTTAGAAAATTCTCTACGAGTGCAATCTAAACTGGTAGGGGGTAGGCGTGCGTAGGCACAGCATATATTTTCAGATTTCTTTATTGTTGCTACTAGGGTTTGGTACTTGTTCTTATAGGGACCCCCCCAAAAAGTAGGTTAGTGGGGTTGGGGGCACAAAGCGCCGTGGGGGGAGCATGAAGTCCTCCCCCAATGCGCTTCACGCCCACCCCCAACCTAGTTTTTTATTCGGGGGGTCCCTATAATGAACAAGTACCGGGCTGTCCAATTGCGCGTCTTGGCAAAGCGGGCGTTTAATTTAGCCACAAATTACTGAAGATTAAAACAAGCAGGGGCGTTTAGTCGTGTACCGGTACGGAGTACATGTTTAAATGTCAGCCCTAGTTCTCGAATTGCCAACTGTAGAACAAGAAACTAACCTTGGCACACAAGCTTGAGTTATAAGAGCTCTTTAGTTCAGGGTTCGAACGACAGGTGGGGTGTAATTTGTTTGTAGGCCTAAGTCAGATGGCGAGTTGTTTTGTACGCCACTGTTTTCAGTGGGGGCGTGATCCTCGCAATTTTGTTTTCCACAGTTTGCACAATAAGCGTGGTTGGAATGTTCTAGACAAGGACCTATGCCAGGGGTGAAAAATTAGCAGTCGTCCGTTCGCCGGGCGAGTAAAAATTTCTGTGGCCCCTAAATCACAAAAGAAGTAAAAAATACCCTTTTCAAGAAAAAATCTTTTTTAAAATTGGAAATTTTAATGTAATTTTAGTCAAAATAGCTAGCTAATTCCACAAGTTATTAGTAGATACAAATTCACTTTAAATTGCGTTTTAGGCGATCAAACTTATGCAATACTCAAGAAAATTTCGCCTTTGGCGAATTTAACTCCGGCGGCTGGGGCTTGTCCCAGACCACGGCTGTGCCTATTTTTCCTGGCCCTAACTTTTTAGCGGATTTGTTTACCTTGACTTATGCCAACTTGGAGAGTAGGCCTAGGGCTATGCTACAAACCGCCCTAATCGGGTCCTATGCTATTGAATGTATTGATTGGATATTGCTTAACGTCTCATATTTATGCACTTTGGCTAATCGAGACGATGAGTGGGTGATAGATGAGGATGAAGTATGAACAGAAGGGAGGAGGGGAAACCCGGTACCGGCACGTAGCCTACTCCATTCGAAAAGTATCAAGGGGGCCAACGGTTTAACGTCCCATCCAAAAGGACGGTGTAACTTAAGACAGTCATATAGGTTCCTCCACTAACCCGGACTGCCGAGCAGACGTCGAGGAGAACGAAGCCGTTACACTAGCTTTCGAACCCTCCATCTGCTCTAACCAGCGGTAGGGTATACGCGAGTTTCAGGGCAGAGCGGTCTCCCACTCTACCCATGACCACGCCCGATTCTGCTTAACTTCGGTGTTCGAGTGGGAACCGGTTAAACGAGCTCGGCTAAACCGCTGGCTCTATTGAATGTAGTCACAGTATTTGGTCACACTCTGCAAAGGGAAGCTGAGCGACATAGGCCTATCTTGGCCTAAATTCTTTGTCCTTACGTTTCTACTTGTACTGACTACTAACTAGGCCTAGGGCTATTTTATTTATTTTTATTTATTTATTTAACGTCTATCCTATTCAGTTATAAAAACTGATTTACAAAGGAGGACAATGCTAGGGTTACCATAAGTGTCTCAGCAAAAAAGAGGACATTTCGTTCACAGACATTCGCGAACTACAAGGGGTCTGGGGTGGAGCCCCAGCCGCCGGAGGCGAATTTTTTTTGGACATTTTTACCGTCAGGATAGCGTTTAGAGCGATCTGAACAAGGGTCAAGGAAGGACAGTTGTGCCGACGCCTTTTATATTGAGGGGTTATTTTTTAAATGAACACTATTTTTTATGACGAAACTAAGACAAGTGGCCTAGGCCTACAACACTTCCTTACGTACGCCGTACGACGTGGACACAAGGCACGAAACGTATGAAATGGTAACTAAATCACGTGACAGTACACTGCTTGCTGCACAGCCTGGCGTGTTGTGACACGCTCGGACATGATCGGCTGCTCGTATTCGGCGATTTACGGTCGGTGGATGGTAATGGGATGGTAAGTGAGGGGGCGGAAGGGTGCGCATGCGCCTCTGCATGGAATTGGGTGAAATAACCGGACATTTGCATTATTTTGAAAAAGCCGCCGGACGCCCGGACAGACATCAAAAAGAGGACATGTCCGGCTTTAACCGGACGTATGGTAACCCTAGACAATGCGTTAAACCTTAGGAGGCCTAGTATGTTTTTATGTGGATCTGCCTTAACACAACATGGGAGAGAAGTAAGGAGCCGGAGTGAGGCACAGGGTGGAGAAAATTGAGTGACAATAGGATTTGGCTTGCTAGGCCTAGGCCTACACGGCAACAGCGGGGATAAACTAGGGCCTAGGCCTAGCCTAGGTAGGCCCCTAGGCCAATCACCTATGCACATAGGTAGGCCTACTCAAACTAATAGGCCCTAGCTGCTAAGCTTAGCCCTAGGTAGGCCTAGGCTAGGTGAGCCTAGAAGCCTGGGGCCAATGCTAGGCCTAGGTTTATCCTAAGCAAATGCCAAGGAGAGGGATTAGGTAGGGCCTAGGCCTTCAAAAAGCACCGGTTTGGCCGTAGGCCAACGGTAAGCTACGTGAAGGTTTAGGCCTCGACCCCCTACATGTAGGGCTAGGCCTAGGACCTTGGCATACAGAGAGAAGGACCCCCTACCTCTTCTTCACTTTTCAGTTTCCGAAATGTGTCTTGAACGTGGCGATCAACGTCCCGTTTAGTACGAAACATGGACATGGTCGTCTTTCTATCAAACTGCACTTAATTTAACTAATATCATAACGAACATACGAAGGAGTAAAAACACTTCAAATACGTAAGGCTTTTATTTTGTCAAAAATACGTTGGTTTCCTTCAAAACCGCAAACGCACCAAGCCGCTATGCCTCGTGAGCCCGCGAGTTCTCTAGACACTTCTGACTGTCGTTGATTGACATTTTCTACCAACGTAGTTTATTTTCGTTTCTTTACGTTAGTTTTCGCATTTGCTCACTAGTGACTCCAGTCGAGAAAGGAGTTGACTTTTCTTTCGACATTACATCAAAAGGCTGTGGATCAAAGGTGTGTGTACATATCCAAGGCAGTGTAACCTTTTGTTTTTTATTCATGTCTGGAGGCTTGTGTTTTTTGCTGTATTTATTTGCAGTTTTGACAGTAGGACTACAACTTATAAGTGTGCAAAATCATCATGTGAACATGTTGACGTGCAGGTCTACGGTTTCTATAAGTGACTCGTCATGATGCGTTGCAGTAATGAAAACTACAAGTGAAACTGTAAACCTCAGAGTTGACCCTTGGTCATGTATGGGGTAGGCCTAGGCTTAGCTAGCCTAGCCTGGTAAAGGCTTGCCAGCTTGGGCTAGACACTTTTTTAGAGCTAGGGGTACTAGAGCAGAGCCTAGCTACCGACTAGGACTTTGCATGGTAAAACTAGGTTAAACGAAGTGCAGACCTAACCCAGGTCTAAGCACTAGCCCTAGCGTACTAATCATGGAGTCGAGAACTCGCAGTAAGTTGCGAGGTGTTGTTCTAATTTGTATATTATTAGCAGTAAGTGGCATTGTGTACTTTGGCTATTTTTGCCCTGATCAAGTATGCGCTTTAACATCACGGGACACAAGTTGGTCAGATTGGACGTTCCGCTTTCCGATACACGATAATTTAGGAAAACCATTGAGCGCTATTCATTCGAATCCTGTTAACGCTAAGGGATCAAGTCCTGGCCTAAGTTACGATGATGTTCTCAATGAAAACTTTCAGTTTGACATGAATGCTCACGATGTAATGGTATTCCTTCACATACAAAAAACTGGAGGCACATCATTTGGAAGACACCTTGTGCGGGATTTAGACTTGGAAAGACCTTGTACTTGCCAAAGAAAGCGGAAACGTTGTTACTGTTTTCGTCCGAATCGCAATGAGAACTGGTTGTTTAGCCGATATTCTACAGGCTGGAAGTGTGGCTTACATGCCGATTGGACTGAACTAACAACGTGTGTTGATTCTGAACTTGACAAGAATGAGGGTGAGCAAGTGAAACGGCGGTACTTCTATATTACTCTTCTTCGTGAGCCTATTAGTAGATACTTGTCGGAATTCCGTCATGTTCAACGGGGAGCTACTTGGCGTAATTCACGTCATTGGTGTGGCGGACATGCAGCAACGGCAGAAGAACTACCTCACTGCTACAAGGGAGACACGTGGTGGGGAGTTACACTCGAGCAATTCGCTAATTGTCCGCACAACCTTGCTGCTAACAGGTAGGCCTCCTACAGCTCTTTTTGTTGTTGCCTATAGCCTATAGGGGAACTCTACTAGTTTGACGAAATTGCCATTTTTTGTTTTTTTTTCTTTATTTTCATTGCCAATCACTATATTCAAAGAAATTAAAAATAATGCGCGTACCAATTAAAAATAATTTTCGCTTCTGTTTATAACAAAGTAGTTATAAGTAGCGAGCGAAGGGTCCAGGCCTTCCTACCGTGCTGAGATGTTGTTCTGCAAGAACCTTACAGACATAGGCCTAATAAAAATCAAATGATCATCACGTTTAAACGTGTAATACATTAAAAAAACCTTCAGAATCTTAACTCTGGTTTAAACGAAAACCTATTGTAATAAAAGTCTTTATGTTTAAATAACGAGTTAAAGGTTTTGTAGAGTATTTTAGCGAAGAAAGTTGGTAGCCTGTAGTAAATCAGACGTAAATACCAAACATGGCGAAAATGACAGTGACAATGAGCGATGATTTGTATTCAATCGTGTTTATTTAAATTTGTATATTTTCAGAGTGATTAGTATAAATCAATTCGTATAAGAGTTCTTCATATTTTTCTAATTGAAGTGTTTTTATTCTTTTTCTTTGAAAAACTGTGTTGAAAAGTTGGACCGCACCAACTGAATCAGGCTACCTAGTACAAGACCGATTCAGCACAAGAGGTAAGTAAAATACCAGAAACTAACCGCGGCGGCGAAAAGTTCAATACATAGAAATTCAGTAGAAATGTCGAAAACTAATTAAATGCAAATCCTTCCTTCAAATTAAGTTATAGCCTATACATAGGTAGTTAGGCCTAGGTCGGGATGCAAATTTTCCGGAAATTTTGAGTGTTTGGAAAAAAACATAAATTTCCGTGTTTTTTTTTTGTAGGCCTAGGTAGGCCTATAAATTTTCATAAATTTTATTCTTTATATTTTCATTACCGGTAGGTCTTAAGTTTAATTTAATACCGTACGTAACAATCACAATAGTGAAACTATGAACCTACGACCTCCTACCTAGAGGCTTTAGTGTCAGTTGTGAATAGGCCTACTAGGAAGCTTCGCAAACGCTTTTTTTAGTCGCGTTGATGGATGAGCTTTTTAATTATAAAATGTTAATATTAATTTAAAATAATGAAAACATATTAACACGTGGCCCATACAAAGCAATCATTGGGTCTGTTGGATCTTTAATTGTTTGTAACAAGGCTGTGGGTAAGGTAGGCCTACCGTATAAAATCTCCTATGAAGTTTTCATACAAGACTGTGAGAAAGATCTAAAATCTATATTTTCGTGCTATTTGGGCGGATTCTGACCAAACGGGTGGGGCTACAACGTTCATATTTCAAATGGACATTAAGGCCTAAGGGTGATGTATTGACTTTTGAAAGAAAAAGTTGAAAAAGTTAGCCAGAATCTAGCTTAGGCTATAGAAATAAAGGTTTTAATATTTAACACCTCAAAAAACTCAAATTTAAACCTTTATTTCTATAGATCAGGGGTGGACAAATTCACCAAAAAGTTAGGGGCCAGCACTTTCGCGGCACAGCTGGAGTCTGGGGCGAAGCCCCAGCTGCCGGAGGCAAATTCGCCGAAGGCGAAATTTTTTTCGGTATTGCATAACGTGCGACTGACTAAAACGCGATTTAAAGCGAATTTGCATCAATAATAACTTGTGGAAGGAAGTAGCTAGCCAATGTTGCATCAATAAATGAAAAACACTCACCAATATATGCTGCAAGGTGCTTGTTTTATTAATACTAATTTTTATTTTTAGGATGCACTGGTAGTCGCTATAAGTTAGTGGTAGTCTGTCCGTGACCTTGCACATATGTCTCTGTCCTTTGGTTTCAAAATACCAGTGTTCCACAGATTTTGTTGGATCAAAATTATTAACAAGATCTGGACCATTCCATAAAAAAAAAAAAAAAAAAAAAAAATGAAAAATGAAAAATGTAGTTTTTACTTTTTGATGATTTAGGGGCCAGCATGAAATTTTTACTCGCCCGGGCGAGCGGTAATTGTCCACCCCTGCATAGATTCTGGCTAACTTTTTCAACTTTTTCTTTCAAACGTCAATACATCACCATTAGGCCTACCTTAATGTGCATGTGAAATATGAACGTTGTAGCCCCACCCGTTTGGTCAGAATCGGCCCAAATGTCACGAAAATATCGCACTAAAAATTGAAAAAAATCGTAAAAGTACGATATTCATGAGAAATATTCTTTCGATTGTACCCAAAAACGTAGCAAGTCTAGGCCTAAGTTCAGAGATTTCGAAGGTCCCCTCAAATTTTCATCAAGATCGCATTTATGCCGTTTGCCCGGTAGAGAGCGAACAAACAGACAGAAAAACAAACAAAAAAAAACACCAGAGCTAAATTTTTTGGGGGGTGGGTGAAATTGAAGTCTTCGCTTTGCTCATCTAATTATGAAGCCCACCTCTTAATATTGTTTATTTAATGTTCTCAAATAAGTTTATTTGTGTAGACCTGTATGTTGAAATGAAACATTAGGAGATTCAGCAAGCTTGGAGCTTGGTCTTGGATACAGCTACCGGTACAAAGTTCAAGGTCTGAATGCTAATCTTATGTAGGTAAACATTTACCGGTAGGGGCTACTCTTGATGGTAGGCCTATTGTACCATAATGTGAGATCATGTGGTTTTATATTTAAATAAGCCTAGAGACTTTGACACCAAGAAGACTGTTGCTAGACGTAAATCTTTTCTGGCCGTAGTGGGACGTTTGTATTGAAACCTTTATTTTATTTGCTCTAAGCCTGCCTGGTCAAAATGTAACATCAATTTGAACAACTTTGTTTATTAGCCTACTAGGCTAGGTATATGTAACATCTATAGGCCCTACCTAGGTTTGCAACCTGTCTTTAATAATGTCTTTAGGTACCACCGGTACCAGTCTTGGGGCACGAGTTTCTTTTTAGGAAACGTTAGTGGGAACGCGTTCTTTTTCTGTCAGGAATTTGTAACTTAATCAAATTCAAGAGAGAAGATTAAAATATGAAGGCCCAAAAATATTCAATATCATCCCTGCTACTATAGGCCTACTACGTGCACACCATAAACACTCTTTCAAATGCCAAATGAAAGGATGGGTGTTCCAAGTAGGCAGAGAATATATTTCAAATCTTATTAACTAGGAAAACGCCAAAGTCGTTGTTGGAGGAGTGAGCGATTACCACATTTACATTTGCAGCTGCAGCATAACATGCATGCATGCAGCTCTGCGTGAGTCATCATGTCGAGACTTGTCTGCCACTGATCGCTATGCACATGGATGCGGGCAACACCAAAACAATGAAAACATATCACATTGCCAACGCCAAAGTATTAAAGCTACCAAGATTCCAAAATATGTGTTAGAAAGGTCCATACATAAACCCGAGTTCGACTCGATATGTTCTGCATCCATCTTTTATGTTCGTCAAATCAAATCCAATTTAGTAAAGCTCTGCAAAACACAATTTTTTTCAGTAATTAATTTTTTTGTAAGCTGGCAGGGCCAGATGTAATTCTGAATTTTTTTCAGTTGTCAACGTTAATAGTGGTAACATTGGTGAGAAAGGGTCCAAAGCAGACTTTAAGTTTAAAAAAATAATGTAGAAAAAATACTTACATGTGCCAAGTTTCATGAAGATCTATAAATGTTTTTGTCTATAGGCTATATGAAAACGAATGTATCCTCTTTGCAGGCACCGATCACCACGAGGAGGAGTTACAACAAAATGGATAGCACCTAGGCTAGTAATTTTTGCAAATTTTAATTTTTTGTAGGTTGGATTCCTGCAAATGTTGCTGTCCATGTTAACAGAATATCAATTGGTCCTTGACGTTGGTGTGAAATTTCGACAAAATCGGACGAGTAGAGAGTTTGGCCCCTGCACATCGACACACAGCCATTGGCCTACATACACACAGACATACACAACACAAACATCACAACACACAATATGTTGTGCTTTGGGAATAATTTATGATATAAAAGTGCATAAAATTATATTACATATCTCACTTTCACATGCATTTTAATGTTGACTAGTATAGGCTACCTAGCACTGCAAGTCGGAGAACTTTGTAAGATCATATTTTTGTTATTTTAATTTTAAAAATGTTTTTAAGCAAAAACTTATTCATTTATAACAAGACGCAACTTTGCATTGGTAAATCTTTGTGCATGCGGGGGTATGACAATAAACCATTTATTATTATTATTATTATTATTATTATTATTATTATTATTATTATTATTATTAAGATGGACAAGGTACGAAGTAGTGCGATATACGGAAGAAAGTGGGAGTTGAGAGCCTAAAGTTCAAGATGGGTAAGGACCGACTACGATGGTATGGCCACATGAGAAGAATGGAGAAGAATAGGATCCCAAGACAAGCATTTGAAGTAGTGAATGAGAGAAGAAGAGTGGGAAGACCTAGGGATAGATTGCAAGACCAGGTACAAGCAGATGTGGAGGAGAGAGGAGAGGATTGGGCAGTGGTGGGAGATAGAGAGAGATGGTGGGAAGACAGGAAAAAGTGGAGAGAGTTGGTGTCACGACAAGAGAAAGAAATACACGAAGATCATGTAGTTCAAGAAAATGATGTGTCGAGCTTGGCAGACCGATACTGATTCCGGGGATGCCCAAGAACAATGGTGGAAACACCCCTTTACCCAACTATATAGGTGTTTGAATAAAGAGTAGCAATATATATATATATATATATATATATATATATATATATATATATATATATATATATATTTGTTTTTGGATATTTTCGTGGCCGATATGAATTAATGAACTAGGTTTTTCGGTTATAATGCCACGTTTATTCACATTAGCCAACGTTTCGATGAAATTTCACTCATCTATGTGGGTCAAACAGGAAGAAACATGTTTCAACGAAAACAGGAACACAGGCTAGCTGTTGAGCACATGGATAAAACATCAGTCCTTGCTCAACATTCTAAAGAAAGTGGTCATGTTATCGACTTTGCTGGCATGAAACCCATTGCCACCGTTGATGAGTTTCTTCCTAGAATGTTACGGGAAGCCATTGAGATTAATAAACGATCTCACAGTCTAAATAAACAGCAAGATAGCCAACGTTTATCTGTAACGTGGAAACCTGCAATTTCAGGGATACATGTACAGCCACATAGGCTGGCTGTGAAACCAATGGACCAACAACCAACGCCCCAGTTAGTTCTTGCAGATGATATGTTGCAAGTAAATACATCGACAGTCAGAGTGACAAGATCCATGACGAAAAGCAATATGAATGACATGTAGTGACTTTCTTCTTTCTTTGCAACGTCAAGCTTTGCAGTGATTCTTTGAGTTGTTTTAATTTGCCATATGTGCAGTGATTTCTATTGTTTATATTTTGTTGTATTTTGTTTTCCCAGTTTTGTTCTGAATTTATCAATGTAATGTAGTTTTCGTTTTTTATATATTAATTTGTATTGGCCCTGAAGAAGATGAGTGAAATTTCATCGAAACGTTGGCCTAATGTGAATAAACGTGGCATTATAACCGAAAAACCTAGTTCATTAATATATATATATATATATATTATTATTATTATTATTATTATTATTATTATTATTATTATAATAATATTTTTAACACCTTTCAATACTTAGGCTACATGTTGTATTGATGATATAGGCTTATAAAAAAAATGGAAAACATTTTTTTAAAACAAATTTACTTACCTTGGCCAAATCATGAGTGCAATTAACTAATGAGCTTGAGAATACATATCGTGTTTCATGTGCGGAGTCCACACCACAGCCATGCCTGAAACATTATCAAGGTCAATAATTAGTAAAATGAAGGACACAGGTCAACAAGAGAGTTTGGAATTTTATTTTATTTTATTGTTCTTCATCTCAGCTTTAAGTTTAATAGAGTGGTCACATGACTATAATAAACAATTTTGAAAAAATGTCAAATGTAATGTGTGTCAAAATAAATAACTATAAAATTATTTTGCTCATCCTTATTCCTTATTACAGAATAGGCTACCTTCTCCTACTGTAATTTAGGTAGGGCCTAAATTTAATCTTGTCATATTTTGTGTTCAAAGACAAACGCGCATGCTAGCCGACCTAGCGCTCGTCGGGTGCTACAACACGTCCTACATGGACCCAGCGGAGAGGGATCGCGTGATGTTGGCCAGCGCTAAGCGGAACCTGGCTGCCATGGCTTTCTTCGGTCTCACCGAACATCAAAAGGTTTGTCTAGACTAGACCGTAAAGTGACGAGGTCTTCATTGAAGTTTGAGTGTGAACTTGAGCTCCACTGCCGCTTGACCTGTTTCTTGTAATGTTATTTTAATTTATTTATTTACTGGGAATTAATAATTTACTGATGCATGTTTTAGTGTTATCACACATAAATACCGGTATCTATGTACAATAAAGAACTGAATTGTTGATCGTTGTTGAATTAGGGAAGGAAGTTATGTAATGTAGGCCAATGTGAATCGCATCAATGTAATCGGGGTATTTGGTCGTGTCTGGATCAAATCTTTCAGTGGCGTGGCGAACTACTAAGAGTGATCGGTGCCTACAATATTTTAACTACACCTACCCCCTACTTTCGTGGGCAACAAGGGGGTCTGGGGGCGTGCCCCCAGTTTAGCCCCGCAGGGAATTTTTTCAATTTTGATGATCCTAGAATGGATTTGGTGCGTTTTACCAGCAATTAATATGATTTTATAGATGTTGATAGCCTCATTTTTATGTAATGAAATTTTAATGAAATGGCTGAATTTTTTTTCTGTTGAACTCATAAATTTATCATTTTTTTAGTCTTCCACAGTTTAGCCCCGCAGGGAATTTTTTCAATTTTGGTCATCCTAGAATGGATTTGGTGCGTTTTACCAGCAATTAATATGATTTTATAGATGTTGATAGCCTCATTTTTATGTAATGAAATTTTAATGAAATCGCTGATTTTTTTTTGAACTCATAAAGCCAACGGTTTGTTATTCTTTTTTGTCTACCCCAGATTAGCCCCGCAGGGAATATTTTTTATTTTGGTGATCCTAGAATGGATTTGGTGCTTTTTACCGGCAATTAATGTGATTTTATTAGACGAGTAAGCAAAGCGAATGAGGATTACTATTCAAGATAAACGGCGCTTATTCTGTGACTCTGTGCGTGTGTGTGCTAGTGTGAACTATAAAAATCAGCCGAATCGCTGAACAGATTGCGCTTATGTTTTAATTGTTGAACTCATAAAGCCAACGGTGTGTTATTCCTCTTCGCCTCCTCGTAGCGGCATAGCCCCAGAATTTGGAAAAAAATACACATTAAGAAAGTAATCATTGAAGAATTTAGTACCTACAAGAGGAATCCGGGGGCCTTCCCATTTGAAAAGAAATTGTATGTCCTAAATCGTTAGATAATCTGTGCATTTTGGAAATAAATTTGGTTATTTTGTTCGTTTTCTCCGTTTATTGGCAGAGCCATTATTTGGGATTTAGGAAAACTACTGAAACGCATAATAATGAAAACTAGGGGCTCCGTGGGCTTGCCCCCGGGAAAATGATTATTTAAGGTTATTTGGTACAAATCTGTGAGTTTTGAAGAAACACTTTGTTTGCAATATTTGAAGAGAAAAGATACGATTTTGTTCTTTTACGGGCAAACTTACTGTCTCGATTTCATTGAAATCAATGCATTTTTATCTAGAAATTGTACTGGAAATACTTCAATTCAAATAGGTCCAAGAATGTTCTTCTTATTGCATTCACGACGTCGATAATCCTGCTTCATATCATAAGACGGTAATTTAAAAATTAAAACAGAAAACTCGAAAATGTTCTAGACTTCCTCCATGCCACCAGTTGTATTTAATTTATAAATTCCTCAAATCAATCTATTCAATCAAATGAAATAAGTTATAGTATAACGAACGTGTCTATTCATTTAGCAGAATTGTTGAATTGCTACCTGTTATTAGTTGAGTTAAGAACTACTGGATGAATATCCATCATGCATGTTGTCTGCACTTTTACTAAAAAATCATGATTCATGACAAACTTTTACAACAGTCCAGTAACACTCTAAGGTAAGATAAGAGCTATAGCCATACAATTCAGTAGGTGTGATTATAACAATTAAAATAGTCATATAAAGTATAAAAAATATTATGTTTCATTAAAAAGTAAGGGGTGGGTGGGTCCCTGGGGGACCACCCACCCCTTTTGGTATCGGTGCCTGGGCTCCGATTTGGTATGTTCGCCACGCCACTGAAATCTTTATATGTAGCATGCCATATTTTAAATTGAAACTGTCTTGAATCAATGTGACAAGCCTTATCAGTCAGTAGCTAGTTTAGGTTATGCATGTATTTATTGACCATAGATTTGAGCTCTTCCCCTCCATTACACTTGGTGTTTACAGTACACACATAACAAAAACTTGTAGAAATACAGCCAAACCTTACACACTCAAAAGAAATAAGATCTAAAAAAGGGCCAAGCTCATCTACCCTTCCACATTTGCGCATTTTTAATTCATAAACGTACAGTGTCCCGTAACAGCATCCTCGAAAAGCTTGGCAAAATAGAATTTGCGATTATTAATTTAAACGTAATAGCCTAGTTCATCCAAGTTCTTTTTTCTAATTAATTTAAACGTAAACATGCAAATTCTATTTTGCCAAGCTTTTCCAGGATGCTGTTATGGGACACTGTACGTTTATGAATTAAGCAAATGTGGAAGGGTAGATGAGCTTGGCCCTTTTTTTAGATCTCATTTCTTTTGAGTGTGTAACGTTTGGCTGTATTTCTACAAGTTTTTGTTATGTGTGTGATCTCATTACTTTTTCAAGTTCTATTGCAAAATTATTTGTTAAAATATAATAATTTTAACAAATTTGATTTAATTTCTATGGTATTAGCAATAACAATAGGATGTAAAATATCTAGACCCGGATTCATGTAGGCCTACATCCTGGGTATAGGTGGTATAACTATGGTATAACGACGGTATAAGGACTGGTTAAGTCTAGGCAACTCACATCCAATTAAAACTTTCCCATGCAACAACAAACGCACAACTAATGTTATTTTACACCTATTTCACTGCATCCACAGCCATGTAAATTAACAGATTATCAAAAGAATATTGAAAATTTGCACAGTTTTTGTTTAACGTTTTTATATAGTGACAGGAGTTTTGCGTGAGATCATTGAAAGAAATGAATAGGTGTATTATTTCCGTACATTTTTGTATAGCCTAGGTGGACAATCATACTATTGTTTATCTGCATCAGGCTTTTTGTAATCAAAACTGGTTATTTGTGCGGGAAGTGTGTCAGAACAAGGTTGTGCTGGCCTAGGGTTGGCTAAGAAAGGCCTAGGGCTTGTCAAACATGTAATGTTAGTATTAATTTTATCTAGTCCTATAGCCTAATGGAACTTTAGACCTACACTGTTGTATTATAAATAATTTTCTACATCTGGGCCTAGGCCAGGGACGGTTTCTGATTTGTTTTATGAGAGTATAATGACACCTTTTCTCGTTTCACACAAAGAAGAAAAATTTAAAATGTCCGCTATTTGTTTACGTATCGCACTTTCCCGCCTACTCTGCTTATACCGTAACAAGTGTCAAGTAACTATAGTTACTTGTTATTTATGCCTGTTAAGGTTATTTTAAAACTTTATTTCAGCAACTTTCCAAAAACTTTTTATACTTTTTTTCAAAGGACTAATTATGTAAATCAACTAATAGACTACCCCACGTAGTGACTCTATATCTGTGCTTAACCTTAAGGCATTAATGTCATGTAAAGCATGCATTGTAGCCCCACCCGTCTGGTCAGAATCGCGGGCCGATTGAAACCGACGAATTAGATAGTAGTAGCAGTAGTAGCAGTAGTAGCTAACATCCTTTAAGTGATTTTGAGCATGTTTCAAGCCATTTTTTCACCAAGAAGGAATGCTCGTATCCCAACCAAATTTGGCATGTGTTGTCAGGTATCTAAATCCTCTCAACTTTGATAGTTTTCAAGTTCACATCACATTACATGACGGCTAGGTAACACCTCGAAATCACCCCAACTCTGCTTGCTGTATAAGGTGCTTTAGTGTGTAGCGCGCCACGGCTTGGCTGCGGCGCCCTAACGGGCACCTAGATTTCAATGTTCAGTATGGTAGGTATCTAATCTATTACTTATTACTACAATACATTTTATACTAATATTCCTCATGTCATTTATCATAGGCATATACAAAAATATATCAGGAATAACACATTATGATGATGATTCCTACAACTTCAAAAGATTTAGGAATATGCCTATGCCTGTAGTGTGTCGATGACAAAATACATACTATGTCATCCTATTCCTGTATGATCGAATTGTGTGCAATAAAGAAATGAAATGAAATGAATGTAGTAACCAGATCTGATGCCTGAGAAAAGTGTTTAAATTTAAACTTAATTTTAATTTTAAGTACCTACTTATGTTCATCTGTATCTGTGATAGCCATCTGTTATAGCACAAAAGTGAATTCCAATGTAATTTTAATTGTATTACTTTGTAAGCTAATGTTTTACTGACAATGTTTTCTGGGAATTAATAATTGACTGGCCATGTAGGGCCTACCATGTATTAGTGTTATCACACTTAAATGCCTATATGTACAATAAACAGTCTTGGGGAGGAACGCGTTCCTAGTAACGCGTTCCCGGGAACGAGTTCCTTTTTCAGGAACTTTTGTGGGAACGCGTTCCTTTTCTTAGATCAGGAACTTGTAACGTCAAAGTTACTATTTCGTGGGAACTTGGAACGAATTTAACGTTCCTTTATAAGTTCCTTTCGCCGTCGTTATCACGTCGAATTCCACTACCTGATATCGTAAACTGCAGTATGAAAAATATCCTGTGACATCTTGTGTTTTCGAAAATGGCGCTACCCTCGTCAGATGGCATGGGACTCATTTTAATAAATAAGAATAATGATAAATTAACTCTAATCACATTTATTATTATTTAAATCAGTGATGGTCTGGGGAACGTGAAAGGAACTAAGTTCCTTTTTGAGGAACGAAAAACGTTTCAGTTCCTTTTTTAAAAAGGAACGAGGAACGTCTCAGTTCCTTTTTGGCAGAAGTAACTTAACTTTTCAAAGTTCCTTTTTGGGGGGAACGTGCCCAAGACTGACAATAAAGAACTGAACTGCATTGCCCCAGTTAAGATTATGTACAGTCAGGCCTATAATGTATGTACTACACAATTTTACCTGATCTTTATCATAACATGACTTATCTGCACAGGTTGACCAGTACGTCTTTGAGGAAACATTCAACCTCCGTTTTGCTGTTCCCTTTGAACAGCACAATGCAACGTTGTCGAGCGTGACACTGAACTCTATACAGAAGGATCAACTGGAGAAGATTCGTCAGTTGAACGCCTTGGACATTGAGTTGTATGCGTTCTCCCGCAAACTGATGTACCAGCGTTTCGTCAAGCTCAAGTCCCGGGACAAGGAGTTCAACGATCGTTTCTCACATCTCGGAGAGCTTCCCGGACGCCAGGGGGATTCTTTTAATTGGGACCAGGTCATAAACGACGATAACATTACTGAGAACTAGTTTTAATTCTTTTAGCCTATTTAATTTACTGTACCCATGTAGTTTTAATTAGAGTAGGTGCTTAAATCACCCTACCAATGTACTGAGCCAATTCTAAGTCTCAAATAGTTGTTTGTTATAGGCCTACTATATACATATGGGCTGTTCACTTTACTCTTGTCATTTCATTGTTGAATTGCAGTCACACAATGTGACTTTTGGTTCATTTTGACACCCATGTCTAGTCATGAAATATTGGCCAATTTAATCAAGTGACATATTTTTTAAAAAAAAATCCCAACATTTGAATTTCAAAATAACTTTTATGAATAAGTGTTAAGGCCCTGTCGCCAAAGAGAATACCTGCTAAAGCCAAAGTTCAAAATAAATTCTATCTTTAGGCCGAGGGAGTGAATAATGTGGAGCGGTAAATCGTTAATATAGGCCTAAGACCTATCTATGCTCTAAAAAGTAAAAACCCAGGGTGTTTTTAACTACAAATCTTGTGATAAACTCTGCATTATACACAATTTTTCTTGCAGTGATGGATGATTCTTCTAGTCTCTTGAGTAGGGCTATACACACTACACGATCTCTTCGATATAACAAGCAAGAACTATCATCCACTCACGCTGTGTTTGCCCCCCACTAAGAGCCAAATTACCGAATTTGGGTGACCAAGCTGGAATGACAAATAAAATGCTAGAATTTGGGCATGTTAGTTATTTATTTAGTAAATTACTATTTAGTCCAGGTCTATATGGAAAAATTACAAAGTTCTTGTCAGGTGGCGAGAGAACATTCTAAAAAAAAAATCCTGTCAGCAATTTTATGTCTAAGGTAGCAGCCTACCTTACTGCCAGTCACTACTGTATTTAGTAGACAACCACAACAAGTGAAAATAACATGTTTAAAGTGAACAGCCTATAGTACTGTAGTGTAAACTACCAGGCCACCCATATAATGGTAGAAATGGTTGGCCTGGATTGAAAGCACTTACCTACTACTTTAAAATGCAAGACAGTGTGTTCTTTATATCGCTGAACGTTGATTTGACTCGCTTAATACTCGTTTCATAGCCCTACAGCTTGTATACTGTACTACACCGTTGCAAACTGGCCTCTGTTATGCTAGGTATAACCAAGATTATTCCGACTTTTAATCCTAGGATACCGAGTAAACCATCAGAAAAGTTCCTAAAACTATCAATAAGAACTTGGTATAAGAATAATTTAAATTGAATTGCCAGACTAGCAAGTTGACAAAGATTTTAATTGGTTGTTTATAGTTTAAAATCAAAGTTTCCTATTCTTAAAGAACTCATTGATTTTGGTCATGTTCAGCAATAGTGTTAATAGCCATATTTAGCTAATGGCAAGTTTCAACAGTACCGTAGGTCTACCATGATACGAACATACCATAATAATCAGTAAGCATTCTCAAGTAACATTTTTTCTTGTTGAAGGTCTAGATTGTAGTCTTATTCTGTGATTTTATAATCTGAAATGACTACGTAAATGGAGACTTTGGAACCGTCGTATTTCGTATCAATGACGGGCATAAGCCATAAATACCTACCTACCAAATAATGTCCCTCACTAAAAAGTAAAAAATTTGTTGTTAGATGAGCAAAGCAGACTTCAATTTCACTGACCCCCCCAAAAAATTAGCTCGGGTGTTTTTTTTTTCTGTTTGTTTGCTCTCTACCGGGCAAACAGCATATGCGATCTTGATGAAAATTGGAAACACCTTCAAAATCTCTGAACTTAGACCTGCCACATTTTTGGGTACAATCGAAGAAATATTTCTCATGAATATCGTACTTTTACGATTTATTTTATTTTTAGTGCGATATTTTGGTGACATTTGGGCCGATTCTGACCAAACGGGTGGGGCTACAATGTTCATATTTTACATGGACACTAGGGTTATGTTGATGTAGTAGTACTTTTGAAAGAAAAAGTTGAAAAAGTGAGCCAGAATCCATAGAAATAAAGATTTTAATATAAGTTTTTTTAAGTTAAGTTAATAACAAGTAACAATAGAATTTTGACAACAATTGCCTACAATGTATTCAAAAAGCACTTACAAACGTAATTAGAGATCCCACGCAAACTAAAATCTTACAAAACCGCTCATCCATCAACGCTTTCGCGAAGCAGCCTAGTTAATATTGTAACAAAGGTACAGTATGTGTAAGCCTATGAGATCATAATTTTTTTTTAAATTGTATTTTGAATTTACCCACTCAGTCATATTGATTTTCAACGGGGGACATTAAATTTAAAGGCGACCAAGCTAACCCTGTAGGCGCCGACACCAGCGACGAGCGAACAATGGCCAACTAGATACCGGCATATTTAAAAAATAGGAAACACCGATGAATGAAGCTGGACAGAATTCCACCCGTGAACAGCACCAGAATCAATAAGACTAATTCAGAACAACCTTAAAATTTATAATGAGCCTCGTTGCTAGGACGGCACCAAAGTCACCGTTTACACATTCCCAGCCAAGAACTGATGGACTTATTCCACATTAGAAGTTAAAAACTTCTCCCTTTAGTGGGAATCAAGCCCTGTACTTTCTGCATTAGAAGCAGAGCCTCTATAACCACAAAGACCACCAAGCCACATCATTTGTGGCTGGCTATATAGGCCTAATATACATAATTATGTTGAATTGAAATGTCCCTGCTTAAAAAAGATTGTTTTTTGTTTTAGAGTCTACCCACGCAGTCACATAAACGATTGCATTATTTCCCGTTAGAAGTGTAAGAAACTCAGCATATTACTAAAGGTTTTGGTGGATAGAAAATAATAGATGTAACAAAATGCTAAAAATTTAAAATTAAAATGCTATTTTTATGTATCTCTCTCTACATGGTACACCTACTGTACTTCTATGAAGCTCAAAGGGCAGGGAAAGTTGTGAACAAACTTTCAGTATCAAAGACCTTATCTTATCAATTTTGTAATTTTGTCCGAATGGCAACAACGCTGTGGTTTGTCGTGAAGGGAAAACTATCTAATCAAAGGAAATGGTGGAAATACAAATCTTATCGGCCTTACCACAAACGATGATCTAGCCTAAATGGTTTGAATCACGTCCTAACGGGATTGTGCATGACTGGATAAAGTTCAAAATTATGAATCATGATCAAATTAGCATGAGCTCACCACAATTCAGCTGAAAATGAGAGTTTGTACCTTTTTGTTTTTTGTTCAAGATTTTTTTTGCATACCTAGTATAAGTTGATGCTTATCCTCATACACATTTTGTAGGCCTAATTCAAATTTTGGTCCCATTTGTGTCACATAAAATTTTTAAATTCTAATACCAAATCTCAATTCTTTATTGACTTCACAGAATTGCAAAAAAGTTACTTAATGGAAAAAGGGCTATGTACGAGAAATTAGTTAAGTTACTTATTGAGGACGAAAACAGAACAATAAAATGTTGATTTTCTTGCATGTAATTTGAAAAGTATGAAAGAATCGCACTGTAGATCCTGAACATCCACACCAAAGTCGCTTAAGATGCCTCAGTCATCAGTCATCAGTCACTAATCTGTTAACAACAGTGTCTCGGTAATGTTATCATAGAAATGAGAACTTGCATTTTTAGTTCTTACTGTAGGGCCTAACTTCCTGAGTGTACCAGGTGGTAACAATGTAAACTTAGTTAAACTACTAATTCCACTATTATTTATTATTTAGGTATGTACCATGTTTAGCTAAATTGTAAGTTAAAACTTTTAAATTTTAATGCATTAAAATGTAAGGTGGCAATGTTATTGACTCATTGTATACGAAGGAAGTAACTAGGTATTACAGCTATATCTCAATAATTACTAGTGATACGTACTACACTACGTACTAATATAGTATAGTATAATAATATATTGTCAGCTTAAATAAATAAGCAGAGCAAGTATTTTCATATGAGCAGAAAGTATGAATTAATCTTGTTCAGTCTTGATACATTAATATATTTTGCATTTAGCCAATTGAGCAATCAAGGTAAGGTAATTTAATATATAATAATATATTGTATTGCTGTCATTGTGTGTAAAGCCATGTCATTATGAAATAAATGTGTTAAATAGGCCCTATGTGTTAGTAAAAAGTCCAAAGCAATACATGTAGGTTGTCAAAAAAAGTTTTAACTGCTAGGTTGTTTGTTATGTTATTATGTAGTTGCATCTTTTGCAGCTGATTTTTAAATGAAGCACTTATATTCATAGTTTTTTGTGGTTTATAATTTATATGTACAAAATGAGTGAAGTAGGCCTAAATAATAATTACTGTATATATTAATGTGATATGTTTGTATTTTGTCTACAAGTGATTGAACTGTTGCATACTTTAAACTACAGTATGTATATCATTTTAAGTTAACATTTAACAATCATTGCCATGAGATTGAATAAAATATTTGTGTCAACTGTAGTGACAATTAATGATAGGATGTCATTCATTAATCATTGAGTCATTGCCATTAGAAAGTGCAGTGTTGCAATTTAGTTACGAACTCCTATTTTTATTTTTATCAGAATTTGCTTCTGGTTTTTCACTACACACACTCTCTAGGTAATGCGTGGCCTACTATACTGATATAAAATTACCTCAATGGTGCAGTCAAAGGCACAAACATTGTGGAACATTCAGTACTGTACGTCTAATATTACCAGCATCTGTTCTAGTTAGAATCATTTCCAATACCCTTTGCCAAGCGTATAAAATTGTATTATATATGTCTTTTTAATGGAGTGTTTTATTTTGGATGTTTATGTTTTACTTTAGTGGCGTTAGTCGATTAAAACTTAAAAGTTTAAAACCTCAATATTTCCATTTGGACTAATAAGTGCACTTTAAAAACTTGTGACAATTTTGATAAAGAAAAATAAACTTTAATTTATTTAATGAATCTACTGCTAAATGGCATACAGTAAGTTATTTTTATATTTTTTAAACTGAATGGTAGTACCAAAATTTTAACATAAGTGTCAATTTTATTTTGTATTACAACTAGTTCCACTATTTTGATGTAATAGGTAATGCCCAACCTAACCTACTTATTTTTATTTAATTGAAGTTATCTTTCAGATTTGGTGTCATTCACACGCATGGAAAAAACTATTTCTTGTCGCGTCATTACTATATTATTCTTTCTAAAAATACCTGCCTATGCTTGTTATTAGTATTATTATGTAATTAATGTTGAAGAGGTTTGTTGTTCTGAGAGTTAAATGTTGACATTTGAACATCGAATGGCTTGGATTACTTTCCATACATAGATTAAGAATGGAGAATTTGCATTAGGCATTGTAACATCTAGAAATGTAATAATTATCATGGTTTGTTTTAGCTTTAAAATTTGCTGGTAGTTGGGTGGTATTCTCAGTCATCGTTTTATGTGTGTTACCTAAATATAATTGTTTGTATGAAGTAAAGATGGACCGATATTGAGAATCAGTCGATACTGGTGGTATCGGAAGATTTTGCTATTACCTCAGCTAATACCATCTCTTCAATTTCAGTTCAGCTATTTTACATCTATTGATCAAAAGTAACCATCAATCATGATATCGATTGAAACACTGGTCTCCCATGTCCTAATTACAAACAAGTTTCCTTATTGGAGATCTCACTTTGTAGGGAATTCTAAATAGATAGGTACGTAGTAGATCGGTATTGGAATCGGTTCATTCATAGAAAAGGTGGAATTGAAATCTGAATCGATATTGGCAAATTCTGGTATTAGTCCATCTCTAATATGCTTCTTAACTAATACTTGTAGGTAGTTATAGAAAACCACAATATTAAAGCAATTATTATTATGTTGTAAAAAGATAGATCTAAAAATGATATTTTTAAGTATTAGTTTTTAGTTTTTACAATTTTTGTGGTAAATTTTATGCATTTTCAAGCAGAGCTTTTAATTTCAAACGACGCTCAATAATTATATTGCATTTACTAAGTTCATTTATTGTCATTGTTCATAGGCACAATTCTATGGTCACCAGCACATTCGATAATTTGTATCGAGTAGCTCGTGAGATCCCCATCTCGGTATCCGTAATCTGTTTAGAAAAACGTGCAATTGATTACGTATTATGTACTTCATTTTATATTGTGTACCTAGGGATGGCAAGACAGTCAGTTGACCAAGTAATAATATTTGACCGGTCAAATAATTGGCCAAAGTAATATTTTGTTTATGTAATGAATATTTTATTTGGCTTCAGCACATCACTCATTCTTTAAAAAAGTCAACTTTTGCTACATTACCTTACAATTTTGAAATTGGACAATTCCCTGTTGTTGTTATTGCCGTTAAAACTTTTCTACAGTGAGCAGACAAAGTGTTAGTAAATTCACTCATTTTTATCAATAATTATAATCACCATTAAACGTTGATCATATAATATTGATTAGCCTAACTTGGTTGCAGGCAATGTCTCGTAAGCATCCTGCCACAAAAGGCCGATTATGAGCAAAATATACCTTTTTTATATTTGACCGACGGTCAATTGACTGGTACCATCCCTTTGTGCACCTCATGTCATCTTTAATTATTATAATTATGTGCATGTTAGTAATTGAGTGGGTATTGTCTTTGGGTGTCTTCGTTTTAAACCCTAAGTGCCCAAAGATATCATTAACAACGACAACTGTTTTATCATCAAACTGCCATAGGTTTTACAGTTACTGTTGCCGCTATAATACTGTAATATGTATTCCAGCGTTCTAGCAACTCTTTTATCGGTGGTTGTGCCCATTGAGTGATATTGTTGTTGCTAGTTACAACTTGATAGTTTCATTTCATCAATGGGAACAGGTCAGCATGTCCCTACTTTTCCCTACACTATTATGAACTGAAATTAAGTGTAAAAGTCGGATGACATTCGGCTTCATTTAGTAACTCTATGCTGCAAAGACAATGTTTGTATGTACATTGGTATAGATGTACCAAGACCACTGTCCAAGCTACTCCGGGCCAAGTTCATTCTCGGTTTTAGGGGAGCTCCGTAGATACGGGCGCCGTACGGCTCAGTCCTAGCCGGCAGTTGTGAGGAACACATCTCCTTACGGTATACGGCGGGAGCGATGACCTCGCCGCTCCCGCACCTCTGCCGATCACTCGTGGGAGGCGCGTATGCGCTCTTCGTCTGCATTCAAGACAACTTTGACTCGAACGTTTTGGCCAGGGCTTTTGTGGTGTTGGTAGATCTATACACAGGGGTATTTGACAAAAAAACTTACTCTCTGTCATTTAGTTTAGAAGAACCCATGCTGTAAAACTAGGTTTTTATTCCTTTACTTTGGAAAGCATTTATTTGTTTCTGCACCTTGAATCTATATCTTGTAAGTAAATTGTAACTAGAAATATTAGCATGATGAGAGTGTTCACAGTACGAATGTCTGCACATGGCCAGTCATTCAACTATATTTGGCCTTGAACTGAATTATTGTAATTTTTCATAATGTCAAAGAAGATAAGTTTGGTTGAGTGTAGACATGTCACTCATTTAATAGTAATTAAATATTAGACCCGAGTAATTGTGATATAAGTTTTAGTAATAGTAGTACCAATTACACTACCCGTTTGAAAAACAAGTGGAGTTTGCATTTTTGTGTTTCCTAAAGTATCATTAAGTTTTCATACAATAGATTTAAGTTTAAAACTTGAAAAAGGTATATATCTGTAATTTTGTGAACGGTAACACCAGCAAAAGTAAAATGGTTTGGCAAGTACAATGTGAGGAAACCATTTAAAAAATATTTTTCACTTTTCAGCCTGGCCCAAGGTTAAAACTTAAAAGCTGTGCGGTTATGAACATGTGTTCCAAAATAACTTTTAAACAGTAGTTTTGGAGTAAAAAAACATCATAATATTAATGTTAAGTTGGGGTGTGGAAAGGGAACCCAACAGCTTACCTGGTCGGTGACTGCAGGGATCTCGTAGAAGAAAGATACAAATAAAAATAAACATAATACACGAAAACTTCGAAACTGTTTCGGCCAAACAGGGCCTTGCTCACTCGACGAGAGCGGAGAGTTTTGAGAAGACCAAAACTACTTTTTGTTTTTCCTTTTTTGTCGATGTATATGTACTCCCAATATTACAGCTTCTTTAAAGCATTTTTGTGTATTATTTTAGCAAAAATGTATTCAATTGGATGTCTAAAATGATCCACAAAAATGCTTTGAAAAAGCCGCAATATTGGGAGTATGCATGTAAGAAAAAATGTCAAAAATAGTTTTGTGGTACTCAAAAGACAATTTATGATGTTCTTACTCAAAAAGTACTTATAAATATTTTTGAAAACATATTTTAGCGCCCGCATAGTCTTAAAACTTACAACACTGATCGCTCTCTTTTCTTTTTCCCCAAAGAGTCAAATCAAACGTCGTCTTATCTTTTATTTAAAATTGTTACTAATTTTGTTTATGTGGTGAGCATAATTTTATAATTACATATGTATTTATTTACTATTTATGATGAATTAAGACGATCCATACATACCAAATAGTCAGTTGTAAGCCTATGTTTTAGAAATCTGGTAAATGTTGTGGAAAGATTTTCTTTGGTGACATGTTTATGTCTCCATGACGGTAATAGTTTTCTTTTACAGTCTAGTCATATTGTGGAACAAACTAGTACCATAATAAAATCACTTTTGAGAATTTCATAAACTTTATAGGGATTGTGGTTGTGAAACTTTGATGACTTTTGCAGCCCAAATATAGTAATAAAGGTGTGAAACTTGTTGTTTCGTCTTGTACCTGTGTGTGACATTCTAAGGGTGTACACAGGGGCTTAGAAACTTTGAACTCACACAAGTAATTGTAGAGCTGCGACGTTGAGAAATCCGTTTCACACCTTTATTAATGAAAAGGATTCACATCAAAATAAATGCACGGAGGTACACGATAACATGTCCGATCCTGATTCGTATCACATATTGTACATTAAAAGACATTCAAAATCATCAATTGTAGACTGAACAATGTGCAAAAAGGGTTTCTATTGGCATATCTCCCATGGGCCTACAAAGAAAATAAAAAAATGTAATAAGTCCTATTTGACTTCTGGAAATATTTCTTTGAAACATTTCCTTCCAAATTCATATCGGATGACATGACGTATCTTCGATAGACAAATCTTCTGTGTGGAATATAATGTTTTTGTAGTTTTGAGGCTGCCATCAGATTTCTAATGCACTGTTGTGATTCATTCAATATTGTTCGTTTAATGTTTGGAATGGGATTTAGTATGAAATGTCCAAATACTTTCTCTTACAACATGTATTTTAAATGAAAATGTCAAAATGTTTAATGGGACTTTTGCTGATTAAAAAAAACAATGCAGGTGAATCTAGGTGTACAATTGACGTCTCAATGTAGTGCAGTGAAACTTGTAGAGTGCCCTATTAAGTTAGACTACGAACTTGATTACATACTGCCTCTAACAATTGTTAGATCCATATCTGTGCATTCTAGAGACAATAATTAGTTTTTAACCCATCTGCACCCGTAAGCGGACTAGTCCGCGAATCATAGCCTGGCCACGGAAACCATAAGCGGACTGGTCCGCATTTACGCGCGCTTCCATTCAAACTGCAGTAGTATCAGCTCCTATCGGCCAATTGTTGTACTTTTTGTTGCGTTTCCCGCGTCAAGCATGTAGTGACATCTAATGGTGTTCTTTGGTACTCTTACGGCAAAATGGTGAAGCTACAATCGACTTTGTTATCGACGTGAAACTTACGCGCCTGTAGTAGTCAATAATGGCAGATCAAAGCGTCGTTCTCGGCAAAAACAATCCTAAATCAGTCAATTTTTGGATGTTCTTCGATCAGATTTCGGTGATAGTGATGGTGAAGGTTGTGATTTTAATTGTATGCGTAGAACCGGTGCAGATATAGTAAGATAAAGTGACAGCGAAGAAGAAATGTGCGTTGGTGTGCGTGGGAGTAACATTGAGGTTAGGAATGGGCGTGATCACGATCACGAGGGTCGTACTCGTAGCCCTACAAATTCGTGTATTGTTAGTTGTGAACAGGCCTAGGCCTAGAAATAATGCTACAGTAATAATAAGTGATAGTGACAGTAATGGTGTTGATTACGTTCTTACTGTACTACGCTGCAACTTTGATGTGCAGAGGGCAAAAGTGCGCGGTTTCCGTGGGCGCGCTAGCGTTTTTGGGCGCTGGTGCGGATGGGTTAACATTAAATCACTTTGTATCATTATATGCTTTTATTTTCTGATATTTGTTAATTGTCTCTTGCAGACACAACACAAATAAGTATTAGGTATTTTATTCATTAATGCCCATCTTGCAGGGCATAGGCAGAATAGTACTCTTCATTTCAGCATGATGTGTCACTTGGTTTCATGAAATAACAGTGAACAGACAAGAATCAACCAAATTCAATATTGTTTATTTAAAACTTGTATCTCAGCTTGTATTTCACGTTATTTGTTGAAAACAGTTTGGTAAATGCTTAATACATAATATTCAAATAAATGTTATGTATATTTAGTAAGAAATCCAATGTGTATCTGCCAACAGTAATGCAGGCCTAGTTTTGGTGTTATTGTTTTACACATGTACTTTTTTTAAATAGATTGCTTAATATTGACTGTATTTTATTTAATGTGTAGTTGCTGTTGTTTTTTTACTGTTTGTAACTAGCTCATAATGATACTATTAGCATAATAATAATAATAATAATAATAATAAATTAATAATAATAATATAATGTTCACTAATACAATCATTACGTGAAGTGATTTCTTGGTAAATAATACAGAAATATATTTCTTAATATATAAAATTGTAATTTATTTGTGTTCATTTCTAAAGAGGAGTATTGTGATTTAATTAAAATTTGGCATGTGTCAAATCAAAACAAATCAAAGTTGCAAAATTTGTATTAATTTGTTGTATGCAGTACATAAAATTGGTAATTGCTAATCAAGTTTAAAAGAGCTAAATCATCACTTCAAGTCATTATGAAATTCCAGATGCAAATAATGCTATGTCGTATTGTTTAGAGATAGCTAAGTAACTTTCTGTAGATTAATACATAAGCTCTAAATAAGGGATTTTTTGGGGTGTATAACAAAATATTGGTTGAAATTATATTTAACATAATTGTGAATAAGTAAAATTGGCAATACCAAAACTCTAGGTTTGCAGTAAATAAATACTGTTGTGTGTTCATTAATGATTACTAATTCATTACATATTTTAAAAGTAACTAGAACCGTACTTAAAAGAAGGTTAGAACAAGCCGTCCACAATGCCAATTAAAAGCTATATGTTATATTTATGCACAAACACCGTTAAATGCCATTTAATGCTGTGCAAATCGAAAAATGTAATGCTTTTATCTGCTTTTTATTGTTGGAATTACGTTAAAGGGTTGCGTTCGGTTGCACACTCCGATCTTGTATGGCACACTTCTATTCCATTCTCAAGCGTCATGTAGCGCATTGTTCAAGTCAAACAAATTTGTTTTTAGACTGCGAATTTTAATCTTTTGTCCACTTGATTTTACTACTACTAGTGGTTTCCCAGGGAAATTCTTTAAGCCGCCACAGGCAGCTTTGTAGCCACTACTAGTATAATATAATAATTGTTCCGTTGAAATGATACTTAAGAGAAATGTACATAAATCAATGCAACAAATTGCATTCCGTTCCTTAGCACCAAGATTTGCAGAGCGTAAATTGGGTAATAAAATGTGTTGTGGATGTAATTTATTGTAGATAAGTACACACAGTGCTTGAAGTGGAGTTCGTGTGGTCAGCTTGTATTAAATTAGCCGGCCATATGCTTGAGTTGGTTTGAATCCTCTTTTCAAGCACTGTTGTGTACTATCTGCATTGATGAAATAGTAACCATATCAATCAAAGCTTGTACAAGTAAGTGTATTTGTAAATAACTAATGGTAATAATATAATTAATAAATATACACTAAAATAGATTCTGTAGTAGTTGTTTCATAATTTCTGCAGGTCATGATAGAGATCCCTCCCTCCCCTTTGCTAGATCTGATCCAACGTCCACTGAGTTTCCTAGCGAGCGGGGGCAAGGATCTAGTGGACCTTGGATCTGTCCACCCCACATTCCTTTAGACTTGGAGGCTGTCCCACTTTTTTTTAATTTAGCGTCTATCTTATTCATTTAACAAACTGATTTACAAAGGAGGGCAGCTAAATAAATCTAATTACATAAACGCAGACACAACAATGAACTACAGTTAAGTAAATATTTGAAATAGTAATATTACAACAACAATGCATTAAACATCAATTTTAGTAACAAATACAAAAAGGATATTAAATGCAATTAATTAATGAATCAAATATAAAAAAGTGGTGGGGAGAAGAGAAAAGAAAGTAGAAAAGAAAGAAAGAAAAAATTATAAAAGAAAAACGTAACGAAAAAATTGATTTATTAGACAATCCCACTCATACGAATATGAGGTTTGCCAAAAATCAGGGAGTAATCAAACTTTCGCGGAAGAAACCACCGAACGCGAATCTTCATTCTTGTGTTCAAATCTTGTTAACAATTTAGTACAAAAGATCTTGACTCATATAATTATATCAGACATATAATTATTTGAAATTGTTCAAATCAAAAACTGATCACAGCAATGATATTATCCTACTAGGCTTCTTAATCTAGATCTGTACATATTGTAAATGTTTTTAATATTATTTGTATATATTGGTATTTATGTATTAGCCTAGACATATCATGACATGTAATACACTCAGAACATGGTCTACATGGGAAGAGTATACATTACGCAAATAAATCTATCTATCTATCTAAAGGACACCTAACTCAAGTTGCAGGCTCCACCAGTGGGCGGCAACCAGACAATTTAGGCAGAAATGTCACATGATTTTGAACCAAGCTAGACCCCCTTCCCTCTGTCAAGTTTGTCACAAAACGTGTGCCCCGCCCCCCCCCCCCCCAAAAAAAATGATTTCACAACAAAATTTAATTTCCTGGTCATACAGCCCCACCAGTCCCATAAAACATTTTCTAGACTAAAATTATTTGCATTTATCTAAATTAAATATTTGTACTACGATTTTCACTGAGCCTATTAAATGAAGTGCTTGTATTTATGTTGCAGGAAGTATAACCACCACTTACCTAATACAACTATCACACATTGTCAGAAGCAGGTGACTCCCTCCCCCTCCCACCATTGCAAAACTGTGTGCTAAAGAGATACACGTAAGCAGGGATGGCGTAATATGGTCCTTGTTTATTTGTGTGTGGGGAGGCGCGAACATACCCCTCACGCGACGAAACATTGTTTCTGAAAAATATATCTTATTACAATGGGGGGGGGGGGGGGGCTGGGGCGCATAACCCTACCAATTTGTTTATTTTTAACATGGCATATTCTACTAGGTGGTTTCGTCGATAATTTATAAAATTGTGTAGATTGTCAGGAAATAAAATCTTGCCTCAAAATTTTGCTTTCCCTCGCCCCCCTCTTACCAAATTTGTGGGGAGGGCAGTCGCCTCTCGCCCCCCACCCCCCCACTCCGTAGTTACTACACCACGTAGGCCTACTTCTTTGACTACTGCGTATAGGACTAGGAGGTATAGAATAGAATAGAATAGAATAGAATAGAATATTTATTGACAACTTTGATTGCAATGATTACATTTTGACACAATCGGTGGCTGCTCAGTATACTATACATAGGCTAGTATTATGTAAAAAGTATGAATATAACTACATAGTAAATTATGATAAACTATTTGTAGAAGGGTACAAGACATAACACTTAACTTTTCAACAGTCCTTTTAATACTCCCAGTGATTTAGGAAGAGTCACCATTACTCCTTTTGGGAGAGCATTCCACTCCCTTTTGGCCCTAGCCAGAAAAGAGTATTTGCCAGTATTAGTTCTGCTAGCTACAACCCTCACTTTGAAGGCATGGTCACCTCTTCCTAGATAGTCGGCCCTTTCAAGCCTGCCAGATAGGTCTACCCACGCTTGTTCTCCGTTGTATATTTTATACATAGTACATAACCTTGCAATTTTTCTCCTCCCTTCAAGTGTTTCCCATCTAAGGTTTCCTAATACTTGTAACACTCGCTCTCCGTCTAAAGTCCAACATAACGTATCTTGCTGCTCTCCTCTGCACCATTTCAACTTTCTTGGGTGTGCCCTATCTGGTAGCAGCCCCATACACTTGAACAATACTCTAAACTAGGCCTTACTAATGTGAGATATCCCTTTTTTTTAACTTTCTTGCGCACCCTTTTAAAATTTCTCATCAAAAAATGCAACTTTTTTATGCCTGAGCCCCATTGCACTCAAAATTTAAAGACAGAGCAAAGAAATACTTTGTTAAAAACCCCCTTCTACGTCTTGAAAAATTCTTTGAACCCCCAAATGATTTAGCATGTGGGCCCACTTGTCGCTACCTTTTCCTGAAATTGAACGCCCTATTTTTTTGGGCCTCCCCGATTGTTTTTTTTGGGCTTTGGGTGTTCAAGGCTTTATTTTATAAAAGTTGACTTACGTTTTGTTTGATATAAAACTAGTAAGCTTCTTTACATTTTGGGTTTGCAAGGAATGAAAATTATGAATGAATGTCAATGACTTTCTAGGCCTAGATATTTTTCTTTTTGATTACTGTCAGAGTTTTTTATTTTTTCCACTGAATTACTGTCAGTGTTATAGTGATGAATTGTAATTATTGTACTTTTTGGGGTGAATTTGTTTTAATTGTTTAATTTTTTAATTTAAAATTTTTTTTTTTTTTTTTTTTTTTAGCTTGAAACTATTGGGAAACTACCCTTTGGGTCCAAAACCCAAGACTTCAATTTGATTTGCATCATTTTTAATTGTACTGTAAAATTGATTAGGCCTATTGTTATAACTTTCATGTACCTAGTTGTGATATATTACTATTTTATGTATTTTTATACTAAAATGCAAACCCAAAATGAAGTAAAATTTATAATGGGAAAAAAAACTCTAAAACTACTACTTGTGCTGATCCCGCTTATTACTACTACAGTTAATCCTAAGTATTTACTCTCTTACTTTCTACTTTTCACGTTTCCAATCTATACCTATATTTAAAAACATTTTTTTTATTGGTAAACCTCAACATTTTACTTTGTCACATTTGCCTCATTTTTTTTTAAATTCCCCCCAAATTATTTACTAAATCAAAACCTGCTGGAGCTCTTTACGCCCTAACACCCTTATTATTCTGTTATAATACAATCATTGCAAAAATCGAACCCTAGCCGTTTTTCCCTTTAGGCCGGTCAAGTAGAATGATAAACATAATAATTATAATAATAATAATAATAATAATAATAATAATAATAATAATAATAATAAAATGATAGAACAAAACTTTTATATTCTAACAAACTGGTGCACTTACCAACAACAACAACAACAACAACAACAACAACAACAACAACAACTTGCTCCTACACTTTTGCATGATCATGGAGCATTAGCTATCTTTACGGACACGTGATTAATTATTGATAGCAATTGATTTTTGTTGGAATAAGCAATTTCTCCTTTACAGCGGGTAAAAATTCAAATATCCCCCCCTTTCGACTACCGCAGTAAACCGATACTCCTACAAAGTTGGGGTAAAAAGGGTAAAGTGGAAGTGGGTGGTTATGTTTTCCGGTCTAATCGTTGGATGCAAGGATACACTTCGTTGGTTGGATGCTGTCAATAATAATTGTGAATAATATTAATTGTATCTTCACTGTTCTCTGTGACTCTGTACATGTAGCCCTAATGTGGCAAGCTATACAATAAATAACCAAAGACTGCAACGGATAAGGTAATTCATTGTAATAACTAGGCCGCTTCGCGAACGCTTTTTCCAGTCGCGTTGATGGATGAGTTCTTTTAAAAATATTTCTGTCTAATGATTACGTTTTTATGTGGAATCTCCTTAGGCCTACTTTTCCTATAGTTACTTGATAGAACTTGTTCATTATACACCTGTAAAAGGCTTATATTAAAACCTTTATTTCTATGAATTTTGACCAACTTTTTCAACTTTTTCTTTCAAGAGGCACTACATCACCATAATCTTTATGTCAATGTAAAATATGAACGTTGAAGCCCCACCTGTTTGGTCAAAATCGGCCCAAATATCACGAAAATATCATATTAAAAACCGGAGAAAAAATCGTAAAAAAAAAAAATTTCTATAAGAAATATTTTTTCAAATGTCTCTAAAATCATAACATATATAATTTTAGTGGTTTTTCACGTTTCTATAAAGTTTCATCAATATCGGAGTAGCCGTTTGCCAAATCTCACAAAAATATTGCAATAAAAATAAAAAAAAATCGAGAAATATTTCTTCGATTGTACCAAAAAACAATACAGCTCTAAGTTCAGAGATTTCGAAGGTCCCCTTCAATTTTCATCAAGATCGCATATGCCGTTTGCCCGGTAGAGAGCGAACAAACAGACAAAAAACTAACAAAAAACACCCGAGCTATTTTTCTTGGGGTAACGTAAGTTAAAAAATAAACAAAAAAACACCAAGTCAAATTTATTTATTTATTTATTTATTTATTTATTTATTTATTTATTTAACGTCTATCCTATTCAGTTATAAAAACTGATTTACAAAGGAGGACAACTAAATAAATCTAATTACATAGATGCAGACACAACAATGAACTACATTAACACACCAGACCCTAATTCCAACAATTTTATATCATGGCATCATGTCATGTGTGCAATCTGTTCAGCGATTCGGCTGATTTTCGACGTATGTACACACAACACACACACAACACACACACACACACACACACACACACACACACACCACACACACAGTCGTAGTTTATCAGCAGATATACGAGAATTTGACGTTTTTGATGCCCCCCCCCCAAACATAGGCTGGAAAGCTCCCCCCCCCCTGAAAAATAGACTAGACGCGCCTGCACGTGAGCGCACCCCCCAAAGTTTTGTTTGTATTTCAAATGTGTTAAGTTTAAATTATTTACAGTCATGGATCTTCTTATGGGACACCGTTCTATAATTATTGAGTGAGAGATATCGTTAGTGGTAACTTAATATGTCAAACACTACTTGGACATATGATTCTGATTTTATGAAAATAATACAATATGTTTTTAAAATCACTAAAACATAAAAAAATCCGTTTTCTTCAAGGATGTAAGTCTTCCTATATATCATACTCCCCCCCCCCCTCTTGTCCTTGAGTCTCACTACTAGCCTCACAGTAAACGGCGCTGACTAAACCGTTTACCATTCACCCTTTATTAGAACATTCCTATAAAACTTTAAGTTATTTTTTACAATCTATCAAAAGGTTTTACCCTAAATATTCTCGAATCTCGATCCATCAATTCCAGGGACTTTCCTTATTCTTGTTTTATATCTCTTTGGATCTACATAACATTACGTTGATCTGTCTCTTCTAAACACGCACTTCGCAATCGACTTCTATGTTATCATCGTACGGCGCAGACAACAGACAACAGATTGGAGGTCAACCTGTTGTCTCAGGTGCTCATGCTATTCGTGTCTAACAACACAAAGCAAATTGTACGGACTGCACGGCTGATTGAATCATCCAGTGGCGTCCGCGTAGGGCCTAACTATATAGCCCTTGTTTTTGTGACGGGCGAACATTGCATATGAAACGATTTTTTCGGGATAGGTATGTATCCTGGTACAATGGGGGTCTGTGGGGGGGGGAGGGATGACACAAAATTATTCCCCCCTTTGATTAAATTAGGGGGGGGGGAGGATGACACAAAATTGATCCCCTTGATTAAATTTGTCCCCCCCACCCCGCCATAGTTACGTCTCTTAGTCCTCTTTATTATTTAACAACCCTTGGACATTCCTTCACAATTGTCCAAATCACAAAATACCTAGTTGGACACCTGAGGGGGTTCATGCATTGCACCCTGGGAAGGTTTCCCATAATACCGGTACATTTTCTAAACATGTGTGGGCCTAGCGTAGCGTACACTTGTACAGGCGTGGGGGTGAGGTAATACCCCCACTCACTTTTCCTCTAACCCACCTAAGATAGTATTTCGGTGAGTATTGTATTTTACAACCCGAAACTAGAGGCGAGCTCTGGCATTCGTCGACGGAGACCTCTTCCCCTTCCCATGACGACCGTGACGATACGAACGATGACAAAGACAATGACGACCACGACGTGAGAACCTCGTCTTTATCCCCCTACCCGTGGCTGGTTCTGACCAGCGCGGGCTTTCCTCCCCAAATCCTCAAGGCTAGAGTAGTGCATTATGATCTAACCGTTGACGCGCCCTTAATGTAAATAAAACAAAAACCTAAGATTGTGAAACATCCACTCTCACCGTACACCACATCACATCAATAACTGGAAGACTAATCGCAGTCAGTACTACGGTGCTTTTCAGTGGCGTAGTTATAGTCATTGGTACAATAATTGAGTTTAGAATATAATATATACTAAACACAATGGTACAATGGGTACAACGGGGGGGGGGGGGGTCTGGGGGTTTCCCCCAGCTAGTGCCCGGACATGGGGAGTATAGTCCCAGAAAAGTTTTGATTTTTAACATTAAAAATAGTGGTATTTTACTAGTTTATTCTTAGCGTGATTATACGTCGACAATTTATAAAATTGTGAAGATTGTGAGTTTAGTTGTCATTTTACAACATTTTGCTCCCCCCCCCCCCCCCGTAGTTACGCTATTAATGCTTTTTGTGTGATGGTTGCTATGAGAATGCTTGTGGCTATAGTTGTGACTTCTGACTTGTTAGGGCCTACATAAAGCGCAAAAACTCTCCCCCCCCACTCGAAAAAGAGTTCCTACGCGCCTCTACTATGACGTTTGTATCCCCAACAACAATATACATCGATTTTTATGAAACCATTAAACTATCTGGGTATAAGCAAGCATGAAGCAAGAGAGACTTAAAAATAGAATAGGCCTATACATTTTGAGAATCCTCCTGTGCTCACCCCTACATATAACCCAACCCCCCCCTCTCTCAACCCATTAAAATTAAATTTTCAATTTCAATGCACCATTGTTTTGTGGGAGCTATTTATTTGATTCGGATGATAAGATTTTATTTTTAGAAATTTACGACAAAAACATTCAGAGAGGGTTACCGATGTAGAGAATCGAACCTGAACCTGATAAATATTTAAGCAGGCAATTAATGAATTTTAATTATTAGTGTTTACTATTAGTGACGTTCACTTGTAGTTGTAGGCCCTATGACGTACGTGGTCTTGTACTTGTAGTCTAGATGCGCAAAGGCTCCAATACAGTCGGTATTGCCAACTTGGGGGATTTGTCGCTAAATATAGGGGATTACAAAGTGCCTTTGGCGACAATATTATAATTTTGGGATTGGCGACTTTTTGGGGGAATTTGGATGTTCCACATATTGGAATGATATAAAATAAAACTATCAAATATTTTACGATTTTCAGTAAAATGGACATAAGATCAGACCAAATTGTAGTTTTGTTTAAAACTTAAAGGTTACCAAACCAATTAAATATTAGCCTACTTACGAGTTTTATTTTGTAAAAAAAAGCTATTAAATAAAAAATGTGAATTATTACAAATTTGGGTATTTTAAAAATAATGTATACTTTTGACTAAATTTTGGGGAGTTTTCGATTTTCAACGTTGGCTCAACTGTATTGCAGTTCGCGCGCCCGCTGTTCTGTTCTGTTCTGTTCGCTCTCACTCACAGTCGCTCGTAGAGATGGCATGTACCAGGTCGCGGCCCAGCAAGGTAAGATAAGCTAATACTTGCATGTTCTCAATATCTTTTACAATACTAGCCCTACGCAATGAAGACTTAACTTCTTTACTGTTATATTATTAATAATATTTATAGAATTCATGATATCTACTATATTTGCATAAAAGCGTAAGAATGTATTACTTGCCTACGTACCGCCCCATAGTTCTACAATGATGTGGCCTAGCGATCTTGTACTGCTTTCAATGTCGGCCTCGCTGTGACTTTTCATTTCTCTGTAGCTCTACACTTAAATATTATTGATTTATAGGGCCTATCTACTTTATTTGCATAAAACTGTAATAATTAAACATGCATCATTTCCTGCCCTTTTTTTCTTCAATGACCTGACCTGGCATGGCATGATGTTCTTGTAGTTTCTACCTTCAACATCTTTCACACAAGCACTAAGCAGTGTTAAATTTACTTGCCACTATTTCTTCCCGAAATGTTCATAAATGTGTGTTTTTATCGCAAATAGCTTCACCTTCATTTAGTGACCCTTTGTCCAATAGCGTTGACGTGGCCCTTGCTTTGAACAGCGTGCACAATAGCCCGACCCCGACGGCTGGCGCTCTTGTATCTGAATTCTGAAATATATTCGTAGGTATCAATTGCTTGGCAACAATCAAATCGGATGTTCAAACGGCCATGCATGGTTTGCGATGCTACCCTGTTCCTATAGGCCTACCCCCCCCCCCAACCTTAATTCTAATTATTTACGAGCTCTTGTCTTTAGAATCCTTCTTGATGAAACATTGCAATGTGTTTATTTTAATCAGTGTCATGCTTCCAGATAGGAATTCGGCCCCTACAGCCACAGCCAGCCTGTCGTGGCCCCGTGTGGGGGGGGGGGGAGGGCTTTGCGACATCTCCCTCGCCAGGCTGATCAGCTGATAGCTAGTGACGTCACATCAACATTTCTGACAGGAGGCTAGGTGAGCAGTTTGCAATAATGCAATTATACTCAACATTGATCCATCTACTTGACAGTCTTCAAATAATAATGTGCCACTTAAATATTTGACAGGAATCAGAATTTGCTTTTTATAAAATTATTTTTATTTATTTATTATAATATTAATTTTATATTTAATTTATTTTCAATCCTATTGTTAAGTGATATTCCTAACTGATTTATACCAATTGATTTTTTTGTTTAATTTGCTCAATACTTTGATAGAAAGTGTTATCCAATGCACAAGGTTGTGGGTTCGATTCCAAACTGCAGACCAAGTCAACGCAAGCAGTTCTTATCTTTAAGCTTTCATTTTAATGCCTTTTGGTACCAAGACACATGATCGTGATATGTTTATTTTTAATTAAAAAAATCATATTTTAATAATTCAAAAAGGCATCCCCCCCCTTTCATTTAATATTTTAATGCATGATTCAGTTGATTATTTTTATTGTTGACGCACCCCGCCCAGGACAAGCGCCACTCGCCTCTTAAGAAGGAAGATCGTCTGTACCGTGGGGCCTCTTAACAACCTGATCAGCGTCACGTCGCAGATATTGACTCGCCGACATGTCAACGTTGTACGAGTTGCCAGCGTCAGATTGCTTCGGTGAGTGAATACAATCTTTGACTTTCAGTACATTGTCTGTATTTCTACACTAGGCTCTACAATCTTGCCTCTCGATGAGAAAGCTTTGCCGGGCTGTGGCAAGCCGCGGTTGATGTTGTAGGTACAACTAGTCTGCAAGAGGCTATACCTCTCCCGCAAGGACTTGCGCACTCCCACACTTTTAATCCATCAATCGTTCCCCTACATATCAAGTCTAAATTACATTATTTAATTACGTAGGCCTACTTGAAATGAACCATACATTATTAATTAGTTTGAAATTTTTTTTTGTAGCTTACAAGTTTTCATATTTTGATTTTCCAAGCGTGTTTTTTTATTGTAGTGGTTAGTTTTCAAATAAAAATTAAATTATATTTTACTTTGAGTTAATATTACTTTCTTTTTCTTTTCAAGGAACCAAATTTATTCGGTGATTGGCATCATCACAGAGGATGTGACAAGAATCTGTACTCGCTGCTACGCACGTCTCAACAACTCTGTGATCTTCGTTGCCGAGTTTCAGGTTACCTTGAGTCTTCTAGTCCGTCACGTCAGTGTTACCAGCGGCTTAGTTCTATGGTGAGTTACATTCTTCTGCGGACTTAACACAGGTGATCGTTATACTTGGGGAAGTAAATTTTAAATTTAATGAGGTTTACTTTTATGGTTTATTTGAATTTTTCGACTTTATATTTTATATTATACCATGTTTTTAATCCAAATTTTAAATAATTTTCATTTTCATTACCGTTGGGTCATGAAAAAGGAACTGTGAAATAACTTTGAATTCTGCGCTGTGCAAGGAAACTATAGGCCTACTATTTCAAGAGTGTTGTGATTGGTTTCTTTTCAGAATTATTCAAATTGATTTATTGATTTTTGATGACTTATCTTCATTTAGTCCTTAATAAAGATGGTTAATTTAAGCAAACAATTTAATATTTTGAAGTTGACCGTAATTTTCATTTTAAAATTTCATTCTTAAACTTTCATGGAGTTTATTCTTGAATTGTAACTTAGCTTTCAAAAGTTGTTTTACAAATTTCCCCAATTAGGCGACATTAACGGCCATAAATTGATAATGCAGTTTCTCACTTACATAACCTTTGGTGATATTGATTCAACTATTCAACATTTTTACAGTCTTGGGGACGCTACTTTTAAAAAGTAGCATGCTATCGCTAACGCTACATGCCCCTAAAAAGTAGCTTTGCTACTTTTTCTTTCAGATGTAGCGGCGCTACATTCGCGCTACACAAGAAATATAGCACGCTATTTTTCCGATACATGTTCGTGTTTAACCCTCCGTCACTCGCGCGGAATTTCTTAACACCATCCCTCGCGTGGGGTTTTGTCGAACCCCAAATTATTTTGGGCTGTAATTAGTGCAGAAGTATGTTTTGGATATTTCTGTCTGGCTCATATGATTTGTGGAACTACTATGTAGGTGTTTTTACTGGGAGGACAGGGAAATAAATGCCAATGAACTTTTTGTATGAAATATTATTTTATTGTAATTTTCAGATTTAAAAAATGGACATTTTCAAAATATTCAAAAAGGTGTCCAAATATGCAATTTTAAGTTTTGTTTCACTTTTTAGTAATAAAGATGAACCAGTTAGTAAATTGCAAGAAGAATTTTTCCAAAATTCCAAAATTTCAAATTTAAGCCAAATAGCATTGAGTTTCCCTATGCTGTTCCTGTAACGTGATCACTCGCGTGGGGTTTCAGAAACCCCAGCCAAGTTTAGACCGCAATATACGACACTAAAAGCCCTAATGATTAGAGGGTTACAAATTTTGCTAACAGATAGAGTGACTTGAAGGTACTGAGAATCTAGAGTCGGTAAAACAGGTCTGATGCAGAGAAACAGAGTCGAATGTAGACCCTGGGTTTGTAGAACCCCACTCGAGTGACGGAGGGTTAATCGGGGGGTGTCGAGATCTCAAATTATCCCGTTTTTAAAGCCTTTTCACGTCGTGCCGCGATGATTTTTAACTCCATTTATGTCAACTTGATCGTGATATATATCATCAAAAGCACATAGTTTCGGTTTCCATTGTGATAGAAGGCGTTCTTTCAACGTTTAGGCTAGCTAGGCTCTAGTCTTTAAAGAATTCTAGGCCTAACGGTCAACATTCATATTGCATTTCTTATTTTCAACAACGTGTTTTTCGCGGAATCACTGCAGAAGAATGCGACAAACAACTCTAGCCCTGCAGGTTACTGGTGCCGGACAATAGCGATATAGCCCGGAATGTCCCAAGGGAGGGGGGATAAGACACTAATCACTTCATTTTAATGTGCAATTCAGACGATTGGTGTAATTATTGAGCGGCTTATGCTCTAAATCAATAATACGACTTCTAATTATTGTGGATACATCTTTGTTTACGACCCTGAAATAGCACTCAAGATGCACCACGCAATTTAATAATCACTGCAATATTTTTTGGTAAAGTGAGCTCACTTGATGTGACAGATCGGCGATCGCTAGCATCCTTCAGACGACACAGAGAGAGAGAGAGACTCGCTCTCTCGGGGACCGAGTGAGGGAGATGGTGTGAAAGTGAAACAAGATTACGGGCCGGTCTACAAGGCGAGCACATGACGTGGCGCGGCGGCGTTACAAGTTAGTTTGCAGTGCCGACTTTTGACTTTACGTGGTACTGGGACTGCTGGCGCCGAAACTTAAAAAGTAGCGCAAATATCACGCTAACGCTACAAAAATTGTAGCATGCTACCGCTACAATATGCCCCCTCAATAAAGTAGCGCGCTACTGGCTCCGCTACACGTAAAAGTAGCATGCTACTTGTAGCGCGCTTCTCCCCAAGACTGCATTTTTAATATAAAGCGTTCATTATTCTTACCCATTTAGAGTTTCTTTTTCTTGTTTGTAGGTACTAATAGGCCTACTGGTGAAACTTAAACAACTATTCTTTCAATTTTTAACAAAGTGTTATGAACTTGTGAATCATATTTTAAAAAAACATTGTTTTTATATTAGGCCTACATTTTTTATTATCATTTACCACATATTATTATTAAATAACACAAATTTACTGTTTTAATAACGAATTAACTTTTGATAGTTTTCTAATTTATTTCTTACACTTTTACTGTCAACTCTGCATCAAAATCCTTGACATTCAAACATTCATACCAACCTTTTATTTTCTAGTTATGGCACGTCTGCTTAATCCACTGGTGAACGCTCCACTAGCTCGTACTTCATGTCTTGTCTGAACAGAGCGATCTAAACAGCTCGGCAATCAGCATCGCCCCAAGGTAGGCCTCGCTTACATAATCTTTGGTGAAATTGATGGTCAACTATTCAATATTTTAATATACAAAACGTTCTTACCCATTTAGGCCCAGAGTTTCTTTTTCTTGTTTTGTAGGTAGGCTACTAATAGGCCTACTGGTGAAACTTGAACAACTAAACCTTCCATTTTAAACATAGTGTTGTAAACTTTTGAATCAAGTTTAAATTAAACATTGTTTTTATATTATATTACATTTTTTATTTAACATTTCACCACATAGGCTAATTATTAAATAACATAAATTTATTGTTTCAATGAGTTTACTTCTGATAGTTTTCTAATTTATTAAAGAGGGTACAATTTTACTCTCAACTGTGCATCAAAATCCTTGACATTCAAACATTCATACCAACCTTTTATTTTCTAGTTATGGCACGTCTATTTAATCCACTGGTGAACGCTCCACTAGCTCGTACTTCATGCCTTGTCTGAACGGAGTGATCTAAACAGCTCAGCAATCAGCATCGCAGTTATCCAGTTCGGCTCAAGATTTACCTGACAACACATCCATCTTGCACGAGTTGCCAGCATACAAGTGATTAGGTAAGACAATTTTGAACATTATTAGTATTTATTGTTAATATGTTAGTAAAAATAATTGAATGCACTGCTGGTTCTATTCCTGAGTGAAATTACATAAGCTGCAGTTTTTTTTGGTAGGGTAGAGCTGGCGGTATATCAATTATGTTTTGATCTTATTTGTGATAATGATAAAACCGAAGCCCATCAGTCGAGCTTTTAAAGGATACACCAGACGTGAGGACCACTTTTGATATTATTTTCTAAGACACACTCTGAGTTGAAAGGCGACAAGGTTTATGCTTATGTGGCCGCGGCTAACGCTCTACAGATAGATTTGTTTACTGTGCCTACGTCATATTGCCCGCGCTGCACTTTGTCGCGGCCGGGCGGTCGGTCGTTAACGCACACGTGCAGAGCTCGTTAATTTTTACTGCCATATTAGAACTTTTCTCGATGCATGCGTCTTGCACTCCAGTCTGTCGTTTCGATTTTGCTGTGGACACACGGGTTTTAAGACATACTTTGACAGTGATATTCTGTGTTCAATATGCTACAATTTGTTAAATGTTACAATTTAATTACCTAACTTTGAACTAATTTTAACTAGGGTTGCCGTCGATAATCGAAATATCGATCGATTATCGATATCATAATATGATATGATAATCGATTCAAGTATTTTGATATGATATGATATGATTATCGATTTAAATAGTGACATCGATGTTTTCGCGGTTTACCATGCTTAAAAATGCCGCGCTGTCGTATCAACGCGCCGATTGGTTGTCGGAGTAGCCAATCGCTGCTCAAGTATAATGCCACGCCCACCGCCGCCAGTGCGCATGCGCTCGCAGCGCGATACAAGGCGATACGAAAACATCGCCCGGCCCGATTGCGATGTATTCAGTACGGCTCGACGTGTTGTGGCGTGAACTTCTCTAGCGTCAGTCTGCCCAATTATATTGAATTCGTGATGTTTCTTCCGTGTTTCTGCTTCCTAGGCTCAATTTGGAATTTGATATGATAATCGATTTGGGTCTATGATATCGATATATTTCGATATGATAATCGATTCGATGCCTCCGATTATCGATCACGATTTTCACATCGAACGGCAACCCTAATTTTAACCAATGATTGTGATCCATGGTTGAATTGTTTTTTACATAAGGGTCTGCAGTGTTGTTGCATTTTATGTATTTATTATTGTTGTACAGAAACTGGTTGTAGGTAAATTTTCTTTTTTTTTAGTTTTTAGACATGCCTGGATAGGCAATGACATGTAATATACCCAGACCAGCTGATGTTGTAACGGGTCAACATTACGAAAATAAAAATGAAATGAAATGAAATGCCTTCGTGTTCTGTTTATGAGTGTACCAATAAAACTGGAGTCAATAAAGACGTATCTTATCACAGTTTTTCAAATCGCGATAAATCGCCTAACAGATTTGTAATTTGGCGCAACCGGTGTAACAGAAATTATTTTGAACCGGGTCCAAATTCATTAATTTGTTCAGTACATTTCGAAGAAGGTGATTTCAGGAAATCAGACGTTCTAAAAATGAAACTGATGCCTAATTACAAATTCAAACCAAGGCTAAAACCGGGAGCAGTACCAAAACGACAATTACATACAAATATAGATTGCGAGGAAATCGTTACTCGAAGTGAATCTAGTAGCCAGCCCCAGCCGTCAAAGAAATCTCGAAATGAGCAATACGAGATAAGACAACGGAAACAAATTGTACACGACATAATGAGTTGCGAACCAATACCATCTACAAACAGTGCACCAGACAATCCATGTTTACAAATAATCGAAAGTAATCTAGACACGCCCACTTGCAGTGATATTGGTGTACAAGTTGAACTTGGTAACGAAATAATGCGTAGATTTTATGTCAATAATTCGTCTGAGAGTGATGAGTGCGAAACAATGGATGAGTCGTTTCACTTGGGATCAGACGATGTATCTAGTGATAGTGACAGTGATCGTACTCGTAATGAATCTGAGAGTGAAGAAGAGGTTGAGCATAGTTACGATGAACGGGATGATAGCATATCAGTGACTTGTGTTTTGTTTGTTAATTGGTCTTGTATAATCGAGTTATTTAAATTCTGTCGACAATGTGGATGTGTTGCAAAAGTTGTAAAGAAGTGGACAAAAGGAGCAATGATAGGACTAGGAGTAAAAACCAGTCTTGGGGTCGCTACTTTTTAAAAGTAGCATGCTATCGCTAACGCTACATGCCCCGTTCAGATGTAGCGACGCTACATTCGCGCTACTCACGAAATATAGCGCGCTACTTTTCCGCTACATGTTCCCGTTTAATTGGGGGTCGTTGAGATCCCAAATTATCCCGTTTTTAAAGCCTTTTGACGTCGTGTTGCAATGATTTTTAACTCCATTTACATCAACTAGATCGTGATCTATCATCAAAAGCACATAGTTTCGGTTTCCATTGTGATAGAAGGCGTTCTTTTAACGTTTAGGCTAGGCTAGGCCCTAGTCTAGGCCTAATGATCAACATTCATATTGCATTTCTTATTTTCAACAACGTGTTTTTCGCGGAATCACTGCAGAAGAATGCGACATTCAAGGTTCGGAATAGGCCTACTGGTGCCGTACAATAGCTATATAGCCTGGAATGTCCCAAGGGAGGAGGGATAGGCTATATGACACTAATCACTTCATTTTAATATGCAATTCAGACGATTGGCGTAATTATTGAGCGGCTTATGCTCTTAATCAATAATACGACTTCTAATTATCGTGGATACATCTTTGTTTACGACCCTGAAATAGCACTCAAAATGCACCACGCAATCTAATCACTGCAATATTTTGGTAAAGTCAGCTCACACGATGTGACAGATCGGCGATCGCTCGCATCCTTCAGACGACGCAGAGAGAGAGAGCGAGGAAGATGGTGTGGAAGTGAGACGAGATTACGGGCCGGTCTACAAGGCGACCTCATGACGTGGCGCGGCGGGCGTTACAAGTTAGTTTGCAGTGCCGACTTTTGACTTTACGTGGTACTGGGACTGCTGGCCCCGGAACTTAAAAAGTAGAGCAAATATGACGCTAACGCTACAAAAATTGTAGCATGCTACCGCTACAATATGCCCCCTTAATAAAGTAGCGCGCTACTGGCTCCGCTACACGTAAAAGTAGCATGCTACATGTAGCGCGCTACTCCCCAAGACTGGTAAAAAAGTAAAAACAATTTGTGAGTCAGGTCACAGGTTAACGTGGCATTCTCATCCAACACGCGGTAACGTTTCAGTTGGTAATATTATGGCTGGCTCAGCTCTAATGCTGTCTGGAATTAACTTCCTGGCATTTCAAGCATTTGCAAAAACATTACAGTTGACTTTCTTTGGTCGTTCTTCCTATGATAATATAAAAAAAAATGGTTCAATCCAGTAGTAAAAACAATCTGGCATGAAAAACGAAACGAGGCACTCGAAAACTTACGATTGGTTGGCAACACGTGGCTCGCGGGTGACGGACAATTTGACAGCCCTGGTTTTTGTGCGAAATATTGCACCTACAGTATGATGGACTTGCATAGTGGCAAAATAGTAGATTTTAAGGTTTTACAAAAGGGTATGGTCAAAGGTGATTTAGAGAAAAAAAGTTGTGAACAATTGTTATGAACTCTACACGACGAGGATAAATTGCCGATCTCACTATTTCTCACAGACCGGCACCCTGGAGTCGGTCTCATGATGAGAGAGAACTATCAACATATACAACACGAATACGATATCTGGCACATGGTACGAAGCTTGAAAAAACGTATCAAGGGCATAGAAAATAAATATCCAGAGCTGTTGGAGTGGAAGAATAGTATATGCAATCTTCTGTGGTATTCAGCACAAACTTGTGAGGGTAATAGAGACCTTTTAATAGACACATTCGTATCGCTCTTATTTCACATAAAAAACGTGCATAAGTGGAAGCAGGACAGCATTTCTTATGGCTTAGTTACCACATGTGCTCACCCCCCAATCATAAAAAACACCAGGGAGGAAGAAAAAAAGGTGGCTTAAACCCAAATCGGAGAGTTATCACGCTTTACAAAAAATCATTAACGATAAAACATTCTTGAAAGATGTGAAGCACGCAAAAAACTATGTCCACACAGGCCGTCTTGAGGCTTATCATAACGTGCGCCTCAAGTATCATCCCAAACTCGTACATTTCTCATATCAAGGAATGATAATTGGAGGAATAATTGCGATCCTAGACCTAGACCATAATGCAAACCAGAACAGAAAAATCGTGGGCACAACGAAATACTATTCTAAAGCAGCCAAAACTTTTGTAGTAAAAAACAAATACGAACGAAAGACGAGCGAGTGGGAGGTTGAAATTCTGAAGCGTCTTACTACTTATTAACTGAACTTATTAAAGAGTTACGAGTGGAACTAAAGGAACGATGCGAGGGGCTCGCATCGTCAGTGTCGCTGGTACAAACCGAAGTAACGACAATCTCGGATAGAGTTGCCAGACTAGAAAACGAGCGGGTACGCACGTCGTCGATGCCCGAGACAGTGGATGCGAACGCGCACCCCCTGAGCACGTCCACAACCAACAACACAATAGGCTGGGGGGCTGAGTTCAAGCCCCAGACACAGCTACCAGTTTTCGACGGTTATGGGGGGCGGTCACACCCAGTGGCATTCCTCAATGAGTTGGAAACGTACTACGACCTATTGCGTGTACCGACGCGATAGCGATAGGACAATTAAAAGGCCCCGCCAAACGATGGGGTGAAGTTTTTTCTGAGCGTTTTTCGTCGTTTGCAGAATATAAGAGGGCATTTCTTGCAGAGTTCTGGGGTCCAGCACAACAAAAAAATGTGCGTGACGAACTGAACAACGGGAAGTGTCCACGGGCATTCGAAAATCAAATGGATGTGTATTTTCTCAACATACTCTCTAAGGTCCGCTACCTTACACCCCGGTTGAACGACGTGGATGTTATCGACGCCGTGGCAAATCATTTCCGCCCAGAAGTGTGCTCGGCATTACTGTCAGCAAATAAAACCACAATCGAGGAGAACCTTCACTTTCTACGTCGATTACATCTGGTCTACAAGCCTCTTTCATCAGCCACGGGAGATTCAGACAAGACCCCACTATCTGACACCAGAGGGTACAGCAAGTAATGAACAAACCAATTGGCGACAACCATCAACAGGTAACAGCCCAAGATACGTGGGTGAGGCAAAACTTAGCTACAATCCACAGGCACGCACAGTGGCGTAACTTACAAGCGCGGGGCCCCCCGCGAACGTAGTTCACTTGGGCCCCTCTATAATAAAGGTGGTGTAAGGGGCAAGTCTCTGGGGGCGGGGGGGCAACTTACATAATGACTTTACGGCGGTTTCATTTTTGATATTTTTGAACACTAAGAAATATTACTCTTTATTCAGATGTTGACCATTTATATACTCAACAAGCAGTCCAAAATTGCCAAGAGGAGGCCCTAAAAAATCAACGGGTTGGGGAACCAAAAAATATATTAACAAATATAATAACAATAAACTTAAATTTTGAATGTGGTTGATAAAAATTTGCATATTTGGAAGAATATTTCATATTTGATTTCCTTTTAAATACGGCCTATTATTGGATGAGCGTAGCGAGCGAAGCGAAGATTCCATTTCACTACACTGAGAAAAAATCGGAGTTTTTTTTTTCCTTCTTAATTTTTGTCGTTGGATTATTATTAACATATTATTATATATTATATATTATTGGAAAATTTTATTTCATCATGTTGATTGTCATAGATCATAAATACGGTCCCATATATTCAAAATGAGGTAGCGAGCGAAGCAAGCACCATTCATACCATGTGATGTCACCAATACCACTACATTGTTTTTTTTGTTTTGCTGTATTTTTGTCTGTCTGTTCTGTATATGTATTATTCTGTGTCTGTTCTATTTTATCTTTTTTTTGTTTTCATGTTGACGGTACTAGTCCTAATGTGTCTAATCGTAGCACAATGATGTAGTGAGCGTCAGAGCCAGCCCTGTACACATGTGACTGTGCCCTACTTTCTCTGTTCTAGCTAGTCTTGTCCTAGTGTCTTTGTATGGTCTGATGTACTGAGTGTGTGTGTGCTTGTCACTGATGCATGTGGCTGTGCATGTTGTACTTGTCATGTTCTGTTCTGTGAATGGTCTGTGTTGACTGTGATGTGTCTGTGCTGTCTGCTGTGTCTGTGTCTGTGTCTGTGTCTGTGTCTGTGTTTGTGATTGTGTTTGTGTTTGTGTTTGTGTTTGCGTGTGCGTGTGTAAGTGAGAGTGCGTGTGTTCGTGTCAATTTGCCAAGCTCTTAGACTAAAGACTGCCTAAGCTGCTTTTGGAATGATTTAAAGGGGTATTTAACCGCTAAACTCAAAAAATATATTTCATTCAGGCTAACTAGTAATGAATTTAGCAATTAACAGAAAAATTTTTGGGGCCACCATGACCTCCCAAAAAATTGTCAAACATGACATTTTTCGAGCTAGGTCCCATCGGCAAAAATCTCCCATAAGAAATAACATGGGGACGATCTTTATGCCCCGTGACCTTGGAGGATTTTGATCCAAAAAAATATTGTCCATTATTGACGTACTCGACAGCCTTTTCTGTAAATTTTCTATATTTTGTTTTGTAATTTGGGCAAGTAGTTCGGTCAAAATATGCTGATTACCAAGATGGGGTGTGATTTTGGAATGCATATTTTTGCGTGTTTGAGGGTATATTTGGGCACAGTTTCAAGACACGATGTTATGAAGGGGCATTTTAGATTGGTACTATGCTCTAGTGTCTATGTGGACCAAAAAAGAAGCAGGTAAAAGCCGATTTAGGAAATTTTCCAAAACACCAATTTTCGCCAATTTCTGGATCCAAAAAATTAAAAAATTCGTGTTAAATCACAGTTACAAGATATAATTTTTTAAACGGTCATTGAAGTGTAGTATTGTGCTATAGATCATGTGGTAAAAAATAATTTTTGGGGTTTTTAGCCCCTTTAATAGAGTTAGTGTTTTTTGTTTCGTAATTTAACTTATTGTATAAGTTTGCACTCCTACAATAGAAGCCGTCTTGGTAAAGTGAAGTTCGGGCAAATGGTGGACAAAGCGTGACTCCTCTGCCATATCTTGCCGAGCGATAATTAAGTTTAATTCTGTGCAGTGGGTCTAAGTCCACTGTATTGTTAAACATCTTCTTAAGGAAGACAATGTCAATTTCAATTAGACAGTTTTCTATGGATAAGATGCTGCTTGCTATTAACACGATTCCGGCTAAACCGATACTCCGATTGCGATGAAATTTTATGGAGGCCTTCGAAATCTCTGAACTAAGAACTGCCACGTTTTTGAGCGCAATCGAAAAATTATTTCTCATGAAAATCGCAATTTTACGATTTTTTTCGATTTTTTTAAAATTTCTTCGGCTTATAACACCTACATGCTTTATCCGATTATAATGATTTTTTCACAGAACCTTAATTTTATGAATTCATATATTCGTGTTAAATTTGTGCGCAATCGAATAATTATTTCTTATGAAAATTTCAATATTACGATTTTTTCCTTTGTTTAAATTACGATTAATTAAAAAAAATTAAGTAAATTTTTAATTTAATTTAATTTAATTTTAAAAAAATCTTCAACAAAGTAATTATTTTTTCACCGAACAACAGAAAATCCGCACACACACATGGCAGCTCAATGCACCAATTACGCTCATCCAACAACGCGACGGGACTTAAGCGTTTTCCTAGTTTTATTGATAATGGGACCGTTGACCTTTAGAACCAATTTGTCTAACATTTACAAAAATGTTGTCATGTGACCACTCGTTGTCATGAATTATACTTAGATTAAGAGTTCGTTAAATTAAAAGATCTAAATGTGTTTTGCAATGCTTTGAGTAGGATTATTTTGTGAAATTTGACCCATGAACGAAAAAAATCCTGGTTTATCCGTAGACCAATTTAGTTTTTATTTGCTCTAAAACATTAACCATGGCTTATTTATTGTTTGGAACGCTTGGTTATACAAAATTGGTTCAAATAAGTGTAATATCTGTTTGAATTACACCTCAATAATTTGATAACGAACAGTACCTAGGCCTATATCTCGTATGTAGTCGTGTTGTTTTATTGGGAAGTCTGCCCAAGGGTGCAATGCATGTCCGTCTTCAGGTGTCTATAACTAGGTATATATTTTGCCAGGACAAATGCGAAGGGATGCCCGAGGGCTGTTTTATATAGATGACTCAATCCCTTGCATTAGCATTAATGACTGAGGAAAACCTCGGAAAAAATCTTCAGTCAGGATTTCCGATCTCAACGGGATTTCAAACCGGGACTTCGTGAATCAGCCAACACTGCTGGTGTAATAACTCGTTGATGAAGTTATGAAATTTTGAGTGCTTTTCAAGAACTTATAGATATCCTTTATAATAAGATATCCAGTTTGTTTAGTTCATTGCTGGCGACAAAGTCTGACTTAAGCCAAACACTGTTTGATCATCCCGTTCCGGGCCCCTCATACCCCCGGGTCCCCCAGCGACCGCGGGGGCTGCGGGGGCGGTAGTTACGCCACTGGGCACGCAACGCCAATCATCAGTGGCGCGCAGACAACAACCAACAGCGCGACTACAATGGGGGTGCTAATCGCCAACGAGATTCAGGGCGATACGGGGATCGAGGTCGCCAAGTACACTCCATTGAAATGGAATATGATGGCGAACAAGCTACCAACATAGCAGAAGAGGAGGAATCCGAAATGCCCCCACACACGACCGCGGACATCCACCACATTATAGCAAGGTTGACGACGCTAACGACCTACTGTCCGACGGAGAGACGAACGTCGCGATACGCCAGGTACCCGAAGTTGTGGGACTGTTTCAAAACAGTGTTGAGTGTGTGGTGCTAGTTGATTCCGGAAGCGAGCTCTCGTGCGTCTCGGAAACATTTTTTGACTCCTTAGCTACGTGTGGAAATATCCCTTCACTACCGTTGGTGTCGATTCGCATCAATGGAGCGATAGGGACGGCCTCCAAGCTAGTTTCCAAACAGGTACTTTTGTCTGTGAAGATTGGTCTTTGGATGGGAGATGTCGTTTGTGTCGTCGTTCCAGGCCTCACCAAACAAGCAATTTTTGGGACCGACTGGTTATTCGACAACAGGGCGTCAATTAATTTCGATGCCTCGCTGGTGTCACTTTATCAGCAGGATAATAACATTATTATCCCTTTCACCAGCGTCGTGACAAACCCGTCTCCACAATTGACGATCAACAGACTGTACATAGAGGAGGGGGAGGTTTACAACCTACACAAGGTCTCATTTGAAGACCCAAAGTTATTATCTCCCGTTGTTCACAATCTGCTAGCATCAGCAAACGATGTCCCAGGGCGTTCACCCCCTACACCTGCATCGGGGGGCTGCCTGACACAGAACGAGATCGACGAGAGAGTAAATAACATGTCAATGTTAACCGGCAAACAAGTGGAAGATCTCCGCACCCTGCTCACAGACAACAAAGAAGCATTTTCTACGACGCCAGGGCTAACACACGTTTATGAGCACGCTATTCAACTGACGGATTCAACGCCTTTCAGACAGAAAGCTTTGGGACATATTATTACCACCGAAGGCGTCAGGACAGACCCAGAAAAAACTAAGGCCATACGAGAATTCCCCGAACCCAGGACAGTGTTGTGCACTTATTTTCGTCGTTTTTGCGATCACTACTCAGATGTGGTTTCCCCTGTGCAAACATCATCTAAATGGAAATGGGGGGGCCGAGGAGAAGACTGCTTTCGAGTGCACAAAAGAGTTGTTTTGAATCTAGGTGCCCGTTAGGGCGCCGCAGCCAAGCCGCGGTGCGCTACACACTCAAGTATGCACCTTATACACCAAGCAGAGTTGGGGTGATTTCGAGGTGTTACCCAGCCGTCATGTAACGTGATGTGAACTTGAAAACTATCACAATCGAGGGGATTTAGGTACCTGACAACACATGCCAAATTTTATTGGGGTATGATTATTCCTTCTTGGTGAAAAAATGGCTTGAAACATGCTCAAAATCACTTTAAAGATGTTAGCTACTGCTACTGCTACTGCTACTGCTACTGCTAACATCTAATTCGTCAGTTTCAATCGGCCCGCGATTCTGACCAGACGGGTGGGGCTACAGTGTTCATATTTTACATGGACATTAAGGTTATAGTAATATAGTCTCTTTTGAAAAAAAAAGTTGAAAAAGTTTGCTGGAAGGCTTCCAAATAAAGGTTTTAAAATAAGCCTTATACACTAGGCATACAATCAACAAGTAACTATAGTTACTTGACACTTGTTGACGGTACAAGCAGAGTTTAGGCGGGAAAGTGCGATACGTAAACAAATAGCGGACATTTTAAATTTTTCTTCTTTGTGTGGAACGAGAAAAGGTGTCATTATACTCTCATAAAACAAATCAGAAACCGTCCCTGGCCTAGGCCCAGATGTAGAAAATTATTTATAATACAACAGTGTAGGTCTAATTCCATTAGGCTATAGGACTAGATAAATAAATACTTACACTACATGTTTGACAAGCCCTAGGCCTTTCTTAGCCAACCCTAGGCCAGCACAACCTTGTTCTGACACACATTCCGTACAAATAACTGTTTTGATTACTAAAAGCCTAATGCAGATAAACAATGGTATGATAGTCCTAGGCTATTCCAAAATTTACGGCAATAATAAGCCTTTTCTTTTCTTTTAATAAACCCACGCAATCTCCTGTCACTTTTAATGAAAATGTAAAACAAAAGATGGTGAAAATTTTCAATATTCTTTTGATTATCTGATGATTTACATGGCTGTGGATGCAGTAAAATAGGTGTAAAATAACATTAGTTGTGCGTTTGTTGTTACATTGGAAAGTTTTAATTGGATGTGAGTTGCCTAGACTTAACCAGTCCTTATGCCGTCGTTATACCATGGTTATACCACCTATACCCAGGATGTACATGAATCCGGGCCTAGATATTTTACATCCTATTGTTATTGCTAATACCATAAAAAAATTAAATCAACTTTGATAAAAATATTATATTTTAACAAATAATTTTGTAATGGAACTTGAAAAAGTAATGAGATCACACACATAACAAAAACTTGTAGAAATACAGCCAAACCTTACACACTCAAAAGGAATGAGATCTAAAAAAAGGGCCAAGCTCATCTACCCTTCCACATTTGCGCATTCTTAATTCATAAACGTACAGTGTCCCATAACAGCATCCTCGAAAAGCTTGGCAAAATAGAATTTGCATGTTTACGTTTAAATTAATTAGAAAAAAAGAACTTGGATAAACTATTACGTTTAAATTAATAATCGCAAATTCTATTTTGCCAAGCTTTTCGAGGATGCTGTTATGGGACACTGTACGTTTATGAATTAAGAATGCGCAAATGTGGAAGGGTAGATGAGCTTGGCCCTTTTTTTAGATCTCATTCCTTTTGAGTGTGTAAGGTTTGGCTGTATTTCTACAAGTTTTTGTTATGTGTGTACAGTTATTCTCAACCATCCACGACCCGATTCCCGGTATTTCGTTCAGGCAGACAGCCTGTCGCGCTATCCAGCTGACAGTCACCACGCCCACCTCGCACGTGGTTGTGACACCGTGCAAATGGTTGTAGGGTAGACACATATATGACCTTGTGCGTTATTTTTAATCCTATTTTGATCTTTATTATTTCCTTTTTTTTTTACATTTAATCTGTTCCTGTTTGACCATGTGATGTTAAGTTGTTAGCTTCAGTGCCAATCAATTCTAGTATGTCCGTTCACTTTGTGGTCCGGAAAGTGAATTTGAATCACCATATTTTGTGCTCTATTTTATTTTGAAGTGGGACACGTCATTGACTACAACCTACACTAAAATAAGTTTTTTATGCACGTCACTGAACTGTCTTTGTTCACCCTCACACTTTGTTACGTTTCCTGTTTTCTTTGAAGAACATTATGTGCTTGGCTTGTAAGGTTGAAGTGAATTTTGACTCTCAACTTATTTCATTTTATTTTGTTTGATAATTATAGTGTTAATTGCTTAGGTATATTTAGTATTGTTTTATCTATGTGTACGGGTAGGGGTATTTTTGTTCACCCAATTTGTTTTATTTACTTCAAACTTAACTTCATAATTTGTAATTTAGCTGTGTAAGTTTGAAGTGGGGGGCTGTAATGAGCGTACCCCCTCTCGGGGGTGTGTAGAGGCTCGAGGCAACCTGCCCCGACAGGTAGAGGGTTGGGCCGGCGAGGAAGGCCGGCAGTCGAGCAGCGGACCACGAGGTGGTAGCGCGCGTCACTCCCGAGGAGTACTGTGTTTCGGTGATGGTTTATCATTAAAATAGTGTTTCTATACTCCGACTATTGTTTTTCCGAGTTCCTTGTCGAATAACCCCTCCCAATACGACCCCCGTATTACAAGGGTTTTCTTCGGGAAAGTTATCTCTTATTTTCCACACTACACACAACGGAATAACGACACGATTTCCTTTTCCTAATGGCGCGTTTGCATGAATTCATGCTATGAATTGTTTGTACGCTAAATATCGCCACGTCTTGTTTGTTGGTTCAACAGCAGTAAGCAGCTTTTTTCTTCCCTTATTAGTGTTTTTTTTACGATTCTATAGCGTAGTAAATTTAATGCTTCCTTGTTTACAATCAAGGTTGAGAACGATTGTTTCTGCGTGATACAACTCTCGTCACCTCTCACTTGGTCTATGACATTGCTCTCCGCACAACACAAACTTTCATAGTCGGTTAACATTTTACGACAATTGGTACAGACACACCATTCAACAGTTCCCTTTCTACCAGCTGTATTGTTCTCTGAAGCGTCTTCGGAATTTGATGAGTTTGAATTCGAGGAACACTCAGGTTCAAACTGATATGGTTCCACTCTTTTTTCCATCTTATCCAGGCGTGCTCTTGTCTGTGCTGTGTGTGTTGATCGGTGCAGGCCTGGCGCGTGAATAACCATGCTAAGCGGTCGACCCGCCGTAAGTTACGGAGGCTACGGGCTATTTTACGTCACGCGCGTGACGTCACTCATAACAAACACCCGCAAGTATTAGGGCTGGATTTTCCCCCCTATTTTTCCATGCCTTTTTAATGAGTCCCAAACATGATAATAGGGTGAGATGGCATGTGAAAAACGTCTGGTGTATCCCTTTAAGGATTTTCTTATATTATTCATAAGGTATTATACAAAAGATATAAATTGGTTTTGTAGTTTTTAACACCTTTCAGGTAACAAGCCACTTAAATACATATATCATAGTTTGGCTTCCATTGCAATTAAAACATACGGTAGCACTGTAATCAGTTTGATCGTACGTAAATGAAATCTTTTGATTGATAGCTGGCAAGACTAGTAGATCCCCTGTGACTGAGGGAAGAGAGTACCTGACTGTTGTATGGGAATAACTGGCAGGACCAGTAGAAGCCCTGTGACTGAGGGAAGAGACTACCTAACAGGTGTATGGGAATAACTGGGATGAAGGTGTTAACCCAACTGTAGGGGGTCCAGGACAGTTGTATGGGAATGTCTGAGGGATGTAGGTGTTGACCTGACTGGGGGGGGGTCCAGGACAGTTGTATGGGAATGTCTGAGGGATGTAGGTGTTGACCTGACTGGGGGGGGGGGGTCCAGGACAGTTGTATGGGAATGTGTATTTAAACTCACACAGCCTGTACCTGTTCTGACAACGCTGCACTAGTTGTGCTCGGTAATAATTAACCTGCACGAGGAGTATTTAAACTCACACAGCCTGTACCTGTTCTGACAACGCTGCACTAGTTGTGCTCGGTAATAATTAACCTGCACGAGGAGTATTTAAACTCACACAGCCTGTACCTGTTCTGACAACCGTATGTCTGAATAAAAATGCCGGGGAAAATTTAAATCCACCCCCACCCCGGGCCCCAATTTGTGCTCGGTAAAAT